>QTSX02002914.1:0-359935 GCA_014839935.2 Entomophthora muscae | reverse complement strand
CAATCCATGCAGATTTGTTTGTGACTTTGGGAGCAGGTCACAAAATGTAGCAGTTATAACTGTGCCCTGCCTTCTAAAGTCACAAAACAAATCAGCATGGATTGTGATGTGACCTATAGATCACAAAATGATTTGTGGCCAACCGTCAAAATCACAAAACAGATTGTGATGGATGAAGTTTGGTCACGACACAAATTGTGATTATTTTGGTGCCTTTCCCTACTCTAGGATAGATTTAATTTGATGGTAATTTGAATCTGAAGCATTTAGCATCCAGATTTACTCCAGGTGCGATTAGGGCTGTGTCGGATTTTGGACGGGTGGCTCCTTTTCTTAAAAGAAGCACCCATCCAAAATCTGGAAACGATTTTGATGGGAATCTTCTCACAGAAGATTCCCTCGAAATTGTTTCCTTCCACACCTACAGAAGGGTGTGGTTGATTCAGATTTTTTTTAAATAAATATTTATATTTTTTTCTATCTCTATTTTTTTAAAATTTAAAAATAATAAATTCAAAATTAAAAATTTTAATCAAAATTAAATTTTAATATAAGTATATTTATAAAATAGCTCGAAAATCCGGAATGCAGAAAGCCTTCCGAGACCTTTTTTAAAATTTCGGATTCCCCCAACACAGGGGAATCCGAAAAACGGGTCTGGGGAAGGGAGGACGGGTCGATTAAGGCAAATGCCTTAATCGTCCCTTTTCGAAGCCAACGCAGCCCTAGGTGTGATATAAACCAAAGCCTTTCTCCCAAAGCGAGCCAAGCTCCGACCGAGCCGAGTTTAAACCATTGCAAAGTTTACAAATTTAATCCAGGCTGCTAAGCTACTTAAGTGCCAGAAGAAAGTTTTTAAAGCATCCTTTGATTGTCGTTATTCCTTACTGATCGTATTATTCCAGCTTACAAAACAAATCATCATGTGTGGAAGGACTGCTTTGGCGCTCGTAAGCGTGGATTTTTAACCACTATTTTAAGCTGGTCTGTAGCTAGTTAAACCTTGGTTTATAGGAGCCTGATGAGATAAGATTTATGATGGGTGGTGCATCTTGGTATGATCAGCCGCTTTATTCGCCCAGGTCAGGTCATATGAAGATATATATTTACCTGTTTCTAGTTATAACATCCCTCCAACTCAGTTTCAGCCTGTTCTGCTTCATAAAGATGCAGCAAGAGATATTGAATTGATCGCTGCTAACAAAACAAAGACTGAGATGACTGTCAATGAAAATTATGATTATATCGAACGCAAAATCGTGAACCCTGGGGAGAACAAAATGACGGAATGTCTAGGTACAACAGCCAAGCTACAAGTGGTCAATTTTTATTTTTTTTGCTGCTTCTTCAAAGGAATTTTCTTTAGCTATATCACTCGCCTCTATATCAAGAAATGACTTCCTTCTATACTTGCAACGCAATGTGTTTATATTTAAAGTAGCTATTTCAAGTTGCTGCTCCTTTAAAGCACTGTTTGAAAATTTTATTATTAATTCACGTCCCGCCTCAGTACTAAAGCTTTTTCAAAAGATTCTATGGCCGTTTTGGGGAAATTCTTAAAAATCAAATCCATGGTGATTATTTTTTATTGTAGTATTGGAGCTAAACTCTTCACTGTTATGCATTTGCGTAGAAATGGGGACTCTTGCCTAGTTGGAGTGCTCACAAGAAATCAAAGCCCATTATTCCGATAAATATTCGTGATGATTCTTTGATGGCGAATGCCAAACCCATGTTCAATCGCCTCAAAAATTCTAACCGATGCTGCGTCCTGGCGCAGGGGTAAATTGAATGCAAGGATTGACATTAACCATTCCTTGAAGTTTCTTTGAATGGAAAACATCGGGAAAAGGGAAAAATGCGCAGAAAATCCCCTATTTCACCCATCTTCCTGATAACTCTGAGCAGCCTCTCATGTTGTTAGGGGCACTTTATGATCAAATCAAGCTCAACGGTAACACTTACAAATGCCTAAATATTCTGACCCATCAGGGCAGACGAGTTTTTCCTACGCAATTGTAACTACACAAGCAAATGAAGCATTTTCCTCTATTCATGAAAGAATGCCTTTGATATTTGATCCTGTGATAGACCAGGATAAGATATTGAAGTGGCTTTCACCTCGCGTTCCTTTCAATGACACAATTAAGCAGATGCTTGTACCCTATGAAGATGCTCTTGTTACGTACGTAAGAAAGCTGCTTTAGTTTTTGGCACCAAGTAGGATTGCCTGATTTTTATTCTTGAGCATTAGATGTAGATGTGGGCTTAACTAACTACATTTTAGATATGAGGTTCCTCTTGGAGTTAACAATGTTAGTCATGATGAATCTTATTTTATTCAGCCAGTTTTTGAAAGAAAGGCAGCACTGGAGGATTCCGAAAAAAAGAGTAAGCTAACGTTGGATTCGTTCTTTACGTCTAGCAAAAGAGAAAGAGATGAAGATCGCTCTGATCCCAAGGACCCCAAAAATCAAACAAAGGTTTATAAAGAGAGAGGGCTCAATTATTTTTCTAGAAAGGAGAATCAAAATATCAAATCAGATAGCCCCTTACAAAAAAACTGTGTTAAAATAGAGCCTGAATGTATATCTTTGGATAGTGATTAAATAACCAGGCCAGCATAGCTTAAATACGTGCTTTTAAAAAATAAAGATGCATTTTTATCTTACTGACAAAAATAAGTTTAGCTTTACATGGTGAATATAGAGATTTAGATACACAGGCTTATCTCAAAATCAATGAACATAGCAGCTTGTTATGACTTACTTGCACTGTAAATTCAGAACTTAAATGTAAAAATGTGGGATTGTCAAATCCTTGGTCCAAATTTCAAATCACATTTGCAGGATGGCCTTTTTTAATTAAATTGAATTCTTTGTATTGATAAGGAGCGCCTTTTGGGGAAGCTTCAAATATGGAATTGAGAAAGAAGAGAAGTATATTTTATTGGATTTACTTTAGACTTATATAGACTTGGCTGTGGCAGAGATTTAGTTGGATCAAACTTAGGGGTTGGTCATGTGCGGGATGGGTTCAAGCCACTGGATACTTGGACAGTCATGTGATATTGCTTGGTTGCCATTCCTGGTATGTCAAACAGTATATTGGAGGGGCACTAAATCGGGCAATAACTGGATGTTAAGTGAGTTGGCAATAGCCAGAATACTTGTACATCCAGATCCTTGACACTCCCCACTTAAGGGGTTACTCTGGTACATCAGGAGGGGGCTTTGTCTTGACGGCTGCCCTCCTGATGTTCCTGGAGTTGTTTGCTAGTTGGTACCAGTTGGGTTGAGTGCTCTCCTTTACTGAGGCAGAGACAGGTTCTGTGGTATTTCTTGATAATTGGGGTTTTGGCACCTTGGAATTTCACTAGATAGGTGTTTTGGTCTGGTCTGTACTTGATGATTCTTCCTGGTCCTCTGTGTACTGAGTCTAGCTTCTTTCTGTTTCCAGCCAGGACCCAGACGGGGGAGTTGATGGGAAGTGGTTCCTCTGTAGAGGTTACCTTTTGTGTTTTGAGCCTTTTATTTCTGCTATTTTTGCTTTGAGGCGTATGTGTTGTAGATTTGGTACTTGTTCTACTATGGGGGGTTTCCCTGGGGGAATCTTTACATATGGCTGCTTGTTGCGGGTAATTATTTCTGGTTTGTATCTGTATGTTAGTTCAAACGGTGAGTAGCCTGTCCCTTGATTGGTACAAACCTGGGATACTAGTAATGCATGTTTCATGTATAGTGGCCATGTGTCTTTGGCTTTGCCATCCATTATTTTCTCTAGGGTCCTGATAATGCTAATGTTTAGGCGTTCAACTCTGTTGTTGGCCTGTGGCCTGTAGGGTGAGGTTGTGGAATGTTTAATATTTTTGGATTTTAGATTGTTGTTTACTGTGTGACCTAATAGCTCAGTTGCTCCATCAGTTATGATGTAGTCTGGGGTGCTGTAGTTGGCTATGATTGCTTTGTTAATGAATCAGTTTATGGTATCTGCTTTGTGGTCCTTTGTTGCCCAGCAGATGGGCCAGCGTGTGGCAAAGTTGATGGCTACAATTAGGAAACATTGGTTTGTTTTTGTTTCTGGGAAGGGTCCCACTACATCTAGTCCCCAAACCTTGAATGGTTCAGGGTCAGGTACTGGGTTAACTGCGGGCTGAGGAGCCTTGGTGCTGGCGTATTTTTCACACACTGTGCACTTTTTAAGAACATCAATTATGTCTTGTTTCAGATTGGGCCACCATACTATCTCTTTTAATGTGAGGGATAGATTGTTAGCCTTTGTGTGTCCTAGTAGACAGTGATGTCTTAGGATGTTGTCAACTCTTTGTGCAAGTGGGATGTATGGAATGTGTTTATCTTTGATGTTTTGGTATACCATGCCATTTGATACGTGGAAATATTTTTCATTCCTTAGTAGTGTATAATGGGTTAGTTTATGTGTGGAGGGATCATTTCCTTTTGTCTTGTACTCAATGTTGTATAGGTTGGGCCAGTCAGGGTCCAGATGGTCAGGGTAATCCTCTCTTGGCTGACATAGCCTAAAGAGAGTATCAGCCGTGACCAGCTCTGCCCCTTTTTGTATTGGATGTCCAGGTTAAGCTGTTCAAGCAAGGACATTCATTTGGCTTGGTGTCGTGCAAGTGCATTCTGAGTTTTGAAATAGATTAAGGATTTGTGGTCAGTTAGCACTTAGACGTTCAAATGTCCTTCTAGGTAACATATCCATTTCTTGCATGTGTGGTATATTGCTAGCAATTCTTTGCCGTGTATTGGGTACCTTTGCTCTATATTAGTTAGTTTTCTGCTTTTGTAACATACTGGCAGGAAGTCTTGCTGCCGGATGCGCAGGACTGCGCCAATGGCGGTGTCACTGGCATCTGACTTGAGCTTTTAGCACCTGTTATTTGTAAGGGAATCCATCCTTAACACAAATCACAAAATATTACTTAAATGGCGTCAATATGGTGGAAAAACCAGAAATTGCATTTTTAAATGCTAAAATACAAGCCGAGAACAAAGCCAAATCTGCCAATAAGATCAACTCAAAAATACATTCAAAATTGATTAATGAATATGTATTAATTAATTTTGAACGCAAAATCAAAAGCAAGCAGGAAATCAAAGATAAAAATATAAATTCCACTTTAAATTCGGTTTTCAAGGCTTCAGACACTCATAACAATGACAGAAGTATTGATTCAGCATTTAAATTTAATTCCAGTCAATATAAAACAACCAATTAACTGGAAAATACATTTGGAAATCATCCAAATCAATAAGTCAGAGACCAAGAAAGCCAATCAAAGTCAACAAACCAACCAAGCCAGAGAAGTATCTCACATCCAACCTCAGATTCCATTCCCAACCAAAGCAAGGTACAATTCTGCAATATAATATCCCAATCTTCATCTTCTTGCATTGCAGGCTGCAGCCTGCTGCAGTCCTGCAAGGGGCAACCACCAGAATTAACTCATTCCACAAGTCAACTTACTATATGTCAATAATCAGAATTAAAAATACTTTAATGTTGACAGCATTGAAACATCAGCATTTAGTTTTGACTCATGCAGACTACTAAATGTTGACACTTTTTTAATAAGCAGAAACCTGTTTCCTGAACATTTTACTTAATAAAAATTAAGCTTCAAGATACTTTTTAGGGTAATGTGACAACATAGATTTTAAAAAGTCTATAAAAATTATACATGAATATTAAAAAAATTCATAAAAATACACTTTTATTTTATTTTAACTATGAAATTAGCTATCTTTACTATAATAAATTTTTTCCCACTTATAAAAAACAAAAAAATCCAATACACAAAAAGGTACTACATAAAATTTCACGTATTATAGAAAAATATAGCAATCAGAAACAGTAATATAAAGTTTTTTATTTTGAAAACTACAAAAAACATATAATTTACTAGTAAAATACCAATATAGGCCATGTAATACAGTCTAAAGCATCAAAATATCAATAAAAAACCAATGATTTTATAAAAGCAGTATCATAAAAGATTAATGATTTATTTAGAATAACTATTTATTTAAAAATATTATACTTAATATATAAGAACTATATAAAGAATTAGGCAATACCCAATAAATTTAATGAAAAGCTAGACTGTAATCACCTGGTTGCCATTAAGAACTGTGGCAATCTTCTTGATGTATTTCCCAATCTCTGAAAGCTTATATTTGGCCTTGACAACTTCCTTGATCTTCTCTTGATATTGTTTCTCTTTGGTGGTTCTCTTCTTCTTAGATGGATGGTTCTCAATATCTCTGATGGATGCAGCAGTCTTCCCCTGTTGGACTTTGAGATGCTTGTAGAAGGTGTTGTATCTGGGCTTGATTCCAAAGGAGGACTTGATATGCTTATGCCAGCCCTCCAAAGATGAAGTCATTTTCATCTCATTCTTAAGAACTGCCTGGTAGCAGTTCCAGTTGGCTTTGGCTCTAGGCTTGCTCCGGCGCTTAGTGACCTTACGTCCAATCCACTGTGGTTCATAATATTCAATGAAAGGGTAGAAGGCACCATCATGTTTCTTGGCATATGAATCCTGGCATAGGAGCTCAAAGGCTTGTCCAGCATGCTCTGGCTTTACAAAGGCTAGTGCTACAAACTGCTGAATTAAGAACTTGCACTTTCCTGATGTATCTAGACGGTGGAGCTTTCTGAGCTCAGGTAGACCCTTTAGTTGCCTGTTGACAGCCTGTCAATAATGGAAAAAACACCCCTGTACCTCTCCATCAAAGGTATTTACAAAAGCGTTATACTGGGCAGTTTCATAGTCCATGATTATAGTTGAGGGGCCAAGTGCTTTATCTTGAGCTTCTTTTTCTGAAGCAAGGGTGACTTCATCCTTTTCATCATCATCTGGATTGGCTCTAGTGTTATGGTCAGGGGGACTCTTTCCATTACTGGGTAGGGCTTTGATGCCCTCCTGAAGGATTTTAAAGGCCCTTGTGTAGATCTCTTCTGTTGCCCCAGGAAGCAGAAAGTAGTCAAATGGGAGCACCTTGCCTTCAATGAGGGAATATACAACCCATAGTTGGTAAAAAAGGCGGGGGCATACTGCAAAGGTACCATCACATAACCAGGTCTCTGAATCCCTCAACTGCTCCAGGTTCTGTTGTGTAGCATAGCATATAATTCTTGCCTCTGCTGTAGGACCATCATCATGTAAAAGGAATACCTCATCACCATTGAACATCTTTAACTCCTCTGTCAAGACTAACTCTCCTTGAACCATGGCTGATTTCTTATGGGGGACTAGGTCACGGCATTTGTCACATATGTACTTTACTAACTGGTCGCGGTCAGGGATGAGCTTCAGGTTCTCATTACTTAGGTGTGTGGTGGCCTTAACTGCCAGATCAGAAGCCTTGACGTCTTTGGAGACTGGGACCATTTGGTAGAGGTACCACTTTAGAAGCTTTTCAATAAGATTTATTGGAGCATTGCATGTGTGCTCTCCTTTTTCACTAGTGACTTTATCCCATCATTCTGTATTAATTCTGGCAGCACAGCTTCTATATTCGCATACATAATGCTTGCTTCTTCCTGCTCTCTTATGATTGTTGCAATTGAAAACATAGCCATCAAAGACTAAACTTGCACCTCCTTTGACAGACATTAGAGGGAAAAACCAAGGGAACTTCTTTGGGAGCTTAAACTCTCCTTTGATGTTACATATATTGTGAACCTTTAGGGGATCCCATGGGCCAATTGGTGCTTGATGATAGTCAGACAGGTAATCATCAGGATCTTCTTTATTGATACTTGATGATGAGGATAGAGGTTCAGATTTGTTGGGCAGTGGAGGGGAATTATCTGGAGTTGGATTCTTGCGCTTTCTGGACTGGGATGAGCTTGATTCCTTGGGACTTGATTCCTTTGAGCTTGATTCATCTGGGCTTTGCTGGGGTTCTGGACTCTTGGGTATATTCTTTCTTCCTTGCTTGTTATTGGAACCTCATCTCTTTCTGATTGATATTAGCTTGGAGAAGAGGAGGGGGCAGGGGGAGGGCTCTTTGCTTTCAGGGTCTGGGGTCTTCTCCTTTGTCTTCTGTTTTATTGAGGGCTCTTTGGCTGGTTTTTTGTTGGGTAGGGACTTTGGGCCTTTCCAGAGGCTTTGGGTACTTTCTTGGTTGACTTGGGGTTATTTTGTGGCTTCTTGGAAGATTTGTTCTACAATAATTAGAGTAGAGTTCATAAAGTAAGAATAAACAGTTGAAACATGAATAAAATTAAATAATAATCACTTGTTTTAAATTTTATTGTCGCAACTGTGCTGTTTTAGCAGAGTTATAAGGGGAAAAAGATTTATAGGATAGATAATAATCTTTATTGTGAGATAGTGATTATATAGCTATTGTGAATCAATGGATAGAAGGAACATGATTGGTGATCACACAGCTGGATGGAAGAGGGGGTGGCTTGATCCTGTTAATGAGTCAAGCGCCAAATCAAGGTATCCACTGTGAGGAATCATCATTTACTCATGTTGACTGATTTGGTAATCTGAGTTGACTTCTGGGTTTGGCTTTGAGTGGCCGGGTAATTGGATTGCGGGTCACAAACCCGCTTGGTTAGAACCTTGCTGGCGGGTCAAGCCTGCGGTTTTGACATTGTTATTAAGTAAATAGTTTATAGAAGTATAGAAAGTAATTTTAGAGCTAGTTTATTATTAAAGAATAGAAAAAACCCATGTTTAAATAAAAAGTCAACATTCTGGTAGTCACAGTAGTCAAAAATATTTAATTTAGTTTTTCAGCATAAAAAAACGCTTTAATTTTGACGTCAACATACCAACAGTCAGCATTAAAGTGGAAAAACACTATGTAAATCACTTATAAAGCTTGGTTAATATTTTCTGGAGTTGGTTTTTTAAGGCCAAAATTGATTATTTTTAAATTTAAAAAAATTAAAGAGTTGCATATGTAACTTATGAAAACTAAATAATAGGGATTGTAGAGGAAAGTCTGAAGTACAGCCCTGGGTACTTTGGCCTGAATTACCATACCATTGTATGTGTGCTTTTTGTTAAGCAACAGTGTTTTACTAATAAATAAGTGAAGGTGTCAACATTCAGGCAGTCAGTGTTCTTTTATAGCAACTCTCCTATTAAATCTTGCTTAAATTATGTCACTTTGTTTGCTTAGCCAAACCCCTTTGTTGCAATTTAGGTGACACGTCAATTTGACACAAAGTCAACATTATAATTACATATATAAATTCTAGTTTTAACATATGTGTGTTGGCTTAAGTGACTTCCAGAAATAAGCTATACTTTATCCAGTGAGTTTAAAATAACAGTAAATATCTAAATAATACAAAGAATGCTCTGAAAGTTGGCATATGTCTTTGTTCAATGCTTATCTTAATATATATTTAATAAAAACAGTAGTATAAATATAAAAAGTAGTTATTTTTAGAATATTGTGTATTTTATTGAGAAATTTATGGACTCTTATTTGGGGTTGACATCCAGATATTACTTACTGTAGTCAACCTTAATGTAAAAGTACAAAGAAACTTACATTTTCATAGTAAATTATATTAGTTTTTTGGCTTAAAATTAAGTCTTTGTTTAAAAGGTGTCAACATTATGTCTGTTCCTTTTTGATTTTGCAATTCTGACTTAATAATTCACTATGAAAAATTATCTTAGTTTTGGAAATGCCCAATTATGGCGGATAAATACCAAAATAATGTCAACTTACTGAATGAGTTAATTCTGGCAGTTGCCCTGCAAGGCAATACTTCTCAGATCACTCTTGAAGATCCACCTGATAACCACACTGTTCCCTTCCTCCCTTGAAGTCAGTATTTAAGCTTACAAATTCCTCCCATCCAAATTCCTCCAACACTTTACTTATTTCCTATCAACCCAATAAATCTATATTCTCAATTCTAAACACTTGATTAGTAGATTCTAAAGGTTTCCCCCAACAACATGAAGTTCATCTTCCTTGTTTGGACTTTGTGTGTGTTAATCAATTATGGGCAAGCAAATGTTAACTTTGAAAACCCTGAACTAACTCCTACTGACAAATCTGAAGACTCAATTTGGTATTGTTTTGGTCTGAGTCAAAGACATGCCCCTTATGTTAAAACAGATTGATTCCCACCAACTATTCACCCCAAGGCCCCCTGGTTAGTCTTGGGGTACACCAGTGTTTACTATCTTCTCAATAAATTCACTCTCTTCTTGGGAAGATTCCATCTATTTGGTCACCTTCTACACATGCTAATGATAGGAATTCCAGTAGGTTCTACTCTGATCAAATTCAACTTGGGAGCTCTTCTCCATTCAATTGGGGAAAGGCTTCCCAATGAGTGGATCCCTGTCAGTTTGTTGGAGCCCCTACTGAACCACCTTATGGGTGGTTCAGGATGACATTTTACCTATGAATTTACTTTTTATGTTGCCCTCATCAAATGTGTTGCCCTCATAATTGTTACCTCCACCATCAGCTTCACCATATACAAGATTATGTCCCTCTTTTGAAAACCAACCACCTCAGAACCAATGGCCCCCAGAACCAGCAACCAGGTCCAAACTGTAGACCTGAACATCCTATCCGCCGTCGCCCCAGGAGATAATGAAGGAAACAAGATCCTGATGCTGCTGGCCTTCTACAAGTCCCTGTTCAAAACCCCACCAGAAAAATTTACCACTGACACACAGAAAATGCACCATGTGGCAGAAAAGCATAATGGTAAGTCTTGCCTTTGGTACACCAAAGCAACCCTACAAGGAGAGGATCTCCTCAACAACTATGATCAGTTCTGCAACGCCCTCTTAGCTACAGTATCCCCTGCTCCAAACCCCGACCAGTTAAGAGACCAAATCTCCGCTCCTACCAAGAAAGAATGTCAGCCCAAGATTACGCCAAAGAATTTACCTGCCTCAAGAATGCCATTGGGATGAGTGACAATGAGGCCTGCTACCTGTTCCGTAAAAACTCTCCTTTGAACTGAAGAATTTCCTTGCCCATCATGAGTTGCCAACCGAGTTTGACTCCATGGTCAAGGAAATAATCAAGTGGTCCGCCAAGGTGAAGCAGCTCCCATCTTGGGCCAAACCCCCAGAATCCTGCCTCCTTGCCTGCAAACGTTATTAAGGAGAACAGAACCCCTCCTCAAAGGTCCAAGGAGAGATCCCCAAAGGACTGATCCCCAAGTAGGGTGGAGAATACCAACTTTTGACAGGAGAGAAACAACATTGAACCCAACTTGGACTCTGTATGTATTGTGGCAAAGTGGGACACTCAGCCAAGGATTTCCAAGCCTTGGCCAAGGTACAACCTCCTATTTCTCTTCTAGCCAGTTCTTCCAATAAAGAACCCTCTCAATCTTATGCCCTATTACCAGTCAAGCTAGGTGATGCTAAAACCTCTCAGGAAGTAAAGGCCTTATTGGACACGGGCGCTATGGGAAACTTCATAAGTAGCTCCTGGCCCAACAATTAGGACTCCAAGAAGGACCTTCTGCTTGGGTAACCCTTGCTGACAAGTCACGCACCAAAGTGATTAAAATAGAGGGGAACCTAGGGGTCAAGGTAGGGAATAATCAATTTGACATCATGGTGTCTTCATTGTCAAATTTGACCTTTCCTCTGATTTTGGGCTTCCCCTGGGCCAAGACCGCCAAGGCTGTGTTAGATCTGGACTCAATGACACTCTTCACTCAGAAAGAAGGGATAACTTCTTCTATTCCCTTCAACCAAACGGAACACAAAGGAATCTTGACTGCAGAAGACACCCTCAACATCCTTGCTGCCTTGAAGAAGATATCCCAAGCCCAGGTCCCTCCGGAACTTCAGGACCTGGCAGAAGCCTTTAGTGAATCCTCCTGTTCCCAACTACCCAGTTGCAAAGAGTCAGATCTACGTATTGATTTAGTACCAGGATCAGTACCCACATGGGGGTAAGCTCTATCCAGTAAACCAAGCCCAGAGTTTAGCCATGAACACATACCTAGATGAGAATGTAGCTAAGGGATTCATGCGTCGTTCAAACTCCCCCTGCTCTTCCCCTATGTTCTGTGTGGGGAAATCAGATGGATCCTAAGACCTGTGGTGGATTACTCAAACCTCAAAAGAATCACAATTAAGAATTGAATTCTATTCCCTTCGCTGAAACTCTCACCAATTGACTAACAGGGGCAAAAGTTTTCTCCAAACTTGATCTTTGGAACGCCTACCATCAAATCCATCTAGCAGAAGGCCACAAATGGAAGACTGCCGTGAGAACCCTGTTTGGTCTATATGAATACCTGGTAATGCCCTTTGGTCTAAGTAACGCTCCAGCAGCCTTCCAGGGGCTCATGAATGAAATCCTCTTCCCTTTCCTGAATACTTGTGCAGTAGTATATCTGGATGATATCCTCATCTACTCTAAGGATCATGACTCCCACCTCATCCATCTTTGAGAAGTCCTCCAGGCCTTAATCAAAGCTTGCTTGTTCTTTAAACTGGAAAAATATGAATTCTACAAGAAGAAAATTGAGTTCCTAGCCTACAACATTTTGGAAGGAGGCTTTGCCGTTGCCCCTTCCAAGGTCCAAGCCGTGACAGACTGGCCTGTCCCTACCTCCTGCACCAAGCTTTGTGGATTCCTGGGACTTGCTAATTTTTGTCGTAAATTCATCAAAGACTTCTCAGCTATTGCTTTGCCTCTCACACAACTCACCTTGGACAAAGTACCTTTCACATGGAATCCTGAAGCTCAGTCAGCATTTGTCGCCTTGAAACACGCCTTCTCTTCTGCCCCTGTGCTACTACGCCCGGACCCAGAGCGTCAATTTTTTCTGGATACAGATGCTTCAGACTTTGCGCTGGGAGCAGTGGTGCTCCAGCTTGGGGAGGATGGAGAACTTCACCCTGTTGTGTTCTACTCCTACAAGCTCCTGGACAGGGAGCGCAACTATCATGTCTACAAAAAGGAATTATATGTCATTGTACACACCTTGGACCACTGGAGAAGATATCTACAGGGAAGTAAATACCCAGTCCACATTTGCACAGACCATAAAAACCTCCTATACTTCACAGAAAAATGCAAGGTTTTCCCCCGCTTGGTCTGATGGGCTATTGACTTAATGACATACGACTTCCAAATTGAATATACTCCAGGTAAGAAAAATATTGTTCCTGACTCCATTAGCCGCAGAGAAGAGCTTGACAACCCTGATACCTCCTACCATACACACAACATCCAGCAAGTGTTGGAACCTTCTTGATTCCTGAATCTCATTGCTACCGCGTCCTTGTACACTGACCTGGATAAAGAGATCCAAGAGGAACAACTTCTGAACCCTTCAACTAGCACCACCAATCTGGAAATAAGAAACAAGATCTGGTTCCATGACAACTCCCTGTTTGTTCCCCAAGGTCCTCTTAGAAAACAAATGATACAAGACTTCCATGACACTCCTTTTTCTGGCCATGGGGGTATTACTAAAACCCTCAAAAGGATTTCCCAAAGATACTGGTGGCCCTCAATAAAGAAGTCAGTGGGAAGCTACATAATAAAGTGCCTTGAGTGCTGTCAAAACAAAACCTCCCGCCAGAAGCCTCAAGGACTCCTGCAACCTCTACCAATCCCTCCTTGACCATGGTCTTCCATATCAATGGACTTCATTGTTGAACTACCCAAGAGCCAGGGAAATACAGGAATTCTAGTGGTGGTGGACTGCCTAACCAAGTATGGTATCTTCATTTACTTCTCCACTGCCTCCGCAGAAGAGACGCCCAGATGCTCCTCAAGAACGTTTTTGCCTATCATGGAATACCAAACAACATTGTTTTGGACCAAGGGACCCAGTTCACATCCAAGTTTTGGTCTAGCCTGATGAAAGGGTTAGGAGTCAAGACCAATCTCTCCACTTAATTCCACCCCCAAACTGACAGACAGACGTAAAGAGACAATCAGGTATTGGAGGCTTATTTACAAAACTACGTCAATGCCAAACAGAACAACTGGTCTGAGCTCCTACCAGTAGCTCAATTAGCCTATAACATCAGTCATCACACATCCATTGGGATGTCCCCTTTTAAGGCTAACTATGGATATGACCCCAAAGAGATCCCTTCTCAAGTGGAGACAACCCCAGTTACACAGGTCAACAAGCATCTAAATGACCTCTCCACAGTTCAAGCTAAACTTAAGGAAACACTAAATAAATCCGTTCAGTCATATAAGAAGTTTGCTGAAAGACACGGTAGAGAGCCTGACAAATACTCCTCTGGATCCCTGGTATTCCTAGACGCTTGCAACCTACACATCAAATGACCATGCTGAAAGTTGGGACCCAAGAAGATAGGCCCCTTGGAAGTAATACAAAAGATTTCTCCTCTGACATACCAAGTCCGCCTATCAGAAGGATCCACAGCCCATGACGTTTTCCATGTCAGCCTTCTCAGTCACTACCATGGATCTCCAGAAGATCTCTACCAGGCCAAATGGAACCCCCCACCTCTGATAATTTATCATCTTCCTGAATGGGAGGTTGAATAAAAAATTGATGACAAAATGATCCGTAACCAACCACACTACTTGATTAAATGGGTAGGCTATGGTATGGAATCAAACAGCTGGGAACCCATTGAGAATTTGACCAACTTCCAGAACCTTGTTGATCAGTACCACCAGGAAAGAGGGGGAGATGGGGCCTTAGGGGAGGCTATTGTAAGGGACTCCATCCCTAACACAAATCACAAATTATACTTAAATGGTGTCAATATGGTGGAAAAACCAGAAATTGCATTTTTAAATGCTAAAATACAAGCCAAGAACAAAGCCAAATATGCCAATAAGATCAACTCAAAAATACATTCAAAATTGATTAATGAATATGTATTAATCAATTTCAAATGCAAAATTGAAAGCAAGCGGGAAATCAAAGATCAAAATATAAATTCCACTTTAAATTTGGTTTTCAAGGCTTCAGACACTCATAACAACAAAGGAAGTATTGATTCAGCATTTAAATTTAATTCCAGTAAATATAAGACAACCAATCAACTGGAAAATAAATTTGGAAATCATCCAAATCAATTAGTCAGAGACCAAGGAAGCCAATCAAAGTCAACAAACTAACCAAGCCAGAGAAGTATTTCACATCCAACCCCAGATTCCATTCCCAACCAAAGCAAGGTACAATTCTGCAATATAATATCCCAATCTTCATCTTCTTGCATTGCAGGCTGCAGCCTGCTGCAGTCCTGCAAGGCAATACTTCTCAGATCACTCTTGCAGATCCACCTGGTAACCACACTGTTCCCTTCCTCCCTTGAAGTCAGTATTTAAGCTTACAAATTCCTCCCATCCAAATTGCTCCAACAATTTCTTTATTTCCTATCAACCCAATAAATCTATATTCTCAATTCTAAACACTTGATTAGTAGATTCTAAAGGTTTCCCCCAACAACATGAAGTTCATATTCCTTGTTTGGACTTTTTGTGTGTTAATCAATTATGGGCGAGCAAACGTTAACTTCAAAAACTCTGAACCAACTCCTACTGACAAATCTGAAGACTCAATTTGGTATTGTTTTGGTCCGCGTCAAAGACATGCCCCTTATGTTGAAACAGCTTGATTCCCACCAACTATTCACCCCAAGGCCCCCTGGTTGGTCTTGGGGTACACCAGTGTTTACTATCTTCTCAATCAATTCACTCCCTTCTTGGGAAGATTCTGTCTATTTGGTCACCTTCTACACATGCTAATGATAGGAATTCCAGTAGGTTCCACTCTGATCAAATTCAACTTGGGAGCTCTTCTCCATTCAATTGGGGAAAGGCTTCCCAATGAGTGGATCCCTGAAATTATTATTAGGGTTTTGCAAGATTGGTGCTTTGATCAAAGCTTGTTTTAATAATTGGAAATTTTTGTTGCATTTTGGTGTCCAGATGAATTTTCTTTTGGCGTTACCCTTGATTAAGTCATTGATTGGTGCACTGAGCTTTCTGCAGTCTTTGATTATTTTATTAGGTAAGCTATCATTATGAGAAAGTATCTAACTTGTTTAACGGAGGTGGGGTGTTGTATGTTATTTATGGCTTTAATTTTGTCTGGATCTGCTTTGATGCCACCATTGGAGATAATGTGGCCTAAGAACAGGAGTTTATTTTCCATAAATTGGCACTTACTTGGTTTTGCATAAAGTTTGTGCTTTGCAAGTCAATCAAGTGTCTTGCGGACATGCGTGAGGTGTTCCTCTTTTGTTTTTGAGAATATGATGATATTGTTGAGGTAGCATAATGTATTTGAGAGACCATTTAGTGCTTGGTTCATCATGGTGACAAACGTTGCAGGAGCGTTTGTCATCCCAAAGTTCATTTATTCAGGTTGCCCAGACATCTCTGACTGGTAAAACAAGCCTGTCATCCAAAAGTTCATTTATGCAAGTTGCCCAGAAATTTCTGACTGGTACAACGGGCCCATAGGGCCATAAAGGAATGATCAAAAGTCTCGTATACAATAACAAAAAAATAAAATGAAGAGGGGGCAAGGAAACCTGCAGGGCAGGAGAAAAACCTTGGGTGGAGGAGGAAGGTGTGAAGGGGAAGATTGCTTTGAGCTATATATCCCACTCTGGGGGTAATATAACTTTTAGGATTTTGGATGGTGGGTGCCGTCAGTTCAGATTGAAATGTTATTGATCCTGGAAAAAACTAGGCCAGACAAAATTTGGGCCTTTGGCCCGCATTTTTTTGTTGCTTGATTCCATCTGTTGTGTGATCAGTGGTGTGTGTGTGATTTGAAGGGGAAAGATTTAGGTTAAAACCCCATTTTGGGCCCTAATGACAAGGAACATGAGTTGAACTTGGCAGGAGGTCCAATTGAAATGTGCTGATTCAGAACAATCCGGGCAAAATTTCCTTGGGCCGGCTGCCCGCGTTTTTTTGTTGAGCAGCCTTTACACATTTTGTGTGGCTAAATCTGTGTGCAACTATGGTTTCAGGGACAATGCCTAGGGTTGGCGCCCCCAAAATGGTGGGATGTAAGCTCCAGGGCCCGTTTGTTGTGGAGTGGTAGATCAAGGGGCTAGTAACCAATCCAAATTAACCTGGGCCATTAGCCCTTTGGGCCTTCTGCCCGGATTTTTTTGTTGGAGGGCTGAGCCTGTTACGGGATGATCCATTATGTTTGTGGCTGAGATATGGTGCAGAATTGCAAGGCTGTGCCCACAGTGCAACTGGTAAATCACACATGAGTGCCAGTCTGCAGAAAATGTGACTTTCACATTTTATTAATTGCTGGGCCACTTTTTAGAATTTCTGACCCACCTTGGAGTGTGTGGCGTTATATGGTAAAGATATAAAGGGTCTGATGGTGGAATGTGTTGTTCAATGGGAGCAAATAATGTGCATTTTTTGTGGGCCATGTTAATACAGAAACTGTGGTCCTTTGGCCCGGGTTTTTTTTGGTACCCAATCACTTCCATGCTTGCCTGCTGCTATGATGAATTCTATTGATCCAGATGCAGCTTCTTATGGTCCATTATTATCTGGGAGAGTCAAGGTCATAAATTTGCCTTGCTCAAAGCAGTTATTAGCACATCTGGGCCAATTAGTACTGCTTTGAGGTTGCAGGAAATCCTATTCATGCCTGGGACTAGGGCCAGAAGTCCTGCAGAAGAGTTTGTCCCATTGATGGGTTCCATCAGCCACTATACATTAGTGACCCCACCAAACGTAAGGCCACTGCTGTCATTGGCTGCTGTATCCTTGGCTTTTTTGGGTGCCCTAGACTGTTTGGGATCCCCTGCTGTGTAAGGGGATAGCTTAGTTACTGCAGCAAGTTTGGTTTGGACCTTGCGTCTTGGTCTACCATTATCCTGTGCAGAAGGTGCCTGCTCCTGATTAGTTGTATACTGGGTTTGAGCCTGCTGCAAATTATCTTAGGCCACCACATTGTGGTGATTATCCAATAAAACTTGGGCCAGGTTGGTCATTAATTCCTGCACCACCAGTTCTAGAATTTTCATTGGTTCATTAACCACATTGTCATGAACTGCCTGGGTCTCATATGCAGGCGTTTGCATGATTTGAGGTGCCTCTTCTTGGGCCCATTCTGTATCCTTGATTGATTGAGGCAGAGTCAAATTTTGAGCCTTTGTATGAGCCTTTTTCTGGCGGGATGTGATTGGTTTTACAACTGAATACTCAGCCATGATGCCCCAGGCCAAGGCTACAAGAGCATTGAATTGGGACCCAGTTGGTTCAATATTCTGGTGCTCTTTGGGGGTATCTTGTTCCATGGCCCAGACTCCTGCTATGGTTGTAGGGCAAAGGGCCTCTCTATGGCCAAGGGCTGAGCACAGAGCACAGATGGGCGGAGTTTTCTCAGGGAATACCTTGAACTCGCTGCTAAGGGTGCCATCCTTCTTGAGAATGGTCGTGCAATGGGGAATAGATGACAAGATGTCATCTGCAAAGGGTTTGATCATGGCCATGGCTTTTGGTGTGGTCAGGTGTCCCATATAAGGATTCTTGAGCAGTTCAAATAGCACTATTTCTCCATACTTGGCCAGTCCTTTCTTAAGCTGGGTTTTAACCTCCCCTATGGGCATGTCTAATGGCAAGGCCTTAAAAGACATAAAGAGGGTGGTGTCTTGATTAAACCGGGTGCGGGTGGTTGGTAGGACTTTCTGGGTTTTCTTACCCTTGGGGTCAGTGATCTCAAGAGTGAAGGTTTCATCAGCTGCCTGATCAGCATCCTCTTTACAGAGAAATCCAAGATCAAAGAAGTCCTTCATTGGGCTTTGGTCAAGTGCCACAGCTTTGGGATATGCTGCAGCAACTGCTTTTGCTGCCTCCTGGAACTGAGTAGGGTCGCCTCCAAATTTGACTCTGATCCCATGGGGCACAGGGGACTTGGGGAGGGCTCTTGTAATGTCTTGGAACAAGCGTTCAGAGGTCACAAACTTCATCCATCCTTCTGATGAAACAAATGGTCCCTTCTTTGTGGTTCTTGTGGGGCTCACCAGTTGGCCCTTGACAGGGCGTCTCTGGCCCTGGACCACCTTGGCCCAGGATTCATCCCAAAATTCATTACTTTAAATTCAAAGTATCAAAATTGTGTACAGAACACAGTTTTTGGTATGTCTCTTTCTTTTACTTCACCTTGGCTCTAACCTGAAGTGAGGTCAATTTTAGAAAAATTTGGCTCCAGAGAGTCTTGCAAACAGATCCTCTATGAGTGGAAGAGGATATTTATTCTTTACTATGCTTGCATTTAGTGCTCTGTAGTCAGTTACTAGACACAGAGTGACTTTCTTTTTCTTTACAAAGAACACTGCTGCCCCCATGGGGATTCAGACGGGCAAATGAATCCTCTGGCTAGGTTGTACTCAATGTGGGCTTTAAGTGTTTGGGTCTCCATGGGGGAGAGTCTGTAGAGGGGTGCAGGTTTGGGCATGACTTTACATAGGACAATGCCATGTTTGACCTCTTGTTTGGGTGGTAACTCTGTGAGTTCTTCCTTGAATACATGGGCATATTTATTTAGGAGTGCTGCAAGTTCTGGGCATTGGATCTTAGTTGTTTGAATGTTATTAAATTCAGTGTACCTCATTATGTGGAAGGTAATATCTTTGGTTAGATGTTCTGAGTCATCTTGCTTCATGACATTGAAAAATAATGTGCCTCTTAGAATGAGGTTGTTGGGTTCTTTGAGGGTATTAAATTTGACTCTGTTGCGGTTGATGGTCATGGTTTTTGTTTTCCAACATACGCTGGAGTTCACTCAGGTGAACCAGTCTATGCCTAATACAATTTTGTAGTTTATGTTGTTCATTACAAGTCCTTTGATGGACGTTTGTATGCCTTGGAGATCAATTTTGAAGGGAGTTGTTTTGCCTTTGAGTAGAACCTTTGATTTATCTGCCATTCTGGCGTATTTGAAGTTGGATTTGAAAACTGGTATTTTGTACTTGGTTGAAAATGGTTTGCTTACCATAGTGTGTTGTGCACCAGAGTCAAATAGAATTTTATGTGTATGAGATTTTTAATTGCATGGATAGACAAGAAGTTGTGAGCAATCTTTTATTTTACGTTCATAAAAATGGAGGATTGTGGGAAACATGGGATGTGAGCAGCAAAGTTTGTGCCTTGGTACAGTTTCTTGTCAAGTTAGGGAGAGACAGGGGCACTTAAGCCTGTTCCCTCTCTTCTTTTCCTTGATCCTCTGTTTTGAGACCTTCAAGGTCAGAGAATGTGGGGTCAGATTCATAACGGGTTGCTGTTTCAGCATTGTTTACTTTGGCGGTGTCCTCCTTCTTAGGACAAGAGCGGTTTGCGCTTTGGCTGCAATTGCCATTGTTGCCATCAGAGTTTTTGTTGCTATGATTGGTATTTTGGCGTTTATTGCCATTGGCGTTTTCTCTGCCATTGCCATTTGAGGAGCGGTTGCTGTTGCAAGCAGCATATTCCATGTTTGCACGTTTTTCCGCACGCTTGGCTTCTTCAATGAGCGCAGGCATGGAGGTGTTAGCCTCTGGACAAATGAGGGCAGCAACAGAGGATTTCATTCTGTTGATTAAGGAGGCTCTGGTATGTTGTCATCTTATGCTGAATTTTGAATCTTGCTTTGTATTTCCTCAAATTCATTGGTGTAAGCTGTGATAGTGGTCTTCTGAGGAAGATTGCTAAGCTGTATTGCAATGTCTTGAAGGGATTCAATGATGCAAAAATTGTGCTGATGTCTGCTTTGAAATCTCCCCAGTTGTCAAGCTGGTTGTCAGTTTGTGAGCCAACCCAGGTAGCAAACCAGTTAGCTGCAGCCTTGTATAGATGCTTGCTGGCTTCCTGGACCCATTTTTTGTGAGGGATGCGGCTGGCGTGGAGGTTAGCGGCTGTGTAGTCTAGCCAGTTGATGCTTTGTTCCTTGTTTTTGCCAAAGAACTTGTCAATACCAATGTAATTGGTGTTGGTAATTTCACCTGTGATAGGTGGTTGTGCGTTTATTTGTGGTTGAAGAGAGCAACTGTATTAAATTATCTTGGCGCATGCTTTGGGCATGACCAGTCCTTTGAACATGGTGCATCCACTAGGAATATCTTCATCAATGTTGTGGGAGCAGAAGTACGTTTTCCAGGTCTCCTGGAATGTGGCCTGGTTGAGTACGTGGGCAAAGGTGGGCGGGTTCTGTTCAGTCATTTTCTCTTTCATCAGCGTGGTCAAAAACCGTAGTGCTACCAGTGATAAGGAGCGCCTTTTGGGGAAGCTTCAAATATAAAAAAGTAGGAGGAGAAGAAGTATATTTTATTAGATGGTACTTTAGACTTATATAGATTTAGCTGTGGAGGGGATATTAGTTGGACCAAACCCAGGGGCTGGGCATGTTCTGGATGGGTTTGAGTTGCTGGATACCTGGAAAGTCATGTGATATTGATTTGTTGCCATTTCAGGTATGTTGAATGGTATATTGGAAAGGCACCAAATTGGGCAATGACTGGATGTTAGGTGTGATGGCAATAGCCAGAATACTTGTACATCCAGACCCTCAACATAAGTGTGAGCCCTTTTTAGTACAATGGCTGTTATTTTTTAAAGCCACAAATTGGACCTTGTGAGTCATCACCTGATCCTTATTAATTCAGTGCCACCAGAGCACCCAGCATAAAAACCAATGATTCTCATGTATCTGGTACTAATTATTACTTATGATGCAGGTTAAGCATAGTAAATCTATTTTTGAAATCATATTAAAAGGGAAAATTAATTCAAGTTCTAAACAATCACTTGTTTAAAACATAAGGCAAGCGGGCAGGTTGATGCAGATAAATAGAGCTCTTGTTGCTTAAATATGTAACATATGAACCCAGAGTTTCTAATCAGCTAAACAAACAATTTTTAAATTATAATTTAATATTAAACGTGTTCAATTTACCTTAAATAATTTATTATTATTAACCTATGGTGATATTACTATACTAATTTAAAAATTATAATTGAAAATAAAATTAAAAATAAATTGCAAGAGAAGAAATCTTTATTAGGGAAAGAAAATTGCAAGGAGGATGTGATTATTCTGGGGAATTATACCCCAAAATTAGATTTTCAGCTATTGCATCTAATTGGGACCACATACTCTTCTGTACATGGTGGATGACTCTTGCGCCAATTGCTAATAGGGTGGCGCTCAGCACCCTTGGTGGTGGCAGAGCGCTTGATAAAAAGAAAGGGGGAGAGGGAATTGATTAGGAGATTATTTTCAGGAGGTAAGTAGTAACCATAGAGTGAAGCTAATGTGAAACAATTGTATAGGAATTCTCCACGGTCTTGTAGCCCTGTGGAGTCTTTTATTTCTCTAGTGCAAGTCTGCAGACGTCCATCTGGACTGGGACTTCTTTGAGTTTCTTTACATTTGATTTTATTATGCAATGCAGGAGGATTCCCAAGTACAGTACAATGTGTATTTGTTGGCAGGTGTAGATTTCTAAAAACATGCAGTATTTCTTATATGTTGATATTAGCTGGCTTATATACCTGGTATTTGAAAATTTAAAAAAGTTCCCTGAGTGTAATACCCAAGTATTGAGGGTAACATTTTAGAAACATAAGATGGCAGGTCAGGCAGCTCAAAGCCATTCAAGGCATAAACAATTGGATAGAGGTTTATTTCCTGAAAGCAGGCTTTGGCAAGGTACAGTAGTGTAACTGCAGGGATCACATATTTAGCCAAGTTAGGAGTTGGTTGAGATGACACCAGAGGTGTCCACCAATTAAAATCTATTGATTTAGGCAAGTTGGTTCATTGTACAATATCCCTTTTGGTCCCTGTGGTTCAGGACCAAACTGAGCATAGGTTGGCTGGTTGCTCCCTATCCCAAGGTAAGCTGTCAAGACAGCTGTGAAGATGATATAGTTCATCTTCTGACTTGGGGGAGGGGTAATGGGTCCAGTAAGATTACTTGCTTAGGCTAGGTGAAGGATTAATTAATGTGATAGTATTGAGGAGAATATTCACTCAATGATAGCACAGACTATCAGTGAGAGGGTTGTCTTTATTTATACCAGTGAAATTGCAAGGCATGATTATTGGAAGGCATAGCATTGGTGAACTTAGAGTATGAGTTACATCTTTTATTCACTTTTCTGGATTGGCTTGGGTGGCTGGCAATTGAGAAGGTTTGGCTGGATCCCAGTTTGCATTGGCATAGTGCAAGTTGGGCCTTCTTCATGCATCCAAATTCATTTAATGAATTTGGTGCATGATTTTCATTGTTGGAGAGCCTGTCAGTCCATTCCCCATTTGGTAATCTCCCAAATTAGGCAGCAGTTCCTCCCAAGTTTGACTTTGGGGAAATTGCCTTTCCTGGTTTCCCAATTTGGCTATTTCCCAAAGGAGTGGATGGGGACTGGCCTGCTGACATGGGAGGGCAAAGGCTGGCAAGTGGCTGGCTTGCTCATGGGTGCCTGGTTTGAGGATGGCTTGCAGGTGGGGCTGGTAAGAGTGGTGGGCGCCTGTGCAGTGGCAGTGGGCATCTGTTCAATGGCAGCAAGCATCTGCATGTTAGCAAAAGTCAATGTCTTGTTGCTGATGGGCTTCTGTGTGGTGGTGGTGTGTATCTGCTTGATGACAATAAGGGGCTGCGCGGTGGCAGCAGGTGCCTGTATGTTGACAGTGAGCAATGGCTTAGTTGTGGCAGGCTTCCACGTGGTGGCAGCATGTATGTGCTTGGTGGTGGCAGGTGCCTTCACGTTGACAGCAGGTGAAATCTTGGTTGTGGTGGGATTACACATGGTGGCAGTGTGTATCTTCTTAATGATAGCAGATGTCTGCATGTTGGTGGCGGATGTCTGCTCAGTGACGGTGGATATCTTCACGTTGGTGGTAGATGTCTGCTTGGTGGCAGCAGGTGCCTTCATGTTGACGGCGGGTGAGAGTTTGTTGGTTACACAACTATAAGTGTCAGGGATATTCCTGACACTTCTGTGCCCCACTGTAATCTGTCCCATGCTTCTGTGTACAAAATCAATAAAGGCTTTAATCTATTCACAAGGATTGTGTCCCCAACTTTCTTTGACATTGATTTTATAAATTCATTAAATATTGCTGCTTTTAAAAATTAATTGTTTATTTTGAATTTGATTTTCTTGAAATTTGATTCATAGGCATTCATGTTTGAGAATGGAAATTGTTCTACACATTAATAGATGTATTCATCAAAATTTATTTCAAAATTCATTGGTAATTTATTCATTTGCTTAAAATTGATACTTCTGCCCATTTTGTAGGCTTTCCTGACCCAAGATGAGCACCCTGTGGGTGCTTAGTAGTCCCTATTTATTGCTTCTCTATTTGAAAATTACCTCATCTTCATTTCAATTATTCTTTGCACTTCTACAGGGTTCCTTTGAATGAAAGGGGCTATCAGTTTTTGATAGCCCCCATATACACCACTTGATGTATATGGCTTCAATTCAACAACTTATTCCCCATTTTTGATGCAGATAAAGAGAAGGAAAGAAAAAGACAAAGGAACTTACTAATTCTTTCCCCTGCACCCCCCTCAGCCTCAGGCACCCTTTCAGCAAACTTTATGAGTGTTAGATGCTCTTCATTAATCTTCCTGTGCTTAATCTTCCTTTTCTTTTTTCAATTCTGTCTTCCCTTTGAGTTTCTTCATTTGATAAAGTTTCCTTCATCCTTGAAGTGCTTATGCCTCTTGATTGTTCTTCATTTCCTTTGTTCATTCTGTTTACATTTCTATATTTTTATTCCCTTCATTTTGAGTTTCTTCCTCTTAATTCATTTCATTTCTGTTCATTTCCTTTGATATTTCTTTCACTCAATCAGCTTGATCTTTTGATTATTTCCTCTGGCACTTTGCCAGAACTCCTATGAGTTATAGCTTGCATCTTGAAAATTCAACTTCAATAAAATTAGTTCCATAGAGTTTAAGTAACTTTCTTCTGTTCTGTTTCATCTATGATAGTTCCCAAGCTACCTAGGGCAACTTCCTTTGCCTGTACTGTAAATTCAGAGCCTGAATGTAAAAATGTGGGATTGTCAAATCCTTGGTTCAAATTTTGAATAACTTTTGTGAGATAGCCTATTTAATTAAATTGAATTATTTGTATTTTTACTTAGATTTTTAAAAATGCAGTACTCATAGACACTTTGCAAAGTTCAAGTCAAACTTCATATTTTCAATGGACAAAAAGAATTAACTGGAATCAGATTTAAAGTGTTCAAATCCATCAACCATTTTCATTAAGTTTACTATATTTTTTTGGAATTGCGGGATTGTCAAATCCAAGAACCAAATTTCAAATCACTTTTGAATGCCATTAGTAAACTCAGATATTAATTGCAGGAACTGGAATCTAAATTTAATTACAGTAAGCACACTAGGAAACACCAACCCAAATAAAGAAGCTCCACTCTGGATAAAATCAAATGAAAAATTTAATCTCAACAACCATGTTTAGACATGAAATTAAGTGAAATGTAAAATTGTCTAAAATGGAAATGATGTAATATTCTGCATTCTAAATCATTAATAAAGTAGTTTTAAAAGCTATGGCAACAACCAAAAATACCTCATATTCAAACAAAATGATTTCAGATTTGAACAAAATCCAAGTTGCGCAAGATTCAGGATTCAAATAATTTAAACTATTTTGGTTAATACTATAAACTCAGAACCTAAACGTAAAAATGCATGATTGTCAAATCCTTGGTCCAAATTTTGAATCACTTTTGCGGGCAACTCAGCTGAGTGAAAAATAAAATATTTAATAAAAACAACCATTTAATTTTGATTTTTTTGGTTCATTTAAATTGGCAAATTTTGAATCACTTGAGCAGATAACTCAACTACCAAAAGACAAAACACAGCAAACAAATTCAGGATAGATGAATCAGAAATGCGGGATTCTAATGCACAATTTGAGATTTCCTGTATTTCAAAAAAATCATAGACATCATGGAAAACTTAATGAATCTGAAATTGTGGGATTGTCAAATCCAAGAACCAAATTTCAAATCAAAAATGAGGTGAATTCAAAATGTATATAATTTATGGATGTCTCAAAAAGGAATTCAAAGGATCTAGAGTGGATTTGTGCTAATTCTTTTAGAAAGCACAGGCATTCTCAAAAATCACCCTATTCTATTTTAGGACAGCTAAAATTTAGATTGTGATCTTCACTAACTTGACATACTTAACAATAAAATTTGCTAAAATGTACACTTCTCTTTTTGTTTCAATTTTTTAATAAATTTATTATGTCTTCTTTTAATAACAACCAAATGAATAATCTGTTCCCTGGCCTTGACAAAGTTATGCAGGGCTATGCTGGGTCTTCTAATAGTAATGCCTCTGTCTATGGCCACTCCCAACCCGCAGGCCCCTCTCCAAGCACTACCCAGGAGTGTGTTCTTTCTCCTGCGTCCTCAAGCATGGCCCTGTTTGCCCATCACGCACAGTTAGCTTCTAACTGTAAGAATAAAGTGGCAAGCAGAACTGTTTAAAGATAAATGATGACTATAAATCAAATAAATTGTCAACTGCTTTAATAGTACCAAGCCAAATTGGTAGGAGGGGCTGATTAATTTTGCGCCAAAGTTGGTGTAGCGGAACATCAACATGAGCACAGAAATAAGGAACAGCATTTTGAGGGGTAAATCAGAAAAATACAACAGTTGCAAAGCCAGGTATAGGGCAGGCCACTGCACAGTGAGGGACTCTGTGGCCAACTTCAGGAAAGAGGTGATTAAACTATCAACAACTGGGACCAGAAGGCCCAAGTGGTCTAGCATAATAGGTTTTTGGGAAAATTGGATGATTTTATTTTTCTCAGTGGTAATAAGCTATCTAGAAACAAGTTTATAGAGTGGGATGGGGGAAGTTTTAAGGTGCTTCAGGATGGGGGTGGTGGGGTTTTTCAACATCTGATTGGTTGTTGAGAATATTTTTAGCAGTGGGAGGTCCTGCATTGGGATTTATGTCAATGATGTCATAATTCAAAAACTTTTGGCAATCTGCAGGTTGAGCGCTGCCATCTCCAAATAGCGTATAATGCGTAATTTTATTGTCATAATTATTTGGATAAAAATAAGGCAGATCCAGATTTTCCAGGGCTATTTGAGCGACCCCAGCTTTGACCCATTTTTTGTCAATAACAGCATTTAAGTCGTATATTTCTCTCAAGGGTTTAGCGGCAGTTCTTTGCTGGTTTCTGGTTTTGCGAGGGCGTACCATCCCTTCCATTTGATTTTCTACTGTAACACTAACCCAAATAATGGTAAAAGCGCCCATGATGACACTTTTAATGACAACACTATAGTAAAATGACAACCTGGGTTTACTTAATGTTGTTTCCTGGATGTTGACACTTTTTTAATTAACAAAACACTTTACCCTGAACATTTTTAATAAAAAAAACTATTTTATAATACTTTATTATACTAAAATGACCCCAGAAAGCTCAAAACTGCAATGAAAAAATACCATAAGTAATAAGAATAAGGAGATATAAGCAACTATTTTTCAGTTTACTATGTAAATTACACTCTTTATTATAAAATTATTTTTTATTCTCATAAAAATAAAAATTCCAATGAACCAAAAATAAAGTATTTTATATATCATAATAACTACAAATTATAAAGAAAACTCCAATTTAAATTTATTATACTTTATATAAGCATAACTGAAAATATCTCAAGCTTAAAGATAAATTAAAAAATATAAGATATTTCTTACTAAACCACATTAAAACTGTATCTGAAACTTACCATTTATACCTAAAAAGATTAGTACAGTATAAATAAATTGAAAAATTAAAAGTTTAAAAGTAAAAAATATATAGGCAATGCAAAGCAAAGTTTATTTTGCATTTTAAAACCACCTGTCATGGCCTGCCATGACATAGTAGCTTTGGAAAATTGCGTTTTAAAAGCTTGGATCAATAAAGCTACTTCTTGCTGTCAGAAAGCTACCTTGATGATCTCCCTAGGTACCCTAGATCAAAAGTTATGGCGATTTAAAGAGCCGAGTTTGAAAACCCTGTCAGTATGTCCCAAAATGGTCGCAAGATTGGATTTCAAATCAAGACAAGCAACAATTAGTAAGCGGGCAAATCCAATCATATCTCAGCTTCCAGTGATCAGTTTTGGACGTTCTTACGCTCAAATGAAAGCCCCAGATGAGGAAAATCCATCCAAAGTATTTTTAGATGACCAACTGAGGCAAACCGCAAAGTTCAAATCTAACCAAAAGAATACAACTATAATTAGTCAGCTGATGTTTCAAACTTTTAGCATGACCCTCCAGATAGAGAGACAAGGACCTTCAGGAAGAATCTGGAAGAATCTCAAAGACCAATGTAAATGGTATAAAAAGAACCTAGTTTCCCTTTTCCCCATTGTGATCATTCTTGGTCTGAATAATAAATAAAGAACTTCTCTTAGATAATAGTTTAAATGGATCAGAGTTGGGAGCCCTTGGGCCCTGACACCACCAGCAAGAGCAGTGGCAACGTCTTCAAGGTACTTCTTAATCTCCGCCACCTTGTACTTTTTCTTTACCACCTTCTGCACGTCCTCCTGGTAGTCCTGCTCCTTGGACTTTTTTCTTGGGGGCCACTCAGTTGGCCAGGTCGCAGAACTTGGAGACAGTGCGGGCCTGCTCCTCCTGTAGCTTAGAGAAGAACTTGTTATATTTGGGGTTTGTCCCAAACTTCACCTTCAGGTGCTTATGCCAAACCTCAAGGCTAGAGGTGGTCTTCATCTCCCCCTTGAGGCAGGCGCCTTGACAGTTCTAAGGGGCAGTGGCCCTGCTCTTACCTTTCCAGGCAGTTACCTTCTTGCCCACCCAATGGTGTTTGAAGTAATACAAGTAACCTTTGAAGATGGTGGAGTGCTTCTTAATGTAAACGTCCTCTAGGAGGGCCTCAAAGCCAAGCCCAGTATGCTCCAGGTGCACAAAAGCCAAGGCAGCACACTGAGTCAGGGCAAAGCGGCACTTCCCCTTACCATTGTTAAGATACTTCTTAAAAAGGTCCTTCTCACTCTTGAGATTCTTGATAAGGGCCTGTCTAAAATGGAAGAAGCAGCCCTGGACTTCTCCATCAAAGGTGGCCTCAAAGGCTCTGAACTGATATTGCTCAAAGTCCATTATGATAACCTTTGGCCCAAGTGAGCGTGCATGAGCTAGCTGCTCATTGGCTATGGTGGACTCATCCTTCTCAGCAAAGAAGGGATTTGCCCTTGTGGCGTGAGTGGGAAGGGGGAGCTGGTTGGTGGGAAGGAAACACAAAGCATCCCAGACAATCTTGAAGGCTCTGGTGTAGACTTCTGTCTTGACACCAGGAAGGAGAAAGAACACAAGAGGGATAACCTGGTCATTAAACTGCCCATGCAGGACCCAAAGCTGCTTAAAGAGAGAGGTTCAAGTAGCAAATGTGCTGTCACACAGCCAGGTGGTAGCAGTATTGAGCTGCTCCAGGTTTTGGGTTGTGGTGTAGGCTATAATCCTATCCTCCACTTTTTGCCCATTGTCATGGAGCAGGAACATATCACCATCCTTGGTTTTTTGAGGGCATCTGTGAGGACCAGGTCTTCAATAGTGGTGGCGCTCTTGGCCAGAGGGTTTGAGGATTGACACCTATTGCTTACAAACTTGTCCAACTTATTGTGAGTTGGAACTCTCTTCAAGTTGGTTGGGGAGAGGTACTTGCAAGCAAGCACAGCCAGCTGGGTGGCAGAAAAATCTTTGGAGGTGGGCATCACCTGCACCAGATATCACTTGAAAAGGCAGGCTATGGTGGTGTTGGGCATGATGCAGGTATACTTGCCCTTGATGGTTTGGACCAGGTCCCAGCACTCAGTGTTGAGCCGCACTGGGCAGGAGTAGTCCTCACAGGTGTAATGGCGGCTTTGAAGCCCCGGTTGGCATTATTGCAGCTGAAGATATACCCATTGGCCACCATGGCCGGCCCACCCTTTACGCTCATTATTAAGAAGTATTTGGGCAAGGAAGAGGAAGCTTTGAATTTGCTGTCAACGTTGCAGATGTTGTGGGCCAACAGAGTGTCCCAGGGGCCAGCAGGAGCATGGCGGAAGCCAGGGAAGTAATTGGGGCGGGGCTTTGAATCATCCCCAGATGGTCTTGAAGGGGGGAGTTTGGTGGGGGTGGGGAAGCAGAAGGGGGCTTATTGTGGTGCTCCTTATGTGCAGGAGACTTATCCTTGGGTGAGGTCTTTTTGCCTTGCTGCTGCATCTTGGTTGGCTTCTTGTCAGAAGCCAAGTTGTAGAAACTGTAATCTGTAAGGGAACCATCAGTTTCCTATCCCCCAGTGGAGTGAGCGGGGCTCTTCTCAGGAGAGGACTCAGGGGAGGGCTTTGGGGAGGGCTTGGGAGTGGCCTTCTTTGATGATGCAGGCTTCTTCTTGGTAGATTTGGTGAGCTTAGAGGGACACTTGGTTCCTTTGGGCTGCTTAGAGGTGTTTTGTCCTAAAATATAAGTAACAAGTTCTAAAATAAAGCTTTGTGTTTAAAAGCAAAAAAATAACTATAAGAACCATCATATCTAAACTTTGTATTCATAGGGCTTTCAGTGAAATCTAAAATGTAAAAAATATTGTAAAAGTTTTATAATATTATATTTTTAAATAACAAGTTAAAAGTTAAAAGAAATATGCAAAAGTAGTAACTTTAGATATAAATTTTATTTTAAAAATTAAAAAAATATGAAAAAGAAAAGTTTAAAATACAGCATATCAAAATTTCAAATGTTTTTATTGTGTAAAACATTAAGTTTCATATATGAGAAGTGAAAAGTGTTGACATTATGAATGGCAATCAGTAAAAAAAGCTGAATTCTTGCAGTAAATTAGAAAAAATGTAGACATTTTCAGAGACAACATTGGCACTGTCAACTTTTTTTTGAAAATCACTATGTTTTTTTATATTACACTTAATTAAATTTATGCAAACCAGCAAATATTAACTGGTTTCTGTATATTTTTGCTCATATAATAAAACTAAAAAAATATATAAAAAATAATTTGAAAAATAATCAAATTTAAGTATTTTTTTATCAAATTTTCTATTTTGATGTTGATAATATTATATCTTACTTTTTTATATTGGAATTTGTTAAGAAATTTGTCTTGGGTAATGAAAAAGGTAAATTGTCAACTTTGCCACTTATAACATCCTCAATGGGAGGTTTCATAGTAATTTAGGCTCAACTGTGCCACTCTAATTTGCTTGAATCCATCCTGGTGGATGATCACAAGCAGATAGACAACATTTCCAATTGTTGAAATTATTATCAATAATAAATTCTATATTAAATTACATACAGTAGTTTTAAAAGCTATGGCAACAAGCAAAAATTCTTCAGATTTAAACAAAATCCAAGCCGCGCGAGATTCAGGATTCAATTAATTTAAATATTTTTGGTTAATAAATGAACTGTCAAACCAAAAACAAAATTTCACTAGCCCATCCTACAAAATTATATCAAATATCAAGCAGTGTTGTTTAAACCACAAACAAAATGAACTGACACAACAACTGAAATGAGTGGATGCTATTCTGGAGTATATTATAATCCAATCAGGATTCATATGAGGCACTGACAGAAGGACTAAAGTGAAACAAAACTTGAGCAATCTAGAAGCGAGATTTCACAAGCACAAAACAAAATGAAGTCACACAAGATGTGTAGTATGAGAAGCCTAAAATAGAAATATAACAGTTTAACAGCCAATCAACAGCTATTCAATTTAGGAACAGAGGCATTTTATCCATTTTCATGGTTCCTGATTTGTATGGAATGATTTTTGAGAACCTTCCAAATATGGACTCAAGATTACAATAAAAACAAATCATAAAATTTTAAAGTTTCTACTTTTAGTGATTTTATCCTAGGTTTTTTATAATGGTTTTTACTAGCAACATCTTCAACGGCACAAACAGCCAAGCCAGCAGCAGCCAAGCCAGCTTCAATGGAGGCAAGGCTCAGAACGTGGAGGCACCCGTTTACACCCAAGCCTTTGAGGCGGGTAACAAGGAAGCTGATCTGTACCTTACCACCAACCCCTATGGCTTTGACTTGTTTGAGAGTCACTTAGTGTCTAGCTCTGCCCCTGCTCCCACACCCACCCCAGCACAAGCTGCCTGTCAACTAACCAATCAGGATGGCAACCCTGATTTGGAACATCTTTCTGCCACCAGCCAACCTGCTCCCCCCTCAGCCAATCAGGCTTCAGCTCCCCCGGCCCAGAGCCCCAAGCAACAAATCATCCCTGCCCAAATTCTTCAGGAAATTGTGGTACTCAACCTGCAGGGTCTGTCCTGGGATCAGATAGCCAGCCAATTACAATTCACCCAGGCTACTGTCATGCGGGAATTCAACAACCTGATGAATAAGGGAAATCTGATTGGGATGGCCAAGAAGCCAAAGAAGGCCACAGAGTCCCAGATCAATGAGGCATACCCAATAATGCTTGACCTCCTCCAGCGGGACCCCAAGCTTCCCTTGACCCAGGTCCAGAAGCAGCTTGTGCACCATAACATATGGGTCTCCAAGCGCATGGTGCAGCTCTGGATGTATGGGAAGGTGGCTTCTGTACGGGTTCTTACCAATTTTGCTGGCAACCAATGAGATGGCGCTGAGGATTCCCCGTATGATCCCGCCATTGAATCCACCCTGGTCCAATGCCTGACTAGTCTGTCAGATGATGTCATTTTCATCTCTTATTATAAGCTATCCATAGCTTTTGATGATTTTGGCACCCAAGGAAAAGCCGCCACTAAGAATGGAAGGAAGAAGGTCAAGAAGGGGACCTGCATTGGTGCATTTCTGGCTGTTTCAGTCAAGGGTTTTGTCTACTATCAGAAAAACCCTGATTTCATTGATGGCTACTCATACAGCCACATCCTCAGTGGATTGCTCGACTCCTGGGATGGCTCAAATTCCAAATACCAGGTTTTCTTGAGCCACCAGATGTAATGAAGCTCCACCACCCTTGAGGCCATCCAGGGACGTGGGCACCAGGCCTCAGTCTACCCTGCTGGCCATGCCAACGTTTATCTGGCTGATGTTGTCTTCTTCAACATTGGAGATACACTACAGGAGCGCCGCCCTCAGGCTTTCAACAACCTCTATCTTGGGGTCCTTGATCACAATTTTCTCTTTGGTCACCAAATGGTGGCTGACTTGTTTGTGCAAATGGTTTTCCATGTGAACATGGGCAATCAATCACGCAAGGATAAGCACCTCTCACCCCGTGCCACAGCCACTTACCAGCCCATCCAGCCAATGACTGATGAGGAGTACAATGAGCGGTATATGGCAGCCATCACACGTAATCCTCCTGCCTCCACCCCCGCCACCAACACCCCCCGCCCGCAAACCCAACCCATCCAATCCCAGACTCCCCAGGCCAGCACTGCCTCTACGTCCTCCTTCCTGCGCCATTCTGCCTACTAGGCATCACTCTTCCCTGCCCTAATAAACCCCTGTCACCAAAAATTTTCTATTTATATTATTTTTTTAAATTTCAATTGTTCATGTTCTCTTTGTTTATAGTTGGTTTTATTCTTTATGTTCAGCTTATTTCTATAAAATCATATATTTAATAAGGTATGTATCTAGATCCTGAACACAGTTATTTTTAGCGCTTGACATAGCCCCTTGTGAAAACATTAACAACAATTTGGTGATCAGCTAAATTTGAATTAGAAAATTATAGGCTAACTTTTTTTAGATAAAGTTGTTACTGATCTGAATTCAAAACCTTAATGATAAACTTTAAGCCAATCAGGAGCCAAGTGATAAAGTGATTGTTGTGACATAAAGGGTCATTCAATAATTCTTTGATGCATGTGCACTAATTAATATGATTGGCTGGATGTTTTTCCATTGTACGACATTGCCGCTGTGGCAAGTTGTTGATGGACTAGTGCTAACCCAGCAGCTGATTAGGCACTAGTCCATCAACAACTTGCCACAGTAGCAATGGCGTACAATGGCAAAACATCCAGCCAATCATATTAATTAGCGCACATGCATCAAAGAATTATTGAATGACCCTTTATGTCACAACAATCACTTTATCACTTGGCTCCTGATTGGCTTAAAGTTTATCATTAAGGTTTTGAATTTGGATCAGTAACAACTTTATATAAATACAATTAATCTATAATTTTCTAATTCAAATTTAGCTGATCACCAAATTGTTGTTAATTTTTTCACAAGGGGCTATGTCAAGCGCTAAAAATAATATGGTAATCAAAGAAACAATGTCAACACAAAGCAAACAACACATATTGAGATGCGCGTAAGATATATAAAAAATGGGTAAAAAGATGGGATAATGTGATAAACGGGAAAACAAAAAGGAATAAACAAAGAGGCAACAGTATCAAAATAATGCAGAATTTATTGGGGCAAAAGCTATAAAAACATATGGAAAGGTTAGTAAAAAAATAAAATGAGAGAACTCAAAAAGCTGCTAAAAGACCTTGACTTGGCAATTGCCAAAATTAAAGAGATTGACTGCAAGGTCAAAGCAAGAGTTAAGTCTGCCATCCTTGAAGGGGACAAAATTGAAAAGGTGTCCGCCAAAGCACTCATGGCCAAGATTCCAGACACCCCCAAAACAACAATTGAGCAACTTTTAAATGTCCAGAAGCACGTTGTGGAAGGCCTTCAATTCCAGTCCTTTGCCCTCTCTGTGCTGCCTGTCTGGACAGATGACCCAGAAATGTATGCCCACCTAAGACCTGCAAAATGTATCCAAACAGATGACACTGAGCAACCAGCACAACTGGTTACACCAAGAATAGTGAAGCCTTCTGAGGCTACGGGCAAGGAGGAGACTGCAGAAGGTACTAAAATAATAATTAATAGAAATTTCCAAATACTTACCTTTTTTAGAAGAAGTTGATGGTGAACTCTGCCGGGTCCTGGTCCCTTTTTCCCCGCCACATTCTACGTCAACTACGCCACTCATGTGGCCAAGCAGCTTTTCCTTTCCCCTCTGTCTTGCAGGAGCTTGAAGACCATATCCATAGGTCTTTTCCAATGTTGCAGGAGGCATTGGCTGGGCTTACACATGCCAAGGGGGCATCCAAGTGGGCAGTTACTGCCTACAAGGATGCCCAACTGGTCTGCCTAGACCCGGTATCACTCAGTGGAGTTTACTGTGTAAACTCAGTTGAGCTTGTTTGGGAATTTCTGGAGGCGCTCCCATTCAAGAATATACCGGAGATGGGCCAGGCCCATACAGCTGCTTGCTTCTGCTTTCTGGTGGAGCACACCCTGTCTTACCTGCTTGAGAACTTTAGGCGCGCGGTGAGCTAATTGGCTGTCGCAGACGCAACAGCCGTAAAGAAGACCAAAATCCTCCTGCCAGACTTCAGGCTGGCCTGGAGTGCCAACAAGACAGGGGTCCCAGCAGCTATGGAGCTGACCTTTGCCAAGACAAAGTACAACAAGAAGATAAGCACAGTTTATAATAAACTGTGCAAGTTTACAGAAGCCTTTGCTGGGCAAAGGCTTCACCTCATTGTTTACCTGGGGTTTTTATTCTTCTTTGGGATGGGCGGATTGGTTGAGGACCTGGACAGGGTCCTTCTGGGGATCAACAAGGCCAGGCTATCCCTGGATGGGAAGAAGGGTCCCCCCTGGGTACGACTCAGTGGATCACGTCATCCAGGACGCCTTGGTCCTGGCTGGCATCTTTGGGTTTGCAGCCCCGCCAGAAAAGCTGCTCCTCCATTCCCACTTCACCATCCTCCCTTTTACCAGCAGGCAAGAATATTTTAACCAGGGTGTATCCACTGTCCATGGTGTGACAGTGGAGGTTGTGCGCCACCTCCATTGTGGGGTGGGTACATACCGCCAAACTCACTATAGGAAATCTTAATAAATTCTCTCTTCCAAATAATTCCATTGCAATTTATAATATTTTTATTATAGTAAATTTTTCTAATTCTTATTTTAGCAAACAAGATCTGCAGAATATATCCCAGAGAAGATTTTAATAAAAGCATAATAATATATTTTAATAAAATCTACTTCTGATTTGGACACATTACATTAACTTTTTTTGATTATTATATTTATTTTCCAAATGTGATATTAATGCGTTTGCGTAATCCAGTATCAAGCGTTTGGGATACCCTTAGATGGCATAATAAAATAATATACACTAAAATAAATAAATTACTTACATCTATTGATGGATCTTCTGAATGTGATTGCGGGCATAGAAACATCTAAATATAAAATGGTAATTAATAAATGTTGAATAATAAATTAGAGAATATAAAAAAGTTGGACACACTAAGCCTTTAATTGATTGGCTGTTTGGCTAGGCACGCAGGGATGAATGAATCAGCGTGGTCATAGAATTTGGCCACAGTCTCAGCTGGGAGGGTATGGATCCCGGCCTGCAGCAAATCAAACAGGTCCTCAGTCCCAGTTGGGGTTCCTTGCTTGACAACTTGCTTGAGCCACCCAAAGACTTCCTCAATGGGATTTAGGAAGGGCAAATAGGCGGGGAGGAAGAGAAGGCGCATATTTGCCGTGGCCAATTGCTGGGGGCCCACTGCAATGCTTGTGTTGATTGATGGAAATTCCTCAAGAATGTCAGCCACCTTGTGGAGACCAACGTTGTCCAACACAATCACATTGGTGAAGCCTGGGCTTGTGCGCCTCAGGTGCTCCTGGACCAATTGGAGGAATGACAAGAAGGTACGGCTGTTGTGAGAACCCAATATCATTTGGTATAGCTCGACCCCCTTTGGACTGAGGAGAGCCACCATTGAATAGGCTGTGACGCGGACTGCAGCACGCCAAGCCACCCCGTTATTGGAGCCTCTGGGGACATACCCATACTCATTGCACATTGACAAGGCAAATGCTGATTTGTCAATATAGTAAAATTTGACTGTCCCCTTGGCTTTGAGGGTAGTATACGCTTCAGCGTAATTTTTCCGGGTCTTGATATTGGCAGGGCTGTTCCAATTGTATGGGGATACCCCAAGTTTTTTCCAGGAAAATTGCATTCCCTTGACCAGATGGTAGTAAAGGGAAATTGAGGCGTTGATCCCAAAAGCAGACTTGACCATAGCCTGTATATTTGCCAGTTCAAGATGACAGTCCTGGGTAATCCACTGGCTGATTGCCCATTTGTGCTCCTTGGTGAGCATAGTGGAAACACGCAAGGATTTCTCCACAGCAAGGACTCGGCCAGTATCAATGAACTTGTTGAAGGTCTTGGAAGTGTACTTGGGATCCATCCCAACAAGGGCCGCGGCCGCCTTGTAGTCACCCAATTCCCGCATTAGCTTAAGCAGGATGATGTGTTTGATGTCAGGGATGCGCTTCTGGGCGGGCTTTGTGGGTTCAGACAAGCCAGGATCCTGATTGATGACAGGCTTGCAAGGCATGGTTACCTTGTTGTAGAAGGCTGCAACTTTCTTTAGCACCAGCTGTCCCTCATTGGTTTGGTAGAACTGGGGCTCCTTGTCATCCTCCTGATTGCCATCACTGACATAGGGCTCATAGCTAGTATCAAGTACAGGCTTCACCTTCTCCAGCATGGCTGACGGGACTGACTCTTGCCGGTACACAACATCAAACACATACAAAGTAAGTTCTACCTCCTTGTTTCTAACCATTTTTGTTGTGGTAACCTTGGTGGGCTTCCAGGTCAGCTTTGGGACCCAAGGGTTGATGCTCTGTACCCTAGCAGCTTGTGCTCCTTGAACCGGCTGTGTCAGTGCAGCGTCACTATGGAACTCTCCTCTCCTGCCTCCCTCCTGAGTAGGCACTTGTGTTGTACTAAGTCTATTCTTTGACCCGTGGGGGCAACTGCAACTGCGGCGCACAACGGGTGCAATGGTAGTCTGTTGTTGTCTTCCTTCCATTTTTAGAATTTAATAAAATATTAAATAAAACTTAATTAAGCTACTCTCTAATTTTAATTTTTGCTTTTATCTGTTTATGGATATTCAATTATTATTTTTTCCCACCCAATATCCCAATTATAGATTTTTTATTTCTTAGCTAGTTGTTTTTGGTTTTACAACGCCCATTTTAGAATACTCAAAAAAAATACCCTTTTTCCCAGATTTTACTGCCAAATTCAAACACCCAACACAATATTTTTAAAATTTATGTTTCAGATCTTGTATCTTATTTTAGATACCTTGGTATCATTCATGATTACAATCCATTGCACACATTGTGTGAGTGATTTTGTTTAAATTGTGAGTTGTTATTGTGTTTTATTTTTGGATTGAGTTTTGGCACACCTTGCTTGGGTGTATTTTGTCACCAATTCACATAGTAAACATATGGGTCATTATTTTAGGGATTAGGCCATTTTCTAATGCACATGCTGCTCAAGTCGCAGCATAACACAGTTCGATTTTGAAAAAATCAAATTACAAATGTTTATATTTAAAACATTAATAATTCAATGAAGAATTAATATTTTTTCACACTGTAAACTATCAAAATGAAGCTAAGAATCTTATCTTTCTATTGTTGTAAAAATTTTAATATGTATACTATGCTCAATATTAAAGCAAAAGTAATTTAAAAGAGCATAATCCAGATTTTATTATATGATTATATCTAATGATATAAAGTAGATCACTTCAAAGCTAATAAATACTCTTTTTTGAATACACAACAGATGTTTTTTATTTGACGAAATTAAAGATAAGATTGAGAGCTTTATTTTCGCATTTTATTTTATTTAAAAAGCTCAATTCTCTAGGATTTTATGATAGTTTGAAGTTAGGATGTTTTTATCACTGTTTAGATTGATTTTAAGGTTCAAGTGAGCTTCGAACCTCAAATTAAGCATTCATTAAATAGAATTCTTTAATATTTTATCATTTTAAAAATATGCGGAAGAGTTACAATTAACTGAATACATCATTCAATTGATTTGCATTGATTACAAAGAGGATATGATATAATAATAATGCTTAGCTGCTTCACATATATCACTTGTGCATGAAAACTGGGTATTTAATTAATTTCTGCAAACATAAATTCAATTTCAAACTATAATAAAAGCTATCACACTATTTCTTTCAGAATGGTGTCATTTAGCTTGGTATATAAGAGCTAAAGTACCAAAAAGCTTCTAATCCAAAAGACCTCGTTCAAAGGCCACATTCTGATCATAACTACTCTATCATTAAGGCACACATCAGAGATCTGACCTAATTACAGATTCAAAATACTACCATGTCCTCAGTTAAATTTACTTCTTCCATGCTACCTTTTTTTTCCTTGGGAGCTTCAACAAAAAGAGAGAGAATTGCAATGTTAAAAAAGGCATTCCTCTTTATTGCTGGTGATGATCTTGATAATTTCATCAAGCACTTCCTTACTCAAACTGAATTTGGGAAAGCTCAGTTCCTGCCAACTATTCAAAATCAAAAAGGCAATGAGTTCATTGAAAACTTAAAGGATCTCATGAAATCTTCTCCCCAAAAACATCTCCCAGCCTTGCAATCTCTGGTTACTTCCAGTTACTCTTTAAAAGAGCTTAATGATATGAGGTTTAATATAACCAAAAGTGAGTTTGAATACTCAAGAAAAATAAATAAAAATAAAAATGTAAGCTTAAACAAAAAAAGCCAAAAAATAATAACTATTCATTAAAAAAAGAAATAACTAAAAAAATAATTAAAAAATTGCTGGAAAATTCTTTTGAAACAAGCCAGTTTACAAAAAAAGTGCCTGAAAAAATTTATAAATATATAGAAAAAGAGATGAGTAATTACTCAACTGAAATTAAATACTCTCTACTTAAAACAAAAAAAGAAATATATGAAAATATGAAAATAAAAAATGAAATTTCAGTTTCAATTTCCACTTACTATAAATTAATCCCTAAAAATATAATAAAAAATAAAAAAACAAACCAATATGTGCAATATTTGTAATTTAAAAAATTCACTAGAAAAAAGAAGGAAGAATGTGAAAGTAAAAACTTACCATTACCAGAATCTATAGACAATGACTTAAAGACTATTAATCAGCACCAAGACTTTTATGTTCATCAAAATTATGAATATAAAAAGATATTAATGAACTAGATGATGAGTCTTGTGTTGTAGTTATAGATTATAAAGAAAACTTAAAGGTTGGAGGTGGTCCAATTGAGACCAATAATTGTTTTTATTCAAAAAAACCAATCTCATTATTAGGGTTTTCATTAGTTTTTAAAGAAAACAATAAAATTAAATATGAATATCATGATTTTTTGTCTCAAATATTATCACATGATTCTTTATTTTCAGGTGTTTGTCTAATAAGTCTTCTTAAATTAGATAGATTTAAAAAAATAAAAAATATAAAAGTATGGACAGATAATGGAAATCATTTTAGATCATATGAATTTTTATATTACTTATTTAAAGAGGCACCTAAATATATTAAGGGTTCTATAAAATATAACTGTTTTGTTGAATGCCATGGAAAAAGCATTGTTGATGGTCACTTTGGTGTAATATCAAAAAATTTAAAGGAAAAAGAAAATGTACTTTATATTAACAACATTAATGATCTAAAAAATATTTGTGAGAAAGAAGAAAGAAGAAAAGAATTATACAATTCAGCTTTAACTGGTTCAATTGTTTCCCAAAAAGCATTTTTTATATTTATGAAAGGAAATTTAGGCCTATAAAAAGAGAGCTTGAAGTTAAAAATCTGCGCATTAATCTTTCATATTTGATGAAAGATGGGAAGTTATATACTTCACCTTTAACATTTAAAAGCTTCTCAGAATATTCTGAGATAAATAATCATTTGAAATCACGTGATGATATCAGAGAAACAAAAATATCAGAAGATGCTAGTAGTGTATTGGGGCAAGTTCATGAAGTAGGGCAGCTTACTAGAGGGTGTATTTTAAATAGAGTTATCAGTCTTTCAAAAACAACAACCTTTTTTTCTGAAACAAACTAAGAATATTTATGATGAGCCAAAGATAGGGTAATAGCATTTATAGCTTTGGGGCTGCTATTACTCTCCCATGCAACTCATCATAAATATTTTTGGTTTGTAGTAGCGCTTAAGATATTTTCAGTAGTACTATAAGTTGCAATTTTCAATTATAAAATCAATGAATTATTTTTTAAAAAATCACCCAAGCCCAAGATCAATTAAATATTTGGGATTGATTGTATTTTACTCTTTCTGAATAATTTGAATATGAATAATGTGATTAAGTTATAAAATAACCAATCTGGCATCTAGGCATAACAAGAAAAATAATGTCCCATATGTACACCAAAAGTCAACTCACACCATTTTGTTTGTGAATCAATGTATTTTGGATTATATTTTGAATGGTTTTGCTTTGTATGTGAGCTTTTTGTTGCTGTGTTGACCCCTTTTGCCCATTAACATCAATAAACCCTGTTAACAGAGTATATATTTTAACCTGAGGCTTGGTTTTTGTTTAAATCTGAATAATTTTTGCTTGTTGTCATAGCTTTTAAAACTACTGTAGTAACTCACGCTTAAATTATGGGATTGCTGTTAGCCACAAATTCATTTAATATATTAAAGATGGAATAAGTGTCACAGTAAGTTCCATAATGCCAGGAATTATTTGGCCAAGTAGGAAAGCTCAGGAAGCCAGAAAATCTTTAACAAAATTGACCAATTTAAAGGACTTGAATCAAACGTTTGATTGAAAATGGGTTACGGCTGCTCCAGTTTGCAAGTTGAATCTGAAATCCCCTTGTAAGATGATGTTGATAAATTAACATAATTTGAGGATCACATGATATGATCTTAGTTATCAGCATGGTCATCAGAATTTGTTCATTAAAGGGTTCTTTGCAAACTGGACCAGATACTTACTTGACAATGTGGAAGAAATTGGAGCCCAAGATCCAGGTGGTATTACTTAGTCAAATTTTGATATATATTGAATAATTTTCACTGTTTCAACTCTTAAGAGTTGAGTCCTCCCAAAAGTTTACTCAATAAAATCAAATATTTCTTGGTCTAATCTTTATTTTAAATGCATCCTATAGTTGGCCTTTTGCGCTACATTCCCTACAATTTAATCATTAGCCAGATTATTACAGGAAGATGGGGACCTGCTGTAGGGACTTTTTTGTTGCCTCTGCCAAATGTTAATTCAATGCCTGCTAATCTTGGAGCTGTTCCTCCTACCGTCAAAGCTAAAAATCTGGTGCTATCTCAATGTCCTGAAATTTTATGCTGAAGACACTCTGATTCTCTCACAGGCCATTTATCTTGGGCTCTTTTGGTTAGGGTTAATTATTTTACTTAACCCTAGTATCTCATTTGGAAAATTCACAAAATGGTATCTGAATCTGTGTTGGTGGTTAATAATTAACTCTATGTGGATTTGGTAGGTGATACCCCACCACATGAAGACAGCTTCTTATTATCCTGCAATTTCCGTCACAATAAGTGCCACAGATAAATTTATAAGATTAAAATTTCAACAATCTGCTATATGTCCAATACCTATTTCAATATATTAATTTAATGAAAACAATTTAAGTGTACAATTAACTTTTTTATTGCAGATGTTTCATTTTGCTATTAAAAATAATTTAGGCTTAAAAGTGTCAACATTGACACTTTTCTGTTGTGAAAACAAATTGATAAATAAAAAATTACTAGTAAATGTAAAGGGAAAATTGGGTTAAATTGAGTTTTTGATTAAGCCTATTATTAAATTGTGTCAAAATGGCCGCAATTTTGTTGTGTTTTCTGGATTTGCACCCCTGAACACTTTAAAAACCGGGAATTAAGCTAGCACAACTAGCAAAAAACATAATATATTTCAATTTTCAAGTCAACAGTGACCATTTTGACACTTTGTCAACATGGTCACTGTCAACATGGGTGTTGTTGCCAATCTTACTACTGGTGGCCACAAATAGTCAAGTCTGTTAAAGATTATTTGTCAAGATGTTTAATTTGTTTAAAAAAAAGACCCATCAAGCCCTCAGGACTCCTCTTTCCCCTTCCTATCCCAAAGGGTCCTTGGAAGAGCCTTTCCATGGACTTCATTACTCAGCCTTTTATCTCCTCTGGATTTAATGTAATCTTAGTAGCTTTAGACTACTTCACTAATAAAGAAGCCTTTTGAAATTACCATATCTTCACCACTGGAAATCTGATGGCTGAGCTTTTCATCAAAAAAAATTCCTCATCACAGATTACCTCTTAATATTGTATCCAATTATGAATCACAGTTTAAATTTTCTTTCTGGCACAAGCTTATGGCTTCTATTGGTGTTAACCTCTCTTACAGCATGACTTATCACTCCCAGACTGATGGTCAGACAGAAAGAACCAACTGGAAACTTGAACAATACCTTTGTTGCTTTATTAATGAGAAGCAATAAAACTGATCTGAGCTTGTCCTCATTGCACAATACTCCTACAATTCATCCTACTACTCTTCCATTAATATGTCTCTACTTCAAGAAAACCTTGGTTATACTCCCTCCTTCCTGATCTTTGGAACATATTTTGTTCCCAGTCAGCAGCTGCACTTGTCACACTCATTGAGGAAACACAGGATACAATTTCTCTTTGTCTCCAAGTTGTCATCTTAGATTTTAAGAACTTTTATGGAAAGAAAAAATCCTGAAGATGAAATCTCTTCTGAAAAATCTGTGTTTCTCTCCACTAGTAATATTCCTGTTCTCATTGCATCTTGTAATTTATGTACTTGCTATATTGATTCTTTTACAGTCTTAGAAAAGATTGGGACCTTGGCCTTCTGACTCACACCCCCAAGCATTATTAAATATATAATGTCTTCTATTGATTTCTCTTGTTGAAGCTAAGACATACACCTCCTAAACATCAGTTGAGAGTTCTTCCACCTTATATTCAGCTTCAGGGTTATGATAAGTACAAATTATAAAAAAAACTCTGGCTCATTGCACACTTCAATATGGTACTAAATACCTCAAATTATGATAAGGCTACAATCTTGAAGATATCACTTGGGAACCTGAAGAAAACCTCACTCATTGTCATTAATGTATGAATTATTATCAAGAGCTCCATACTAGCAGCTAGGAAAGGTACTTTCAGGATTTTCTTTTGCTACTATTATGAGCTGCCAATTTTTGTTAAGTCATGTTCAAAGTAGTTAGTTTAAGAAAAACTACTTTTGACTTACCTTCTGTTTTCCTCTTTTTGGAAAATATTTTTCTCAAATATTTACCTTTCTGGCTGTTTTTTTGCTTTTTTGTTCTCTTCATTTGTCATCACTTGCTCTTTCTTTTGGGACTTCTTCTGTTACTTTAATTTTTTGTTTTTTATAAACTTTTTTAAACAAACACTTTCAAGTACTTTGGGTTGGTTCCTGGATCATGTGTTTTATATTTTAACATTTTTAAGTTTAGAATAACTTCTACTTTACCTTTTATGAGCCCTTTTCTTTAACAAGCATTTTTCCTTAAGATAAACATTTTTCCTTTAATTCACCTCCATTTTCTTTAAATCAATAAATATTGGAGCCATCATCTCTCAACTCCAAGTTGAGATTGTTTGACTTGCACCTCAAAGGTACTTGTTAGGTTCTTAGAGATTTTTATTTTATCTTTAAATCTCAAAGTTGTTTGCTGTTTTCTTTGTTATGATTATATTTGATTATTTATTCCATCAGTTGAGTAATTTTTATACTCACAATCAACCTTTAATTCTTGATTATTTCAATCCGTTAGTTGATTCTGAGCAGTACCCTGATCTTGAAATCAGTTTTCTGGATGAGTCTTTTGTTTTAAAGACTGGGCTCTATTTTATTTTCCTTAGTTTTATCAACCAATTAATCCACTGTCAAAACAGTAGGCTCAACCTGCCAGCAAGGTTCCAAGTAAGCGGGTTTGTGACCTGCAATCCAACTATCCCGTCACTTGGAGCCATACTAGGAATAAAACTCAAATTTCCAAATTCAACAACATGAACAAATGATGATTCCTTATGGTGGATACCTTGTTTTGGCGCTTGACTCATCACCAGGATCAAGCCACCCCCTTCACCATCCCACCGTGTGATCAGCACTATCATGTTCCTGTTATCCACAATTCACAATGACTATATAATACATATCTCTCAATAAAGAATATTATCTAGTTTCTAACTATTTTTCCCCTTGTAACTCTGCTAAAACAGCACAGTTACAAAAATGGTAGCACAGGTAGGTTCTCCATCCTACTTTATTCCCCAAAATTCCACTTATTGTCTGTACTCTCTGTGTCCAACAAATCCTCAATAGAATCATGTCTGGCCTCCCAGTAGACTGGACACCATACACACCTGGTGCCAAGATACCTGATGGGTTTTTCCTCTACCAAATTTATGGTGATACCCCTTCCCGTGTTCAATGCCCTGTCCACCCAAGGGTTCTTCCAGGCTCCCTCTGCCATGCCTTGTGCAACTGAAAAAAATACCATACTAGCCTACATAGCCCAAAGACTTTGGCGCTGCCCTGGAGTCCTTTGCCAGGGCCAACAACAACGCTGCCACATGGATCCAGTCTGCCCAAAGCAAACTGGCCTAAATGGAATACCTGCAGAAATTCTGGATTGCAGAAATCTCTATCTGACTGACTCACAACGCTGGCACCTGGTGCAACAAGTGGCATGAAGAACATACCAAAAAGGACTGGGATACCTTCAAACAAGACTTCTTGGTAAGATTTTTACTTAAGGACACCGCACTCATGATCATACGTCAAGTAAAGAACTTAACCCAGAAGGGCACTGTGAAGGAAATCACCCGTGCCTACAAGGAACTCCAACTACGCGCACCCTCTGACATGGTTTTTGACACCCCAACCACACACCTCATGTACTACAACGCACTCAAGTTGCATGTAACAAGATACGTGAACTTGGATTAAGTGACCAATCTACATAGTCTGTATTGCAAAGCAGAGAAAGCAGAACAAACGTCCAACGCTCTCCAAAAAGCGCAAACCAGAAAACAAGATAGGCCCAAAGACTCTCATCCAGCCAGGCGCTCCAGTCAACCACCCCCTGGGAACAACAGCAGCAGCACAAACCATAAACCCTTGTGTTCAAATGGACATGGAAACAGGAACAATGGCCAGTCAAATTGTACCAATTTCCATATCACTGCCCCACAAGGCAACCAAGACAATGGGAAAGCCCGGGGAGAGCATTAAGTGAGCCAAGCTTTCCCCGCACAACTCCTGACTTGCCCAATGATGAATACTGACCCAAGGACGTGGATCAGTGTCCAATGATCCAAGTGCCCTTAGAGGACCCTGTGCTTTACACTATTGCCAGACAAATCAATAAACTTATGTCTTACCCTTTCTGCTTTTGCAGTTACACAGGCTTGGCACTCCTGGACTTGGGCGTGGATTGAACCCTAGTCAACAGCAGCTTTGTGGACAAGTTTAAGCTAGCCACCAATCCTTTGCGGATTAAAAATGTGGTTTTAGCCAATGAACATCACATTGCCATGACAAAGGAAGACGCCCCCTTCTCTGTCATGCTTGAGAACCTGCACTCCACCATCCAAGGCCCTGTCAGTGACTTTCCAAAGTTTGAAATTGTATTGAGTTTGGATTGGCTGAGAAAGAATAACCCCTATGTAGACTGGGCAATGTTGTGAATGCTGCCATTCACCATGTTTTGATTTTGCCTTTGTTGGGTTATTTCAAGGATGAATCCCTCCTTTTTGCTTTTGCCCTTTGAAATGAGGCTGGCTCCAAATTGGGAAATACAATTGTTTGGTTTCCTGATTCTGCGCAACTCACTTGCCCCACTCAAGCTTGTGGCAAGTGATCCTACCGTCCATGTACTGTTTTGTGGTAAAGCTACACAGTATATAGCCCCAATCTTTATACCCAATAAAATTTAAGTTCTATTCACATTTTTGTCTTTGTGTCTTCACGTACTTTGGCACATCTATAGCCATGTCTAGTAGATATTATTCATTCAGGGCCACAAGGTAATTGCATAGCCTTCCCTGACATTCTAACCAATACTTAGTACAAATTCAATCCTAAGGTTAGGATTTCCTGTTGTGACTTTGTGCCGCGCCTCAGATCACAACAAAAATGGTGCTCACTACAAGGGCTGTAAGCCCCTTGGTTATCCCTTTTGCAACAATGTTTTCAGGACCTTTGCCTCCTCCCATACAAGAGCCAACTTTGCCTGAAATTACCAGTCCTCCTATTGAGGAAGACATTGCTGACTTGCCTATTGTCCCTACTGTGCTGAACCTTGGTAGTGGTCCCCACCTAGTGGCCTACCCTTTGGGTACCCCTGACTTAGAACAAGTCATGGTGGTAGCCCTTGGGATAGTCTGTGACGGAGCCATCCCTTGCCTCCAGCTTCAGTTCAGCTGAGCAGAATACTATGAATTGATTGTAGCTTCACAATTTCCACGGTATCTCCTCTCAGCAGCTGGCTCTGCTGAACACTTATTGTTGTCCTTTTTACAACCCGCCTTAGCCCATCATAAAATGGTATTAGGGCTCTACTTTCAGGAGATTTCATTGCTACAAGCCGCTGTCACTCATCACTGGGATCAGTTTGCTGCCTATCAACAATGGATCCACTCCCTGTTTTCCTTGGTGTCAGACAATCAGAGCAACTCTTTCACTTCCCAAACCTGTTTGGTCAATTCCATCAAGAGTATGTGCCAGTCTATCCCCGAGTATGTCAGAGAGTGTCTTCATGAGTTCCATCAGTTGGAACAGCCCTGGCGCGCCCAAGTAGATTCCACTCTAGACGCCTATCTCACCAACTTTGAACAACTTGTGCAGCAACTCAACAAGTTCAGTAAGTTAGTCCTTTGACTAATTAAAGCAAGTAGCAGTCCATGCTGCAAAAGGCCTCTGTGAACTTGGCAATGAATTTGATCAAGAAAGGGCTGCTACTGCCGCTACCATTGCCAAACTCCAGACTCAAGTAAATGAACTATCTACCTCCAAATTTGATGCCCCACCTACTCCTCCATCTGATGAGTTAGCGGATAGATAACAGAGACTATTGTATGCCATTTGAGAGTTAAGAGCATCCATCTGCAGTCAGGATTGCCCTACTGAAGCCCCTCAGCCTGATCCTCAAGTGCTTACTCTGATGACCCAGGTTACTGTCTTACAACAAGAGGTTGCTACCCTGTGTGAGGTGATGGTGTCTGCCATTAGACCAACTGGGGTTGTTGGTGAAGATGGCTGTTGCCCTGGCTTGTCAGGACTCCCCCATTCACTGTGCTAGAGAGTTGATAGCTCTAGCCAATGAGGTGGACCATTTGAAACAAGACCACTCTGAGCTTGATAAAGACGTACAAGAAATGAGTGAGTTAATTGATTCGGTGAATGACAGGTTTTCCCCTTGCCTTTTGGTGGGTCTGTCTCTTACAGCCTAACTGGCTGAACTGTCTTAAGTAGTAACAGCACAGGGTCAGCACCTGGATGTTACTGAGCGGCAGACCGCCCTAGCTAATAATATGGGCACCCGCACTGCTGAAACCTTGACTACCCTTGAGGAAAGTGTTTGCCAGCTGTGGGCCAGACAGCCCCCCATCAAATCCAAAGCAGAATTCTCCCCATGTTACGGTAGAAAATCAAATGGAAGGAATAGTGCGCCCTTGTAAAACCTGAAATCTGCAAAGAACTGTAGCCAAACCCCTGAAAGAAATTGACAACTTAAACGCTGTCATAGACAAAAAATGGGTCAAAGCTGGGGTAGCTCAAATAGCCCTCAAAAATCTGGACCTACCTTATTTTTCCCCAAATAATTATGACAAGAAAATTACTTGTTATACTTTATTTGGGGATGGCAGTGCTTGACCTGCTGGTCGCTAAAATTTTGTGAATTATGACATCATTGACTCAAATTCCAATGCAGGACTACCAACTGCTGAAAATATTCTTGCCAGCCAATCAGAAGCTGCGGAATCCCCCCTACCCCATCCTGAACTCCCTTAAGACTTTCCTATTTCCCCTCTAGAAACTTGTTTCTAGATAGCTTATTATCCCTGAGAAAATAAAAGAAGTTTATCCCAAAAATGATGGCTCACCTGGGGCTGTTTGCCCCTATCCTTGAAAGACTAGCCTCTGTGGCTGTCAAGGTTTCCATAGATTCCATGGCTGCAACCTGGCCCGCACTTTACATGTCAACACCTCCTGATTCTCTCTCAAATTCACCCTTACAAATCACCTGCCTCTTGAAAATTTCCATTTCAATCTTTGGCTACACCGCCATTGGATCCAAGATGTTGAAACTGTCCTCCCAATTTGGTATCCTGCTTGTCAAGCAACTCACAATTTGTTTACTATATCCTCATTGTATATCCTTGAATCACGTCATGTACCACTTTGCTTTAACACCCCACATATAAATGTACTCAATAGTAACAATGGTGGCCCAACTCAAGAAGCACACTTCAAGCCTACCTTTAATCAAGTCTTTGACCCCAAAACCTTGACCATTGCAGCTTTCCTAACTATCTATAAAACTGCCATGAGAAGAGCCTTGGATGAGGTCAAGAAGGAACACATTCTAACCTGTCTGCACCTGACCTGTCAAGAGGTAGTAGTACCAGAGCTGCCCACCATTGAGACCTGGGAAGATATGAAGCAACTTCTGATTGACAAATTTGGTGGTGACCTTAGCTTGGAAGTGAAGAAGAACGCCTTCATGCACATTGCTTTCAAGCCAAAGGAGACCCTAGCTGAATTTTCAGATAGATTCTACATGGAAGGACAACAACTGATCACAAGCTGCCAGTTGACCGCACATGAAGCATACATGGCTTGTGCTTAAGTCTCCAAGGTTAAACAGCTCCTTTGTCTTCACTTCAAGGCCCATAAAACCATGCTTTCTTCCATTAAGAGCATAAAGACACTGTTGCAGGATATTCACCTTACCCATTCTGGGGCAGTTGTGCAGGAGAATTGTGTCACCTCTACCTCTGGTTTTTCTTCACGTGGCTTGTGTATCCTCACCATGAACTCTCAGAATCCTCCTCGATGCCAGGATTGCCATAACTGTGAACAGATAGGTCACCATTCCCGAGTCTGCACTAATCCTTGAGTTGAAGGAGCTGATCCCAAAGAGCAGGCGGGAAAAGAACAGTCAACCTAGAGGCAAAGACGCTCTTGGTTGACAATTCTTCCCAGTCTCCTTCAATTCCCCCCTCCATTGCTGACTCTGAGCCTGCTGAGACTGAGGCTCCTCCCATTCTGCTGCTATTCCACGACATCTCTGATGACTCTGACATGGACAATTCTGATATAGAAGATCCCAACGCCTATGGGTATTCATTCCTGGCTGTCCCTGAAACTATTGCAGTCCCTTATAAGCTATGTTCTGGGAAAACTACAACAACCGCCAAGCCTCTTCCTGAAGCCAAAGAGGTTGTCTCTCACTCATACCTCACTCAATCCAAGAGGCCTCCCGTGCTTGTCAAATCTTCTGAGAAAGCTGCTGAGGTTGCTGACACTGTGTTCAAAAATGTCTCAATCTTTCTCCATCTCCAGACGGTCTATAAGGAGTTCCCAGGGCTAAGATGCATGATCAAAAAGTGGGACAAAGAACTGGCAGAAGCCCAAGACATTCTGGCTGTTCTCCTTCCCTTTGGTTTTACTACCACTTGTGTGGAAATATCCATCCAAAAGGTGAAGATTAAGGCTGTCTTAGACATGGGTTCTCCTGTTAATGTTGTCTTCTTGAAGCTTTTCAAGAAGCTCAAACTTGCCCCTGACCTTAACTATCACCAGTTGTATGGCACAACTGGGATATCCATGACTTGTGCTATAGGAGCTTATTCTGCTCTTCCCATGCGGTTTGGCAAACTACTCTTGGCTGCACCTGTTGTTGTCTTAGAGAATGAGAGCTACAACCTCCTATTTGGTACTCAATTCCTCAGGGAATACAATGGGATCCTCAACTTAAAGGACGGCTACCTCTCTATCTTAGGGTATGAGGTCCCTTTGATCTTTGGAGAGCCAGTTAAAGTTCCCAGGAAGCGCCTCAAGACATGTACCTTGGAATATCCCACTGGTGTTTTCACTTTAAAATACTGTACCCATTCCTCCAACATGAAGTGCCCTCCTATGGCTTGTCCTGAGTCTGAAGGGATTCCTCTCTTGGCCACTTCTGCTGTTACTATTCCCTCTGGGTCTTAGGCTATCCTAGACTCCCCTATATTGTATGAGCTACCTGAGCATACTTTCCTAGAGTTATACTCTCCTCCCTTGCTAGGACGCAATGAACCCTATCTCTGTCCAGGAATCTTGGATGTCTCTCATAAAGACCCTGTTCAACTGCTGGTTGCCAGCTTAACTGCTCTCCTCATACATGTGTCTAGAGGGCAGGCCGTTGGCTATGGCAGGTTGTTGAGTGCTCCTGGCATCCTATTGCTACATCCCTTTGGTACGTTCCAGGACTTTAACTTACCTGAGGATGAGCCCCAAGTCCTATCATTGTTCACTGCTCAAGACTTCCCACAGCTATCTCCAGTTCAATAAAAAGAGGTGTATGACCTACTGGATCAGTTTTTGGATATCTTTGCTAAGGATAGCACTGATTATGGTTTAGCCAAAGGCGTTATTCACCAGATTGATACTGGTGATTCTCCCCCCTTTAGTGCTAAACCCTATTGCTGCAGTTGTGTAGAGGATGCTCAGGTGTCTAAAGAGCTCAAACAACTTCTAGACGCTGGACTGCTTGCTCCTTCCCAAAGTCCATGGCCCCCCTCCCCTTGCTCATACTGAAAAAGAAGGATGGAGGTCATTATATTGTGATGGACTACCAACAACTGAATTCCTTGACCAAAAAGGATTCCTACCCCTTACCACACATTGATGATGCTCTCTGCCGCCTTTGGGGCTCCAAGTTCTTCTCTGCCATGGACCTAGCCTCTGGATACTGGCAAGTTGATCTCTCTCCCAAAAATAGACAGAAGGCTGTGCTCATCACTTCTGAAGGATTTTTTGAGCCTACACAAATGCTGCAAGGACTCTGCAATTCTCCAGCTACTTTCCAACAAGCCATGGACTCCATCCTCTGTGATTTGAAGCTCTTGTGTGTCCTAGTGTACTTAGATGATATAACTGTCTTTAGTGCTATCTTTATCAACCACCTGGCCCATCTTAAGGAAGTCTTCCTTAAGATTCAAGAAGCTGGCCTCAATTTGAAGCCATCTAAGTGTGCCTTTTTCAAGGAACACCTTGAATTCTTGGGACATGAGGTGACTCAGACAGGAATTAGCCCCATGACTAAGAAAGTTGAGGCCATTGACAAAATGCTTACACCCACCAACCTGCAATAAGTTCAAGTCTTTCTGGGAATGATGGGATACTACAGACAATTTATCCCCAATTTTGCTGACACTATTGAACCCTTGGTCCAGCTGCTGCATAATGTCCCTTTCAAATGGACCGCCAGCCAGCAATAAGCCTTTGAAACTCTCAAAAAAAACTCAAAGAGGCTCCCATCCTAGTATATCCTGACTACAATAAAGAGTTCATCCTATATACTGATGCTAGTGACCTGGCCATTGGAGCTATCTTGGTGCAATTGGATGATGAAGGTGTGGATCACCCTGTGGCTTATACATCTTGTGTCCTGAATAAGAATGAGAAGAATTACAGTGTAACAGAGAAAGAGTGCCTTGCTGTGCTGCATTTCATCAAGCAGTTCTGCCATTGTGTGTATGGCACCCATTTCACTGTAGTTACTGACCACGCTTTGCTCAAATGGCTACAACAACTCAAGGAACCAGAAGGACAACTATCCAGATGGGCTCTCTGCCTGCAAGGATACAACTTCACTGTGCTGCATTGCCCTGGGATTTAACATCAAAATGCTGATGAATGTCCAGAATTCCCATCCTTGCTCTACACCCTGCTGAGGCTGACAGGTTGTACAAACTAATTGGATATCCTTCCTTGTGGGAAAACAAGATAGAAGAAGTCCAAGTTGCCCTTTCTAAATTATCTGAAGACACACTCATACGTGACAATCAGCTCTTCAAGAAAGTACAGGATCACCACCTGCTTTATGTAAGGCCTAGTCTTTGTCTTTCAGTGGTGCTTCAAGCTCATAAGGAGAAAGGACATGGAGGCGTTGCCAAGACTTATGCCTGGCTCCAGAAGAATTACTTCTGGGAAAATCTTTTCCTGCTGATCCCAGATGTTATTGCTAGTTGCCATGATTGCCAATTCCAACAACCTAAAGCTGCTGCTCATGAGTTCAAGCTAGTCCTCCCTTAACACACATTTCACACTGTCAGTATTGACGCTGTAGGACCTCCCCCTTGCTCCTGCTCTGGTTGCTGCTTTATCCTAATTGCTGTTGATCATTTTAGTAAGTGGGTAGAAGCTCGCCCTACTAAGGAAATCACTTCCAAGACAACCGCTGCCTTCCTGCTGCAAGATGTATTCTTTTGCCACGGTTGCCCTCAAGTGTTGTTGTCTGACAATGGGACTAACTTCAATGCCAAGTTAGTGACCTCTGTTGTTGAAGCCTTGGGGTCTCACCAGTCTTTCTCTGCCCCCTATAATCCTTCCACCAATGGGGTGGTTGAGCGCACAAACTCAACTCTGGTTTCTATCATGAGGTAACTCACTTACTCTGACGCCGCCAGCTGGGATCTATACTTACCTGCTGCTCTCTTTGCCTATTGCCTTAGCAAACATCATGTCACTGGGTATTCCCCTTTTTCTATGTTGTATGGTCGTGAAGCCATCACTATGTTGCTCCTGGGAGCCCCCCTACTCTCCTCTGATAAGGCTATGAATCCTGATGACCATATCAAAGATCTAGTTAATCAAATCATTGATATTCAGGCCTCTGCCTACACAACTGCCTATAAGACCAAGCTGCTTGAGCTCTCCCCTGACAATGCTGGAAGATCTCCCCTGCCTGAGTTCAACATTGGGGACCAAGTTCTTTACTATCAACATAGAGTAGGAGGACGTGCTCATAAGCTAGACTCATTGTAGATTGGGCTCTTGGAAGTGACCTTCAAACGAAGGTCAAAGTATACTGTAAAACTCCTCTCTAGTGTTTGGCCGTTTGCCTGTGTGCATGCCAAGTTCCTCCACAAGTACCACCCCCCTAGGGCCAATCTAGAGGGGGGCAATGTTGTGAATACTCCCATTTACCATGTTTCAATTTAGCTTCCATTGGGTTATTTTGAGGACAAATCCCTCTCTTTTGCTTTTGCCCTTCAAAATGAGGCTGGCTCCAAATTGGAAAATACAATTGTTTGGTTTCTTGATTCTGCGCAACTCACTTGCCCCACTCATGCTTGTGGCAAGTGATCCTACCGTCCATGTACTGTTTTTTGGTAAAGCTAAACAGTATATAACCCCAATCTTTATACCCAATAAAATTTAAGTTCTATTCACATTTTTGTCTTTGTGTCTCTATGTACTTTGGCGCCTCTCTAGCCACGTCTAGCAGATATTATTCATTCAGGGCCACAAGGTAATTACATAGCCTTCCCTGCCATTCCAACCAAGACTTAGTATGAATCCAATCCTAAGGTTAGGATTTCCTGTTGTGACTCTGTGCTGCGCCTCAGATCACAACAGGCAACCTTGGTATTGACCATCAAACGCAAAGATGTCAATCACCAGATCTACTCTGACTCAGTGGACCAACTCCTACACAATAACCTCTTTGTGCGCATTACAGAGACCCTGGACAAAAGAGAGAACCTCAAGACAATTGACTGGGACTCCTGCCAGTACAAAATCATACACTTCAAAGATCACCAAGACACCACTATGTCTCAGGATTGCAAAATTGTAGCCCGCCATCCAGAAATCTTTGAGGAGGCTTTACCTGGGTTATCTCCGGAAAAACATACCCAACACTCCATTCAACTCAAAGGAGCTGTACCCAAACCAGGTTACCTCTGGAAAAACATATCCAACATTCCATTCAACTCAAGGGAGCTGTACCCAAAGTGCGGCACATCTATTGCCTGACCCCAAATAAAGACAACACCATATGTGCCTACCTCAAGGAGGCCTTGGAGAAAGGACTTGTCTGTTCCTCACAATCTCCCTTTGGGGCTGCCGTATTCTTTGTGGCCAAGAAGGGTGACTCTGCACCTAGTCACATATTACTGAGCCCTAAATGAAGTTACCATCAAAAATTTTTACCCATTACCACTTATTGACAACCTCTTCAATGCCCTGGGCAGCGCCACAGTCTTCTCCAAGATTGACCTAACTGCAGACTACAATCAGATCTTTATCAAAGAGAAAGATATCCTCAAGACAGCCTTCTGTACTAATTATAGCTCATACAAGTGTGTGGTACTCAATTTTGGTATGACAAACGCCCCCTCAACCTTTTTGACCTTCATGAACAAGGTGTTTGCCTCTCACATAAGCAAGCACGCCTTAGTCTACCTGGACAACATTATTGTCTATAGCCTCTTGGTAGAGTAGCACCGCAAGGACCTGGAGGCAGTCTTTGCTACCCTGGAACAACACAAGCTGCTAGCAAAACCCTCCAAATGCCAGTTCTTCCACAAGAAACTGCCTTTCCTAGGACACATAGTCTCAAAAGACAGTGTTAAACCCAACAGTCAGAAGATCCAGGCCATCTGCAAAAATGCCACTGCCCAAAGACAAGTTGGAACTTCACACATTATTAGAAATGGTTGCCTATGTATGTTGTTTTATACCTGACTGTGGTGTTCTGACTGCACCCCTGTCCACCATAACTGGCACCAAATCCAATTTTGTATGGACCCCCCAACACGACTTCTGGTTTAGACGTTTCAAAGAGAAACTCACAATAGCACCTATCCTACAGTATCCCAAACACAATGGGGAATACCAAATGGAAACCAATACCTCAGACACATCCATTGGGGGAGTACTACAAATCAAAAACAATGATGGTGACTTCCTGCCCATAGCCTACAAATCACGCAAACTGACAGACGGCAAGAGCTGACACCCTATACAAAACAAAGAATTGTTGGTGATTGTGCACTGCCTAGTCAAATGGTGTTGCTACCTAGAACAACAGGAAGAATTCACAGTGTTGACCGACCACATGTTGCTTATATATTTCAAAACCCAAGAAAATCTGTCCTGTTGTCAGGCCTGCTGGATGGAACTCCTGGGGAGATTCAATATGCTCATACAGCACAAGCCTGGTCCAGAGCTTGCCATGGTGGACACACTCTTGCACCTGTACATCAGAGCCACAAGGGAAGAGAATGGGCTTGTCCCAGACTGGCCCCTCCTAGTACTCTGAACAAAGGACAAGGGTTTTCCCCCTGGCACCACAGACATAACAAAGAAAACAGTCATTAAGAACAAAAACTTATTTGCAGGCATGTATGGAGCCTTACATCAAAAAATGTCTGACAGAACCACCATCCCTTATGTTCTCACACATCAGCAAGTTGACACCATCCTACGTTACCATAGAGACCTAGGGCACACAAAAAGTTGAAACCTCTATGAATTCCTCAAACACAAAGCATGGTGGCCAACTCTGTACCAGGACATTCAGGAAGTCTTGGACCAATGCAAAGTATGTGAGAAATTTGCAAAGAGCAAACCCCACCTAAGTCAGTACTACCTATCCGCACACAACTACCCTTCAAGGTGTGGGCCCTAGACATTGTGGGACCCATGCCAGTGAAGCATAACAAAAATCAATACGTTATTACTGCAATAGACTTTGCCACACAATAGCCAGTGGTACAAGCAGTAAAGACACATACCAGTAATGACGTGCGGAAGTTCATAGGAAAAGAAATAATCAGCAAGTTTGGAAAGACAGAACTCCTGATAACTGATAGAGGCAAAGAATTGACCTCTGAAGATACCAATATGTTGCAACTGAACCAATGAGGATTCAGTATTTGGAATTGGGGAAGACAACAGTCCAATAGAAAGGACAGAATAATAAGAATAAGGTATCATTTATTGTAGAATATTGTGGTTAATATACTATATGGGGAAAGCCACAAGGCCACAAGGGGGTGGCATAGTGGGAAGTTCCATGTAAGTTTTGGAGCCAAGGAATAACTTGTGCTGGAATCAGCAAGTCAAATTGGTAGTGCTCCTAATTAGGATGAAGTACCCACCATTTGATATTGCCATCAGATTAATCCATAACGTTAGATACATCAAGGGGTGGCTCATTGAGCGCCCCCTGTGTATTGTAAGATACGTTAGCAGGCAAGTCTGGAAACTTGGTTGTGACACCCCCCTTGCCCCCTGCTTGTTGTCAGACACCAGGACCGGAGTCTGTGGAAGGTCTGGGAAAGTCCGCACAAACAACCTTTGTGTGGGGATGGCAGGCAGGGGTGCAAGCAATCATGGTGAAGCTTCTTGGTGTTTCCTTGGGCATCTTCAAGCTGGTAGGTGTGATTGTCATAGACTGCTGCTATCTTGAAGGGCCCTAGGTGGTTGGGTTCCAACTTGGAAGAATTGGGATTGAGGGTGTAGACAGGGTCACCTATGGTGTATCTAGATTCCAGGTGCTTTGTCCCTCCTGCAATCCGCTTGTGTTTGATTTCCCGGGCTTTGGCACGCCATTGGTCTAGAGATGGAGTTGTTACCAGGGGAGGCTTGTTGAGAACCTTGGACCGTAGCTTTCCCTGTTCAACCCTGGTCAGACTGTCAGGTGTTCTGAAGGCCAGGGTACTGGGGCTGAACCCTGTGCCCCTGTTGATTCTTGCTCAAAAGATAAGTAGAGCAGTGGGCAGGTGCTCAGTCCATGTGGTGTTGGGGGGCTCTTGTGAGAGCTTGGCAATCAGTTGAACCAGTGAGCCATTTAACTGTTCCATGCATCCATTGGCTTGAGGATGTTAGGGGGTCGTAACTATATGTTAGAGCGCGTTCTTGGCGCAGTACGCCTTCATGACATGCCCAACAAGTTTGGGACCGCCATCTGTGATGAGACGTTTGGGTTGCCCAAAGCGGGCCACAATTTCCTTGTCAATAAAGCGGGTAATGGTGGTGGCAGTGTGGTTAGTTGTTGCCCAGGCCACTGGCCAGCAAGTGAAGTAATTAATGGCAGTGATAATCTACTTCTTTCCCTGTCTGTCTTTGAGGAGTGGCCCCACAATGTTGAGGGCCCACTTCTCAAAGGGTTCCATGGCCTTGATGGGCAGGACAGACTTGGGGGGTGCAGGTTTGGACGTGTTCTTTTTGCACAACATGCACGTTTTAAGGAGGTCCAAGATGTCTTGATGCATGTGCAGCCACCAAACCTTCTGTTTCATGATCTTGAAGAGGTTACGCCCTCTGATGTGACCCAGGGTTTGGTGGTAGTACAATGTTGTGTCCCCTCGTTGTGTGATGGGAATGTAAGGCGTCTTTTCACCTGTCTCTGCCCAACAGCAGACGTTACCAGCATTGGTGGTGAACTGACTTTTGTTGTCCTTCAGCTTGGAGATGGTTACCAATTTAAGGCCCTTGTAGCAAGTTGCCTCAGGGTGGAGGTAGAGCATGGGCCAATCTGGATCCAAACCATTGTCCCCAGTGATAGACGCTATGTAGAGTTGCAAAAGGGCGTCAGCTGTGACAAGTTCCTTCCCAGGCTTGTACTCAATGTGCAACTGGTAAGGGGATAGGCGCTCAACCCATCCTGCTTGGCGGCGTGTCAAGTGGGACTGCGTGTTGAAGTACTGAAGTGACTTGTGGTCCGTCAGAATGTGGGGTGGGAAGGTAGCTCCTTCCAGGTAGCAGCGCCACTTCTCAACGCAGTGTAAAATGGCTGCCAATTCTTTATCATGGATGGGGTAGCATTGTTCCAAGCCAGTAAGTTTCCTGGACTCATATGCCATGGGGAGGAAGACGCCATCATCAGTTTCTACCCTTAGCATGCCCCCTATGGCTCTGTTGGAGGCATTGGTCTCAAGTTTGTACTGTTGGTTTCAATTGGAGAACTGCAGTACTGGTGCTGTTGTGAGCCTTTGCTTCAACATCTCAAAGGCTTGATCTCTGATGGGGGTCCAATGGAAGTGCTGCTTGGTATTGAGGAGCTCAGTGAGAGGTGTGTTTAGTTCCCCACAATTGGGAATGAACTTATGCATGTAGGCAACCATGCCTAGGAATTTCTGCACCTGGCCCACATTGGTGGGGGGCGGCATGCTGGTGATTGCCTTGATTTTCACAGGGTTGGGCTTTATCCCTTGGGCAGAGATGGTGTGCCCAAGAAATAACAGCTCCAACTTGAGGAACTCGCATTTGGAGGGTTTAGCTTTTAGCTGGTTTTTCCAAAGGGTGTCAAGGACAGCACGGAGGTGTTGGAGGTGGGTGGTTTGATCTTGACTGAAGACAATAATGTCATCAAGGTACACAACCACACATTTCCCAATCAGTTCTTCAAATGCTTTGTTCATCAACATGGCAAAGGTGGAGGGAGCGTTGGTCATTCCAAAGTTCATGACATGACACTCAAACAACCCATAGCGTGTGTGGAAGGCAGTTTGTGCCTCATCCCCTGGTGCAATGCGGACCTGGTTGTACCCTGCAGTGAGATCAATCTTGCTAAAGACCTTTGCACCTGTGAGTGTATCAAACAGGTTGTCAATCAGCGGCAGGAGGTACTTGTTCTTAACCGTCACCTCATTTAGGGCGCGGTAGTCTGTGACCAGGCAAAGGGACCCATCCTTCTTTGCTACAAAGAAGACTGCCGCCCTGTATGGAGAGAGTGAGGGGTGAATGAAGCCCTTATCAAGCGCGTCCATAAGGTGCTGGCGGAGGTTTTCATCTTCCTTTGGTGTGAGACGGTATAATGGTCATGCTTTAGGTAATTACCCTTGAAGTTGTACAGTGTGCTGGATCTCCCGGGGAGGAGGTAGTTGTTCAAGTGTCTCACTGAATACATCCTTGTACTCCTCAAGGAGAGCCGCAAGCGCTGGCAATGGTGAAGAGGTCAAGGGAGGGACCACTGGTGGTTCAGCACGGATAACTTTGACTGAGCATTGGTTGAAGTCTAGTTTTCCCCCCTTGAAATCATATGAGCCTGTCTCCGTTATTCTGACAAACACAGTATCATGGAGTAACTTGCTCATTTCCACAGGGTAAATCTGGAACCCCACCCCATTTTTGTTGAGAGTGATGACAGAGGTATCCCAATCAATGTAGGGACAGTTGTGCCAAAGCCAGTTGAGACCAGCAATTACGTTGTGGCTGAGTCCTGCCATGATTGGCCCAGAGAGCTTAACCTGGATGTTCCCCATTCTCACAGAGAAGGGTACCATCTTGTGGGTGATGGCCACTCTGCGGGAGTCAGCTACTCATACTGCTTTAAACCTGCTGGGCACTTGGTCTAATTGCTGAGAGTCGGTGAACGCCTGGTCTACCATAGTGTGGTTGGCCCCGGTATCTACCAGTAATTTGTGGGTGTTCCCACGGAAACAGAAGGGATAGGACAAGTGTGTTACTTTATTTGAGGAATGGCTCACTTGCAATACGGGGTTGTTGCTGTGGACTTGAAAGACGTCCAGGGTTTCAACTTTGTGAATATTGTAGTCACAGGGATTTTTTGCAAGCAGGGATTGAGAGGATGGGTCAGGTGGTGTTGTAAGGCCTCTTGTTGCTACAACCCCCATGTTTTTCCCTGATCCTCAATCTGCGCTAGCTGAAGCTCTCCCTCGCGGGGGCGTTTAGTCCCATTATCCTGCTGACGTGGTTGGCAGCAGCCTACTTGATTGTGGCCACTGCCAGGCGTAGTACATGGTTGGGATGGAGCGTCACTGGTACAGCAGAAGCCCATTGAGGCCTGGTTGTTAGCCTCCATGATGGCTTTGTAACAGTCATCAATGGAGGTACAGCGACCTACGGGGACCCACTTGCAGATATGGGGTTTTAACCCATTGACAATGAGAGTGAGTAACATTGCATTTACGTCAGTCACGGCTTCAGAGGCGGCAGCAAGAGCTTGTTGCCAGGCGGCAAGGTACTCAGGAACGGAACCAGTTTGCTTGATTGCTATAAGAGGAGTTCCCACAACAATGGGGGAGAAGGTTTCACTGTAACAGGACTTGGCGGCGTCTCGGAATGCTGCCCAGGTAACATCAAGTTCCTGGCTGGCCAAGTTGGTGAACCACACAGCAGCAGGCCCTGTGAGGCAACCAGACGTGGTGGCAACCCACATGGGCTCAGGAACCTGGCAGATGCAAAGGCGGGTCTCTTTGGATTGGAGCCAACTGATGATGTTGGCCCCCTCTACACCGCCAGCAAAGAATTCTAGTTGAAGGTTGAGCATGCGCTGAAAGAGATCCAACTGGGGCGGGGTGACGCTGGTGTCACGCTGCCTGAGGCGGAGCTGATTGTACATGCTGGTGAGAACTAACTGGTCTTGATAGATGATGTACCCGTCAGAGATGTCCCTCTCGGGAATTGGCAGGAAGGTCTCTTGTTGGGGAGTAGCCATACAGCCCGTAGTCCATCCTTTCTTGGGGGGAATTTTGTTTTAGGTAGGTCAATAACCTACCGCTGCTACCACTGTTGCAACTGAACCAATGAGGATTCAGTATTTAGAATTGGGGAAGACAACAGTCCAATAGAAAGGACAGAATAATAAGAATAGGTATCATTTATTGTAGAATATTGTGGTTAATATACTATATGGGGAAAGCCACAAGGCTACAAAAAGGGGTGGCATAGTGGGAAGTTTCATGTAAGGTTTGGAGCCAAGGAATAACTCGTGCAGGAATCAGCAAGTCAAATTGGTAGCGCTCCTAATTAGGATGAAGTACCCACCATTTGATATTGCCATCAGATTAATCCATAACATTAGATACGTCAAGGGGCGGCTCATCGAGCGCCCCCTGTGTATCGTAAGATACGTTAGCAGGCGAGTCTGGAAACTCGGTTGCAACAAATGTATACCTCACCAAGAATGGGGTCAAGCACACAGTGACAACACCTTGCCATCCTCAGGCCAATTGACCTGTGGAACGGCTAAATAGCAGCCTTGTGCAAGCCTTGGCCAAGCTCACCGCTGGGAGACCTGAGAAATGATACAAGCAGCTATCAACTGCATTGCTTGTATGCCGGACTCGTGTGAACAGATTCACTGAGAAAAGCCCTTTTGAGTTAGTATATGGCACACAGCCTAATATCATTCAAGCATTGTCAGGACTCAAGCTGAAAATACCAAGCAAGGTTCCACCTCACTCAGATTCCCAGATCATAGAGGCCAATAGCAATCAAACAGAAAGAGAAAACAAGCGTCTACAAAAGACATTTGTCCCCATTCAAAACAGACACAAGGTCGGTGACAAAGTTTGGGTCATGAACATCGACAAAAGCAAACTACAACCTGAGAAAGTAGGCCCAACAATCATCTTAAAGGTAAATGAAAACAACACTTACCTTGTGCAAGGACTTGAGAAACGTAGACAAGACAAGGTCCTCCACCATGATTGCCTGAGACCCTGCAAGGCAAGACAGAAACAGTGTGAGACCGTCCTACCTGCCACAGAACAAGAGTAAGTCCAGTATGGTGCCCAGGCTCCCGACAACCTGCCCCAGAGGAGGCTGACTTTCAGTTGGGGGTGTTGAAACAGCAGGCTCAACCCGCCAGCAAGGTTCCGAGTAAGCGGGTTTGTGACCTGCAATCTGATTATCCAGTCACTCAAAGCCAGACTAGGAAGTCAACTCAAATTTCCAAATCCAACAACATGAACAAATGATGATCCCTTACAGTAGATACCTTGTTTTGGCGCTTGATTCATTACTAGGATCAAGCCACCCCCTTTATCATCCTACTGTGGGATCTACACAATCATTTTCCTGTTATCCATGACTCACATTAACTATATAATCACTATCTCTCAATAAAGAATATTAGCTAGTTTCTAAATATTTTTCCCTTGTAACTCTGCTAAAACAGCACAGTTACAACGTTTTGTTTAAATCTGAGGTATTTTTGGTTGTCGCCATAGCTTTTAAAACTACTGTATCACACCACATTTCAGAATTGAAATAAATACCTTGAGCCATCAGTCCCAGCTTCAAGTTGAGATTGTTTGAATTCACCTCAAAAAGGTACTTGGCAGGTTTTGGAGCTTGTTATCTCTTTTTCTGTTAGTTTAAATTTAGGTTTATAAAGCAATCTATACTACTTGCCTCACGATTCCATCTTACTTCTGGTTTTCCTGCCCAAGAAACATTTACAATGGCACTCAGGCCATGATTCTTGACAGTTTCAACCCTGTGGCTGGCTCTGAAACTATCCTGGCCTGGAAACCAGGCTCTTGGATCACTCTGGCATACTTAAAGACTGGATTATATCTCATCTTTTTAAGCTTAACAAATCTGCCAAGTCCTCATTCCTTTTCTTACAAACTGTTAAGAGCTTTAAGTGGTTACTCCTACAAACCTTACCTACCCTTCTATATTTGACAACCATATATATTTTAGGCCTAAAGGCACTAGTTTATAACCATCTTCTGAGAAGCTACACACCTTACAATGAAGGTATCTAAGCATAGTCAAAAGTCTGGAATTATATGGGGCTATATGAGTATACTTTACTACCACATTCAAACCTTACTTTAAGCTTTGTCTGTTAAGTAGTAGTGGGTTTGTGCTCTTCACCTGTGAAAAGACTATGGCTTTTTGTAGTGCTAGCAGAAATGGATTGGGAGTTGACATTGAGTTTAGTTGAGTACAGCTAAGAGGTAAAAATGATGTACAGTAGTTTTCAAAGCTATGGCACTAAGCGAAATTGGCTCAGATGCAAACAAAATCAAAGTGGACCAAATCTATTGCTAATCAATATAGATACATTGGTTTTTGGTTTCGTTTGCATCTGAGTTGATTTCACTTAGCTCCATAGCTTTGAAATCTACTGTGCTTCTTAAAAATAAACAGAAATGTAGCCAAAATCATTACAGTGGTGTGTTTTGATATGATCTGGGGTGTATAAAGAAAACTTGCTATAGGCTTTGGATAGATAAAATTTTAAATATGAGTAAGTCTTAGCTATGATTGCTATGAGCCTACCTGTTAGGATACTTTTGATTATATAGTAAAAGCTTCAATAGCCTTAAAATCTAATATACAAAGAAATTTTAAATATTAAATAAACCAAGCAAGGGGAAAGCAATGTTTTATTAAACAAGCAACATTATTTACAGAAGCTTAGAAGGGTTGAAGCTATCAAGAGAAGAAATAGGTGGTAAACGATATAAAAAGGGCTGAGGGCTAATATTTTGGGGAGTGTTTTTGGGGTTGGAGGGTGGTGAAGAAGACCTCTGCCCTAAAGCTATATCAATACTATCTAATCGTGTTCTTCTAAGACGTTTAAAAGCAGCCTCATCTTCATGCAAATCAGTTAGGGCTCTGATAGCAATCTCTAACTTGGCATGATCATGTTGATGAGCTTTATGGGAAGCAGTTAGCTGATCCTGAAGGTTACCAATAATATTAGCTTGCCATTCAACCCGGTGTTCAAGTGCCTCAAGCTTGGCAGATAAATGCTCGATAGTTGAAGGGCATTCAGAAGATGGCTGTGGAGAGTGAGAGGAAGTAGAAACAGCAGGAGTAGCCTTAGTTGACACTTTAGGAGCACGACGCTTTATGGAAGAGTAAAGGTCTGGACGTCCACGCTTGAAAGCTGGATGACGAAACTCCCAAGAGGCAGAGATGCTCAGGTGGAATGCATCTGAAATCTTACTGAAGCCATACATATTGAGCTGACGTACAAAGCTTTGCCAGTTGCTGTGCTTGAAATGTTTGGGCAAGACAGTTTGAGAAAACTCGCTGCAGTCATGAACACCAAAAGATTGGCCATCTTTGTTCCAGCTGACTAGGTTGTGTAGCTCGGAGTCCTCTAGGATAGTCTGAAGCTTCTCTACAAAGGTTGGTACTGTCTTTGCCTGTAATTCCGCCATTTGCTCCTCAACCCTGGACACACCAACTCTTTATCCCCTTGCTTTCTCCTAGCGAAAATGCCTCAATTCTAACCAATCAACAAACCCTTCTAGAAGCATAGTTTGCTACGCTTCGTCTCCCCTCCTATTAGCTCTGGCATAAATCCCTCATCTTATCCAATCAAAACCATGCTAGTATTGTGTCATGCCGATCCTCATGCATCTGCTTGGCTTAAACATGTCAGGAACCCAGCATTCGCTTGGGGATGTTTAAATCACAGGCAATTCAGCTATTTATTTCGCTTGTCCATCATACCAAGTGGCTCACACAGTAGTCGTTTAATACCAACTGTTAATCTGTAATAAAGCAACAATCCTTATGATAGTTCTCACCTACGAAGACTCCTTGTTTTCTGAATCAAGTTTTAACGCCGAAATAAACATCACTTTTTGAATCGTTGAGATTAAAATGAGATGTCTCTGACCTATCCAAACTGGATCTGATGATGCACTTGTCAGTGCCAAAGAAGCCAGCCAACTGAGACATGACGTAACTAAGAGCGAGTAGACCTATTAGAAATTAGCCGCCTGCACTGTTTTAATCAACATTTTATCCTCATCGATTTATTGGATTCAATTCAAGCCCACCAATCAATAAATAGCTCATTTATCATTCAATCATATCCTATAGCATACTAGATATTCCAATGACTAAACTGGGCTCCCTAGATCCCTGTTGTGATTAGGGCACCATATCCTCATTGTAGCTATTCAAAAGATGAATTCCAATTATGTATTTATATTTAATTTAGTGAAAACTTGGAGTCCTGATTGATTCAATCCTTCCTTAAGATCCCGACCCAATATTTATTCCGCATCTCCCCACCCAAGCCCCAACCAAGTTGTACTCCTGGTTTTTCGAATCTTTATAATAAACTAATTGAAATACATTTTTGTTTCGATGGGGGCAAATCAGGAGTTCAGCTATCGAACAATTGGAATTCACTGAACAGCCCTTCCTTTTCCCATCTAGATTCCTTGTCACCTCATCAGCAGAATGATTGGCTTACTTTCTTGTGAGACTCCGTCCGTGCGTTTCGGATCGGCCCAATCCGCTAAATCCGACTAGTCTCAAACCTAAGCAGGACTAGTGCTGTGTCGAACTGTCTCCAGATGGCAATCGACTCAGCATTTGAAAAACTCGGGAAGGAAGCCGGTCAGAGAGCGGCCCGCTGTAGCCCTAAGCAGGCCTCTATCAAGTTTAATTATATCAAGCACTTTCTGATATTCATGAGACAAGGAGTACAGGCAATCCAGAATTGATCCAGGCATCGATGGTTCATAAAAAACAAAATTTAAAAACGAAAAGATTAAAGTTGGCATAACTAGATATGTCACAAAGTTCTACATTTTTAATATATATAATAAGAGCAACCAATATGTTTATTTTAAAAAAGGCTAAAGTTAAACCTTTAACCCTGTCATGTGTTACATACATACTTCTAGGAAGTATTTAAAACAAGTTATGTGGAAATTTTAAAGCAGAGAATGATACTTTATTTGATATGTAAGAAGGGTGTTATATAGTATCATGATAAGTCATATCAGGAAATTGATATTCCTTAGTATTGACTGAGCGTTACCTGAGAGAACAATAGGGACCCTGAATGAGAAAATCCCTTGTACCTTGCCAGTGTGCCATGCTACAAATAGGGCCTACTGTGATATTAGACGCCTTAATATTTCACCCCTTTGGCATGTGGGCACTAGCCTAATCAAGAACACATAGGATGTAATGATTGTAGCTGGTCCCTGATTGGCTACAATATTATAAAACACACTATTGTCTGCTGGGCTAGTAATAAAATAGAGTCAATATTGAGGCACCAGATTGAAAGCTATTTCCCAAAAATTGAGAATGTTGAGTATATACTTCTGGGAAATATAATAGACAAAATAAAGAGAGAAATTGAGAAGAGAATGGTACTTTATTTGATATGGATATTCAGGATTATATAGTATCACAGAAAGCCATATACTGTCCATGTAGATCATGGTAGTCATGGGGCTTTTCCAGGTAATGTTTTATTTATGATTCAAAATTTTGATCCCTGTATAAGATGAACATATGATAAGAGTACCATCAATTATTCATTAATTGGAGAATTTCTTGGGGAATGGGTTTCTCAAGAGAAAGTAATTGTAAATTTAGCAACAATAGCATAGATGGTGAATTACATTGTTGCACTGCCAGTGGCTCTTTAAATATTGAAGTGACAAAAGATGCCATAGGTTAATGGAAAATATGTGTTAAAAATAGAACATCAATTAGCACCACTGTTGGTACCCTAATCTATTGTGCAAATTAGAAAGACAAACATTTAGTCTATGCTGGATGTTATGTAACTAAACCCATGTGATGAGAGAGAGAGGCTAACCTAACTAAGTTTAGCTCCCATCCTGGTGACATGAACCACCAGGATGCCGCCCAGCAAAGCACTGGGACAGCCACTCTAAGAGGGGACCAGAGGGAGGATACCGGGGACAGTTGAGGGAAGTAGGCATCAAGTCCCATCAACACAAGCCTGGTGAGCAATCAAGGTGCATATGAGGAAACCAGGATAGGGACATCAGATTCCTTCAGGAGGGCAGAATTGACGCTCTCCTGTGGTGGAGGGGGGAGAAAGAAACTCCATCTACAGAGGAGTCAGAAAATAGAGAATCAACAGAGTACAAGTCTAAGTCATCACAAGTCAGACTCTTAACTAGGGCCTCTCCCAAAACAATGAGACCACTCGGGAAGTGCAAGAGACTCAAAGGATTGGCACCCACAAGACGGGCCAAAGAGGAGAGGTGACTCACAAATCAGGGGAAGTAGACCAGAGGAGCAGCAGAAAAGGAGCCAAAGAAAACACTGCAAAATTAAGAGCCAGGAGTATCATGGTCAAATTCTCCAGGAAATTTGAAGTACAACAGTATAATTTTTGGCCTTTGGAACAGTAAAAATGATAAGGATATGGGCACCAATATGAAAAACAAGTCAGAAAAGACTTGTAGGCTTAAGAGGGATTTGGACACGGTCTCAGGAGCCTTGAACAGTGATCAAAGCAAAGTCAGGTTCAAAATTGAGTGAAAACAAGGAAAATATAAAATAAAAGTAATAAATTATATATAATTTAACTTGAATTTTCAAGATTGAAGTGGGCTTTAGAAAGCAAAAGTAAAGCAGACAACAACAAGGTGCTAATACTTTCCCTAGGTGCTTTGAGACAGCAACAGGGTTTGAACCAGGCTGGTAGAAGGTAAAATTTAAAGAAATCAAGGCTAACACTTCTGTCAAAGTGTATATGAACTCCAGCGCAGAGTTCAAACAGTTTTCTCAAATTTAAAGATGTATGTAACCAAAATCCCAAATTTATTATAATCAGAGAATCAACAAGCAGGGGACTTTCAGTCCCCTGGCTATGTTTAAGGGAAGTTTGCACCCAATAGTCAGTCACATTACTCCTTACCAGAATCTGATTGGTGGGAGGAGAAATTTTGCTGACTTAAGTCAGGGGAGCTGAAGGGTTTAAAATAATTTACAGAGTGCCATCTGATTAGCTAGAGTTGGGTACAGACATTTGTTAACCATTTGCCTTTGATGAGACCAATGTGGATCAATTTGATTGGGCAGTTCTGATGCTCTTCAACAATGGTTGACACCAGGATAGTAAATAGTCTAAATTAATCAGGGGTTCTTCCATGGAAGGGGCAGTGAGGGGTGGAGCATCCACAGTGTATGCAACTACAAATCTTTCATCAACAGTATGAGCCAGATCTTTAAGTGAATTGAGTGGTTTAGCTGGACTTTGAGAGGATTTCTTTGTACGACAGGGGAATACTGTCCTGTCCAAGGCCAAAGGGGGAAGTGAATTTACACATGTCATATTGTATAGACGTCTGACTCTGGGGCTTAAAAACATATATCACAAATGACATTTTGCTTTTTTATAAAGCAGAACCACAATCAAGATTTGAACCCCTGATTGACCACCCTGCAGCCCGCTTGCCAAAAGGGCCAGATGCCCACTGCCCATATTTTTTGGGCTCAAATCTAAAGGCTATTTGATCAGGAGCCCACAAACTAATGGGTTTTTTCCAAACCAAGGAGAGGTTAAAACCAACAATGTGCCACATAGTCCTTGCACATACATTAAGGTATTATAACACATCATTGGAGTTTTGGCCAAACTTTTCCACAATTTCACCAATGAGAAGAGCACCCAGATGAACTAAATACCAGTGAATAACACAGATTCTGCTGGCCAGCCTGGCCTTAGAAATAAAACTTGTCAACAGAAGGGTTCTGAAATCTATTCTCCAAAGCTATCCAATGATGATACGTGTCAGGAAATCATCCTTGGGCAGCCATTTTGTTGTTTTCTGGGAACACACAGGCTTCAGGTTTTGCATACAGAGCCCACCACAAGATTGGTACTAACTTAATAAAGTAGGACATTGATTTTCCCACCCAGGACCATGGTCCAGCGGCCAGAATTATAGTGTCAATCACTCCAGTGAGGGTGATGTACACTATTTCAAACAGCTTGTTTGTGTGGTCCAGGGAAAGTTCAGAAGTGGGTGTGGGCATTGGCTTAGGGGTGATCAGCGGCTTCATATCCAACTGGCACACAGACAGGAAGTTGTCAAAACAGCATACTTGACCCGACAATAAGGCTCCAACTAAGCGGGTTTATGACCCACAATCCAACTTCCCAGTGACCCATAGACAGACTAGGAAGTAAAATCAAATTTCCAAATCCAACAACATTAATAGATGATGATCCTTTATGGTGGATACCTCAATTTGGGGCTGACTCATTACCAGGATCAAGCCACCCCCTTCATCATCCAGCCATGTGATCAACACAATCATATTCCTGTTATCCATGATTCACAATAGCTATATAATAACTATCTCCCAAGAAAGAATACTATCTAGTTTCCAAATATTTTTCCCCTTGTAACTCTGCTAAAACAGCACATTTACAACATTGGTAGCACAGGTAGGTTTCCCATCCTACCTTTCTTTTCAAAATTTCATCTGTTATCTGTACTTGATACATTCAACAAATCTACAATAGAATCATGTCTGGCCTCCCAACGGACTGTACACTGTATACTCCAAGTAACAAGATACCAGAGGAGTTTGTGCTATATCAGAACCTAGTGATAATGGTCTCTGCCTTCAATGCCCTGTTGGCACAAGGTTTCTTTCAAGCACCTACCACCACCCCTCAAGCAACAGACAAAATTATTATGCCATACCACATAGCCCAACAACTTCAAAGCACCACCTTGGAACCATTCACTGGAGCCAACAACAACAATGCCACAGCATGGATGCAATATGCTCACAGCAAACTAGCACAAATAGAATGCCCACAACACTTCTGGATTGCAGAGATATCCATTTGCCTTACACACAATACAGGCACCTGGTGCAACAAGTGGCACAAGGACCACACTGAAAAAGACTGGGAAACCTTCAAGCAGGAATTCTTAGTGAGATTTGTGCTGAAAGACACCACCCTCATGATCATACACCAAATAAAGAACCTGGCCCAGACAGGCACAGTAAAAGATCTCACCAAAGCATGTGAGAAGCTCTGCCTACATGCCCCTCAGACATAACCTTTGACACTCCAGCTACACATCTCATGTACTACAACAACCTTAAGTCACATGTGATGAGACACATCAACCTGGACTAAGTAACCAATCTGCAAAGCCTTTATAGTGAGGCAGAAAAGGCAAAACAGACACTCAATGCTCTCTATAAAGCGCAGACTGGGAAGAGAGAGACCCAAGGACTCTCACTCAGCGGGCCGCTCAAACCATCCTCCTCCTGGCAACAATAACAACATCAATAACTCAGGCCATAAACCCTTGGGCTCAAATGGTCATAGCAACAGAAACAATGGGCATTCAAATTGCACCCACCTCCAAGTCACTACTACCCAAGACAATCAGGACAAGGGAAAATCCCAGGGAGAGCACTAAGCAAGACAAGCTCTTCCCACACAACTCCTGACTTGCCCAACAATGAGTACTGACCCAAGGACACAGACCAGTGTCCAATGATCCAAGTGCCCTTGGAAGATCCAGCACTTTACACCATTGTCAGACATCCTAATAAACTGATGTCATATCCTTTCTGCTTTTGTAGTTACACTGGCTCAGTGCTCCTGGACTCTGGCGCAGATTTTACGCTTGTCAACAGCAACTTTGTGGACAAGTTGAAGCTAACCACTAATCCTTTGCGGATTAAGAACATAGTTTTAGCTGATGAACATCACATTGCTGTGGCACAAGAGACTTCCCCTTTGTCATGAACAACATTTATGCCAAAATAAGTGAGAAACTCCAACTAGGAGAATCAAACTCAGGACCTGATTCTGAGGATTGTGGGGATCCTGCGGGCCCATAGGCTGCCCACCCATGTTTTTCACGGCTAGCCGGTGGAAGAGCTGAAACAGGCATTAGTTCAAACCCAATTAATCAGGGAAATTTGCAGGTCCACCTGGCCATAAATTTTCGGGAACAAGCTGGATTACTGGAAGCGCTAAACCAATATGATGTCACTCCTGTCATAGTTGACGGGCTGTCAGAAAAGGGGTTTGCTGCTCAGCATAATGGGCCAAAATCCAAAGGGAATTCTGATAATTGGCCTGAAACCTGTGTCACCGGGCCATGTGATCCCCTGTCATGTAGTGACCCCAAAGCCACTCCTGAAGATGTGCGGCTTATGGAGCAAAGATTGTCCCAGCTTAGGGTTTCTGGAGGTCTCTTGGTCCCTGATGACAAGAACTCCAGAGGCAATGATGAAGGCATGAAGAGGTTGTGTATGGACCTTCAGATGGAGATCATTCCAACATAAGATATGACAGGCCTGAAGGATCAGAATGGGGCCAGAACTCTTGGCCAGAGGAAACTGAGCAAACTCAGCCATCAGGTGATGGGCTAGATTACAAACTTAGCATTTTAAATGGTATTTAAACCCCTTTAAAGTCTTGACAAAATGGTATTGTCATTCTGAAATAAATAAGATTATGGGACCTCGGTTCTACCATTTTATTCCTTATTTTGTCTTGGTTGTTTTCAATTTTACTACTGTTCTAACCAAAAATCTTGAGCAGATAGCCCACATTCCTGAGGAAGCCCCCGGAACCCGGCCTGCATTTTATTGTTCTCCAGGAGCACCCTTTGGTCCACTGCATTTCTCTGATTACTCCCTTAAGCCAGAGTATTGGGAGTTGACTATGAAGGATACCCCCCACCCAGGGCAACTGTGGTAAGTTCAACTCCCTGGTGATTGAATCCCTTAAACTTGACTCCCTGGTAGTTGACACTATAGTAAAGTGAGAATTCAGCTTTTGCCCTGATTGACAACTGGAAATTGACACTTTTTTAATTAATGGATCTTGATGTACTGAAAACTCTTAATATAAAGAATTAAGCCTTACAGCTATGGTATACTACAGTGACCCCAGAGAGCTCAAAAATGCAATAAAACAGTACCTTAATTAATAGCAATAAGGAGAAATAAGCAGTTATTTCTCATTTTACTATGTAATTTACACTCTTCATTATAAAAATATTTTTTATTACCATAAAAATTAAAATTCCAATGAGATAAAAATAAACAAAAACACAACAAATAAAGTTATGCAAAAATATATAGAAATATTAATGTTTATTTGATATAGTTCATATAAGCACACAGTGAATATCATATGTTTTATTTGGAAATTAACAAAAAATAAGATATTTCTCTTACTTTCAACTATAAATATTCATCTCAAACTTACCATGAATACATGGAAAAATTACTGCTATCTAATTAAATTAAAAAACTTAAAAATTAAAACTAAAAACTAAATGATCAAAGCTAATAAGTAAAAATTAAAGTTAAAACGTTAAAAGTTAAAAGTAAAAATCATATAACCAAGCAAGCAAGTTTATTCCTTGTCATTCTTTCCCTGTTTCATCTTGGCCCCTTCCAGGAGGGCAGTGGAAATAAGCTCAAGCTGCTGCTTAAGCTCAGAGGCCTTGTATTTGTGCTTGGCCGCACCCTGGATGGCCTTGGTGAAGAGGGTACAGCAGGTGCTTGGCTTGGCGGGGGGATGCGGTTGGAGAGATCCTGGAGCTTGGAGATTGTTTTCTCTTGCTTGTGCTGCAGAGGGGGAGAAAAACTTATTGAATTTTGGGTGGAGCCCAAAGTTGGCCTTGAGGTGTTTGTGGTAAGCCTCTAGCACTGAGGTGGTCTTGAGCTCACCATTCACTGCCGCCCAGTACACATTCCAGCTGGCCTTGGCACAGGCCTTGCCTTGCCTCTGAGTGACAACCTTCCTAATCCACTGGGGCTCAAAGTACTCAAGAAAGGATTAAACTCCAGGTGCTTCACTATGTATGGATCCTTTGAGAGCACCTTGAACCCCTGCACAGTGTTCTCTGGCTTTAAAAAAGCCAAGGCACTGAATTGTGTCAGCACAAATTTGCAGGTGTCCAAAGTATTCCTCCGGCTCAACCTACTAAGCTTGGCGTGGGCCTGCACATTACAAGCAACTGCTTGGCGGAAGTGGAAGTGGCACCCCTGCACCTCCCTGCTAAACAGCTGATTGAATGCATTGAACTGAGCAGGCTCAAAGTCCATAATGCACACGCGAGGCCAAAGAGCTCTTAGCCTTGCCTTTTCCTCTGAGTCCAAGGTGGCCTAGTCCTTGTCAGAGGCAGGTGGGTTGGTGCAGGTGTGGGGGGGGGAGTCTTCTTGGATTCATCATTATTGGCAGAGGAAGGAGGGAAATTGCTTGGCAGAGGATGGGGAACGCGCGGGTATAGATGGCCTCGGTGGCCCCAGGAAGAAGAAAGAACACAAGTGGAATCACCTGATGTCAATCTGGGCATGGACCATTCAGAGCTGCTTGAACATCCGGGGGCAAGTGGCAAAGGTACCATCAACTAGCCAGGTTGAAGCCCTTTTCAACTCCACAGGTTCTGCTGATTTGAGTAGCAGATTATGCGGTCCTTGGCTGCAGGCCCGTCATCATAAAGCAGAAAGCGCTCCCCACTTGGAAGCTGCTTGAGCTTGTGGGTGAGCGTAAGCTCCGAGAGGACGTCCAAAGCCTTGGGGGGAGGGAGATTGGCGGCAATACACTTATTGCTGATGAAATTAACCAACTGCTCTTGAGTTGGCACCAACTTAAGATTGTTGGGTTTGAGATGTTGCAAAGTCTTTATGGCCAGATCAGAAGCCCAGAGATGAGAGGATGTGGGTATTACTTGAACAAGGTACCATTTTAACATCCAAGTGATTAGATGATTGGGGGGCTCACAAGTGTGCTCCCTCTTCTCCGCTGTTACTTGCTCCCAGCCCTTGGTGTTTAGCTAGGCCCCACAAGTCTTATCCTCACAGACAAAGTGCTTGTTCTTGGTCTGCCACTTTTGGTTGTTGCAATTGAAGATGTAATTGTCAGCAACGTAACCAGGGCTGCCCTTTACAGACATGATTGGGAAGTAACAGGGGAAGTGCTTGGAAACTTTAAACTCTCTGTCCACATTACAGATATTGTGGATGGCCAGTGGATCCCAAGCCACATGACCAGAAGCTTTAAACTTCTTGGAGTAATCCTCCGGCTCATCTTGGGGGTCAGATGAAGAAGAAGGGGAAGAGCCATTGGGAGGGGGAGGGGAAGGATTCTTTGAGGCCTGCTAAGATGCCTCCTTTTTCTTAACAGAAGAAGAGGTGGGCTCCTTGGCAGCCTTTACTTTCTTGGTATGCCACTCCTTGGTGGGCTTGGAGTCGGCCTCTGAGTGGTAAAAGGAGTGGTTGGTAAGATCACCATCAGATTTATTGGGGGAGGAATTTTTGGGGGAAGGTGAAGGGGATGCGGAAGATGAGGGTGGAGGGGGGAGGAGTAGGAGGAGATGGGGTTGGAGACTTTGCCTTTGCAGGCTTCTTGGCACACTTGGGAGTGGAGGCAGTTTCTTTGGAGCCCTTGGAGGCTTGGCGCTTGGGCTGTTGGATGTTCTTGTTTGATTTTGTCTAAAGAAAAGTTTAGCATTGTAAATAATAGAAGTATGAAAGATATAAAACACATAGATAAAAAAAGTAAAATTTAAATGAAAAGTATGCAAATAAAGTTTTATTTATCAAGAAAAAAAAATAAAAAAGTAAATTGAAGCAAAATAGAAACTCAAAATATAGATATAAAGGTTAAAACATAGAAAATAAGTGAATTTATGATGAAGCATCAAATATGTTAGGTTCAGCATAACATCTTAGTGTTAAATCAATGTAAAAGTTTAATTGAAAATCAAAAAATATATGAAAATTATATGGAGAGCAGCAGAAAAAGTAGTAGATTATAATAGCAAAAAAATAAATAATTATTATGTGGAATTTTTTTATTGAGAGTTAAAAATTCAAAGCATAGTAAAGTGTCAAGTTTGGCACTGTCAATCAGCCAGAAAAAGCTGAATTCTCACTGTTGAGTATGCTGGAGTTGAGCAGAAACATCAAATTTACTATGTTTTTTACATATAAAACTTGCTTAAATATAAACTGGGGTTGAAGGTTAACCCAAAAGCAAGGCAGTTTTGTATGCTCAAAAATAAAAAATACAACATAAGTTAAAAAAGTAAATGAATGGGAATGTGTTTATTAGTGATTAAGGTATGATGGGAGGAGCTGGGAGTGAATTATTTACCATAGTGTTGGTTAAAACGTTAAGAAGCTCTCTGTACTAATCCCCAAGTTAAAGTGTCAAGTGGGTGAGTGTCAAGTGGCGCTCATAGTGTGTCACATATTAATTTAGCCTTAATTCCGAGCCTTTGATTAGTTAAATCCGAAACCAATCAGGTGTCAAGTAGATAGAGTCAAACAAAGAAAGTGTTGAGTTTCAGTTTTTTATAAATTACATATGAAATCTCTTAATAAATTGGGCTTAATTTATGTGGCACCACTTAATCTAAAAACCTGGGAATGACATAATGTAAAAAAAGTGGGGTATTTGATTAATGTCTATACCACTAAATCCAGTATAGTGGTGCTTGGAAGCCTAATCAATGACTATGGACACTAATAATAAAAATATAATAGTAAAAAAATTTAATATAAGCGCATATGTATTTTATTAATAAAATTAAAATTTAGCTTAAAAAGTGTTGAACTGGTCACTTTTGGGTTTAGAGTGTTGAACACAGGTTTTTTCATTTCTATTAGTAAATTTACTTATAAATTGCCCCTTAAATTGGTATTTTAGCTAACTAATTTATTAAACAGAGTCAAGTTTGAGTAAATTTAACCTTGGTTTCTGGTTTTGAACCCCTAAATTACTAGTAAAAATTAGCTTAAAATTGGTTAAGCTGAAAATACTAATAGATTTACATATGCAGCACTCAACTCCCTGGTACTCAACAAAGTGTCAAGTACCAGGGAGTCAAGTTTAAGGGAGTCAACCTTACCACAGTTGCCTTCCCAGACCATCTGGCCCAACATATTACCCCACAAACAGCTTTCCATGAAGGTGCTTGGCACAAAAAACCAGCCCCCAAAATCCATGTGAAGTAGAACTATTTGCCTGCCTACCAGACTATATGGAAGCACCCCCAACACCCAAACCTGACCACCTACACCCCACCCTAGGACTGTCTCCGCCCACAGCCAACCAATATGCAGGCATTGCCTACATCATCTTGGCTGGGTTAGTTGACAATATGGTACCCATTGCTGGACCCTGGGCCTTAGTGGGACAATCAGCATCTTATCTCATCAAGTTAGCACCCCTCCTATGGTGGGCTCTACCCTCCTCCCAACCACATAAGTTGGCAGCTAAGGCTAACAGTCCCTCCACTGGGATGCGGTATCCTCAAACCCTTCTCTATTACATTAGAGAACCTGCACTCCACCATCCAAGGATCCGTCATTGACTTTTCCAATTTTGATATTGTGCTGGGTCTGGACTGGTTTTAAAGGAACAACCCCCATGTAGACTAGGTAACATTGTTATTGACCATCAAACACAAGGGCATCAACCACCAGATCTACCCTGACTCAGAAGACCAGCTCCTACGAGACCACGCTTTTGTACACATCACAGAGACCCTGGACAAAAAAGAAAACCTTAAGACAATCAACTGGGACTCCTACCAATACAAAATTATACACTTCAAAGACTATCAGGATACCACCACCCATAAGGATAGAGAAATTGTAGATTGCCATCCAGAAATGTTCAAGGAGGCACTACCAGGTTTGCCACCAGAGAAACACATACAGCACTCCATCCAGCTCAAAGGAGCAGTACCCAAGGCGCACTCTATTTACTGCTCCACTTCAAATGAGGACAACACTCTCTGTGTTTACCTCAAGGAGGCGCTGGAAAAAGGACTTATCTGCCCCTCACAGTTCCCTTTGGTGCTGCTGTCTTCTTTGTGTCAAAGAAGGATGGCACCCTCCACCTTGTAACCAACTATTGCGCCCTAAAGAAAGCTACCATCAAGAATTGTTACCCACTGCCACTCATTGATGACCTCTTCAATGCCCTGGGCTGAGCAACTGTCTTTTCCAATATTGACCTGACAGCAGGATACAACCAAATCTGTATTAAAGAAGAAGACATACCCAAAACAGCCTTTTGCACTAATTACAGATCATATGAGTGTGTTGTGCTTAACTTTGGGATGACAAACACACCATCAACCTTTGTTACCTTTATTAACAAAGTCTTTGCCCCCCACATTGGCAAACACGCACTAGTATACTTAGACAACATCATTGTATACAGCCCCTCAGTGGAGCAATACCATAAGGATCTAGAAGCAGTCTTTGCCATCTTAGCGCAACGCAAGTTGTTGGCCAACCCCTCTAAGTGTCAATTCTTCTGCAAAAGTTACCCTTATTGGGGCATGTAGTCTCAAAAGACAGTATCAAACCTGACAACCAGAAAATCCAGGCCATCTGTAAAGTGCCACTGCCAAAAGACAAGTCAAAGCTTTCTACATTCTTGGGGATGGTTGCCTATGTTTGAAGGTGCATACCCAACTGTGGTGTTCTGATGACCCCCTTGTCATCAATAACAGGTATCAAATCCAATTTTTTATGGACCCCACAAATAGACCTCTTTTTCCAGCGCCTAAAAGAAAAGTTGACAACTGCACCCATTCTCCAGTGTCCCAAGTGTGATGGAGAGTACCAAATGGAGACAGATGCCTCTGATAACTTTATTGGAGGCGTGTTATATATCAAGAACACCAATGGTGTTTTCCTGCCTGTAGCCTACAAGTTGTGCAAGTTAACAGACAGCAAGTGCTGCTACCCCATACACAATAAGGAACTGCTGGCAATTGTGCACTTTCTCATTAAATGACACTGTTACCTGGAACGTCAAGAGGAGTTCACCGCTCTAACTGATCATAAGTCCCTCATATATTTCAAAACACAAGCCAACCTGTCCAGACACCAGGCGCGCTGTATGTAACTCCTTGAAAGGTTTAGCATTATTATCCAGTATAAACCAGGACCCAAACTTGCCATGGCAGACAACCTCTCTTGTCTGTATGTCAAAGCCACACAAGGAGAAAACAGCCTAGACCCAGATTGGCCTCTCCTGGTACTCAGAACTAAAGACATAGGCTTCCCCCAGGTACTAACAAAATCACTAAAGGAACAGTCATCAAAAATAAACATCTATTATTGAATGTATACGGGATGCTACATCAAAAGATAGCTGATGGAAGCACTATTTTGTATATCCCCACGCATTAAAGAGTTAACATCATTCTAGGCTATCACAGAGATTTAGGCCACATCAAGAGCTGCAACCTTTACAAATTTTTCAAGTACAAGGCATGGTGACCAGCTCTATACTGGGATCTCCAGAAAGTTCCCAACCAATGCAAAGTATGAGAAAAGTTTCCAAGAAGTAACGCCCCACCTAAGTCTGTGTTGTCCATTTGCTCCCAGTCACCCTTAAAGGTATGGACCCTAGACATTGTGGGTCCCATGCCCAGAAAACACAACAATAAGAAGTATATCATCATCACCATCAACTTTACCACTTGCTGGCCAGTGGTGCAAGCGGTGAAGACACATAAAGGCAACAGCATTTATTGCTTTATTAGCAAGGAGATTATTTGCAAGTTTGGAAATCTAGAACTACTAATCACAGATGGAGGCAAATAATTGACCTCAGAAAACACCAATGTATACCTCACAAATAATGGGCTCAAACACACAGTGACAATGCCTTACCACTCTTAGGCCAATGGACAGGTTGAGCAGCTAAACAGCAGCTTAGTGCAGGCCCTTGACAAGCTCACTGCTGGGAGAGCTGAGGACTGGAATAAGCAGCTATTGATTGAACTCCTTGTGTGCCAAACTTGCGTGAACAGATCCATCAGAAAGAGCCCCTTTGATCTTGTTTACAGCACACAACCCAATATTATCCAAGCTCTCTCAGGATCAAAGCTGGAAATACCCAGCAAGATCCCCCTCTTTCAGCATCTCAAGTGATGCAGGCCAACAATAATCAGTTGGAAAAGGAAGAGAAACAAGCGCAAAACATGTTTGTCCCCATCCAAAATAGATAAAAAGTTGATGACAAGGTCTGGGTATTAAACACAGACAAAAGCAAGCTTCAGCCCAAAAAAGTAAGACCCACCATAATCCTAAAGGTAAACAAAAATAACACTTACCTAGTTTAAGGACTCAGCAAAAACAAGCAAGATAAGGCTCTACACCACAACCAACTAAGACCCTTTAAGGCACAACAAAAAAATGAGAAGCCATCCTATTGGCAACAAAAAGCAGCTAGTCCAGTACAGCGCCCGGGATCCTGACAACCTCTCTGAACCCTAACCCTGAGGAGGCCAACTTTCAGCTAGGGGGGTGTTGAAACAGCAGGCTTGACCTGCCAACAAGGCTCTGACCAAGTGGGTTTGTGACCCACAACTTGACCTTCCAGTGACCTGTAGACAAACTAGGAAGTAAACTCAAATATCCAAATCCAACAACATAAATAGATGATTATTCTTCACGGTGGATGTCTCATTTTGGCACTTAACTCATTACCAGGATCAACCCACTCCCTTCACCATAAAGCTGTGTGATCAACACAATCATTTTCCTGTTATCCATGATTCATAGTGACTATATAATACTTATCTCCCAATAAAGAATACTATCTAGCTTCCAAATATTTTCCCCTTACTGTAGATTCAGAACCTAAAGGTAAAAATGCGGGATTTTCAAATTGTTTTTGCATGAACTCACCAACTTACTGGAATAATTTTCATCCTTTTATATAAAAAATTAAGCTTTTCTGGGATGAATATTACTTCATTAAGTTGGTGAGTTCACACAAAAACAATTTGACAATCCTGTATTTTTACCTTTAGGTTCTGAATTTACAGTATAAAGCTTCTAAAACAGCACAGTTATAACATAGATGTATATATTTCAGAATAGACAGGGATCAGTTACGTTGCAAGGGACTTGTATATTGTATCTGGTCAACGCTTTTGTTTGGGCCAAGAGATCTTGCTCTATTATATTTTAAAAGATGAAGTCTTTGTATTCAGGATTTAAAGGGTACTCTGTAAATTAGACATGACCAAATAGGACGCCTGGTGGACAATAAACTGCAGGTAGAGGGGCAGGCAGGTCAGAAGAATTTGAACTTAGTTGATAAACATCAAAGATAAAATAGAGAAGTGACTGGGCAAACCAATATATCATATTCTTTTATTTAAAAATGACAATAAAGTCTTAGTGTGGGGTCTATGGGACTATATAGTACCCCACTGCCAAACTTTATATCTACTATTCAGGGTTCATCATAGGATCAAGAAATATGAGACCAGGGGGCCAGGAGGCCTGGGTTTTGGAGCAGCAAAATGGCACTGTTGGTGGGGAGTTGTTCATTGGATGGATAATCAGGAAGGGTTGCTCAACTCTCTATTCTTGATTCATAGTCATGGGGGAAGCCTTCAAGTCCGCGTTTTTCTTGGTTGATAAATATTAATTGGCCACTAAGATAGGCTTCAAACTTATAAAACTAATGGTAGTAATTGTGACCGTACTACAGTCACATTGGGCTGTGGTTTCACAAAGAGGTTGAATTGTGATGAATTTAATAGGTTGAAATTCAAAACAAAAGGATTGGCCTTGAAGAGACTTTCCAGCGTAGCAATGATACCCAGGAATCAATTAGGCTGTACTAATTGAGGGCTGTAATGAATAATCTGAACAATTCAGATTATGAGACTAGGTGTCTCAAACGTGATTGATTAACTGGGAAGGTTAATTAATATATGCTTAGAATATAATTAATGAGGATTTAATTATATTGTTTAATTGCCTTGACTGTGTCAAGAAGTTTGGTTAAGGTTAGCCAAAAGTAAACCCCTGAATTGTGGTTTAAAAGCGCCGCATTGGCAAATTCATTGGGTTAAAAGCGCCACTGCGCCACCTAATGGATTTGCAAAGCGCCAAGGCGCCGCCTGGGAAAGTTCCTAGGCGCCGTAGTGGCACCTGGTTTGAGTTTCAAAGTGTTTTAATGGGTTTTTAAGGCAAAAAACCATTAAATGCAAAAATAACTAAATGTAGACAATGATGTCTATACATTCAGGATTGATCAGCTGGTTCCCAGTTGGAACAAGGATAGCTTGGATCAGGAATGTGTATATTCCACAGGGTTTTGGCGCCAGAAGTCCAGAATGCTTCAAGTCAAAGCAATGCATTTCCACAGAAAGAATCAGGTGATTCTGGAATGTATTATGGCACATTCTTATAGGTTAAGAGTGTGAAGATCTTTTTGGTAAAGATCTGGATTGGATGACACCGTTATGTCATAAACCATGTGATAGGAATCCAGGTGTGATTCCAGAACCGGAGGGGTTTTCAGCCAAATGTACCCCAATTGGTATATAATGGAAACATGATAATAATTAATAAAAAATGATGCTTATTGTGACAATGGTTGCTTTCCCCTCAATCTTTTTATGCTTTGTGTTTTTGGCTTTTAACTGAAATAAGACTACCATGGAATGAAAGAGATGGTCTGCAGCTAAGACTATGGGAAGCAAAAAATGTGGAAGTGATCACCAGATGACAACAAGTTTAGCGCCAAGATTGCTTGCCTGGAATCCAAGCTCATCAAAGCTTACCTAAAAGATTCCCTGTCAAACCGTAAAAGAGTCAGACTGGGATAATAAAAAAGCAAGCATGAATTTCCTGGATCCGTCACAGTAATTAATTTGCCTTCATCAGGCAATTTGGTTTGTCTTCCATTGGGAGCTGTGGTTTTAGGGTTTTTGCTGGTATCTTAATCCTGTGAAAGGTTTGCAGCCTCAGCTTAAGGGGACTCAATCCCAAAAAAAATGCAGGTGGATGCCCTCCTGATCCTTGGGCCTGGCAGCCCGCAAGTAGTCAGGACCAGGGTTTGAAATCTGCTCTTGGAACTGGGCTTCAAGAGGAAGAAAATTTTCATTCCTGATACCATCTCCTTCTTCTCCTAAAGCCCTCTTTCCGGGTTCTTCTTGCTCAAGTATTGTTAGACAGCTATCTTGGTGTTGGCTAGGTTGCTCAGGGGTTCCCAAGTGCTTTCTTCTATAGGGTATTATTTCCACTTGACATATTAATTGGGGCTTTAGTGGTATGTCTGTTGTTGTGTATTTATTCAATCTCATAATCCTTGGAGTGGCCTGTTTGGATGGGGGAGGGGCAGTCTTGAGTTTTTGGTGGGAGAGTGATGTTCTGTCTTTTTTGAACAGTAGGGAGTGGTGGGATATGTTGTGGATCTTCCAGGTGGGGGTTAGTTCTAGCTTGAAGGCAACCTCACCAACCAGTTTGGTGATCTTGTGGGGGCCACTTCTTCTGTGAGCTAACTTCCTGCAGGGCACGTGCAGGGGTACATTCCAGGAGTCCAGTTAAACCTTGGCTCCAAATTGCAGGAGTTGGCCAGAGGTTTTCTTCTGGTCAGAAAAGGCCTTGTACGTCTGTAATGAGCAGTTTAGGTTGACTAGGCAGATGGTTTAGGTGCTGTGGATCTATTTGATCCAGGTGTGTTCAGTAGTGTTGGTTTCCTTTTCACCAATTTTGGGGTTCCAGGTGGGGTCAAATCCATAGTTGGCTTTGAACAGAGACATTCCAGTGGAGGTGTGATCTTTGCTGTTGTAGGCAAACTGGGCCATGGGAAGCATCTTAGCTCAGTTATCTTGATCAGCATTTGTGTAGCATTGGAGGTATTTCTCAAGGATTTGGTTAAATCTTTCTATTTGGCTGTATGTCTCTGGGTGGTAAGAGGTAGATCTGCAGCGCTTGATTCCCAAGACTTTTATCACCTGTGTCCAGTAGTTTGAAGTGAATTAGATTCCTCTGTCTGTGATGTTTTCCTCAGGCTTTCCATGTTGAGTGAGGATGCAGTCATGGAAGTGTTGAGCTGTCTCTGCTGCTGTGCAATTGGTGGTGGTTGATACAAAGTATGCCATCTTGGTGAAGCAGTCTACCATGACCAGTATCATGTTAAAGGAAGTTAACAGGGGCAGTTCCACAATTTAATCCATGGAGACAGATCTCCAGGGCCCTGCAGGTATATCCAGGGGTCTTATCAGTTTTTGGGCTTGTTTCTTCAAGTTTTTCTCCTTATGCAGGTCTCACATACTTTCAAGTAAGTGCTAACTTCTTGATTCTTGGCCATGTAAAGTTTTCTTTTGATGCTCCTGAAGGTTTTGAGTCTCCCTGGGTGACCTGTCATCTTCAAGTTGTGGTAATATCTCAATATGTCAGTCCTGGTGTTCCCTTTGGGTACATAAATTCTGTTGTGGAGCATCAACATTGTGCCTTTCAGTGAGTAGCCCTTCTTGTAATGAGCACTGTCTATGGATTTAGAGAGGTCAGTAATTGTGGACTTGGAAAAATTGTTGAGGGGTTGGGCTCTCAGTACATCAGGCTTTCTGGCTCTAATCTTCAGGTAGTTCAGATGAACGCCCAGGCTGACAGAACACAGGAGGGCATGGATATTGTGGTCACAGGCTTTGGTATGTTCTGGTGTTAAGTCAGCTCTTATGCTTAGGAAGTCTGGTACCACATTCACCTTTCCAGGTTTTTAGTCAATGATTGGGGTGTAATATGCCAGCTCTAGGTCCCATCTTCCTTATTGTTGGTTTAGTTGGTGTGTTTTGAAGAAATAAACTAAGTTCTTGTGGTTAGTGAGAACCTAAACTGAGAACTTGGCACCACATAGGTACCTACACCTGTACTTCAAGGCCTTCATTATTGAAAGAATTTCCTTGTCATAAATTGGGTAATTACCTTTAGCAGGGAGCATCTTTTTCAAGTAAAATGCTACATGATGTAGCATACCTGTAAAGATATGCCTCCACCTTAGGTCTCCACTTCAATTCCTGCCAAATGCTTGGGGACCTCTACCAAATTGGGTTTGAACAATTATTCAAAGTTTACTTAAAAAGCCCAAGAAAAGCCATTGGTTTAATACTTGTGGAATTATTCCAAAGATGCCCCACCTAACCCACCCAAGAGACACCTCTGGTTAAATATCATGTGCAAGAGCAGCCAGGAGGAGTGATAACTGAATCCAAGACAGGTTCCTGTATTTTTAGTTGAGTCAGTTTTTATTTTTGATTCTGTCTATTTGAATTTTGTCCAGATTTTTCTACATCAAGAAATGCATCCATAACCCCTCATATTATTGGCTAATTAGTTTTGAGCACTCAAAACCTCACCCCAATTACATCTTCCTCCCTTAAATGAATGCAAGCATTATAAAAGACCTTGCTTTATCATTCTCTAATCTAATAAATATTGAAATTTGTTAGTCTAATTTGGCCATTTGGTTTTCCTGTTGCTTTTGGTGTTCAGTTGATTCCTTCCACCCTTTGACCTCCAAGGAATTGTTGGCAGCAACCTTTTGGTTGTTGCTGCAACCACAATTTTATTACAGTTAAGAGCATGGTTTCCCCCCTACTAACCTACTCCCCAATTATCACAATACCATCCCCTTCTTCCTAAAGAAGGACCCCACCCGCTGCAAAGTCAGACATGTCAGTCTCAAGGACAAAAGATAGGAAGGATTGGGCATGGCCAGGACAGGAGCAGAGGTGAACACAAGTTTCAGGGCTTCAAATGCTGATGTGCATTTAGGGGACTAGAAAAATGGGACCTTCTCAGAGCAGAGGAGTGTCAGAGGCAGGGTGATCAATGAATTTTTTGGATGAAATCTCTGCAGTAGTTTTCCAGTCCCAAGAAGCTCCTTGCTTTCTTACAGCATGTAGGCAGGGGACAGATGGTTACTGAATCCAATTTGTCTTGTGCCATGGCAAACTCGCCTTTTTTTACTACTTAGCTGAGGAATTTCACTTTGAGTTGAAAGAATTTGTACTTCTTAAGTTTGGTGTGGAGATTGGCTTGGGATAGTTTCTTCAGAATAAGTTCCAGGTGGTGTCATGAATGCCAATATTCACACTCTTTTGATTTTTCCTTTGTTGGGTTATTTCAAGGACAAATTCCTTGCTTTTGCTCCTCAAAATGAGTCTATTTCTGAAGTTGGAAATTCATCTGTTTGTCTTCCTGATTCTGCACAACTCACTTGCCCCACTCATGCTTATAAAAAGTGATCCTACCATCCTTGTATTATTTTGCAATAACCACAGCCAATATAGAATCCTTTTTCATATCACCAATAAAATTATGTTCTATTCAAATTTCTGTCTTTGTGTCTTCAAGTACTTCAGCGCCTCTCTCTAGCCACAACTAGTAGAGATTTATCATCCAGGGCCACAAGGTAATTGCATCACCTTCCCTGCCAACTAACTAAGACTTAGTACAAATACAATACTAAGGTTAGCATTCTATGTTGTGTGCCTGTGCTGTGCCTCAGAACACAACAAAAATGGTGCTCACTACAGAAGCTGCAAGCCCCTAGATGATTCCTTTTGCTGCTATGTTCTCAGGACTTTCCCCTACTCTGCTACAGGAGCTGTCTTTGCCTGAAATTACCTGTCCTCCTATTGAAGAAAAAATCTCAGACCCTCCTATTGTCCCCACTGTCTTGAACCTAAAAAATAGCCCCTGTCTAGTAGCTTACCCTATGGGCACCCCAACTTGGAGCAAGTCATGGCAGTAGCCCTTGGGATAGCTCGTGATGGAGCCATCCCCCTCTTTCAACTACATTTTAATCAAGAAGAATATTACAAATTAATTGTTGCCCCACAATTCCTGCAACATCTCCTCTCAGCATCCAGCTCTGATGACCATCTACTCTTATCCTTTGTGAAGCCCACCTTGGTTTACTACCAAATGGTGCTGGGGGTTCACGTCCAAGAAATCTTATCTCTCCAAACCACTGTAACTAACCATTGGGCTCAGTTTGATGACTACCAGCAGTGAATTTACTCCCTGTTCTCTTTGTTATCTGATAAACAACATAACTCTATTATTTCTCAGGCTTGCTTGGTTGCCTCTATAGAGCAAATGCACTTATCCATCCACAAATACTCCAGGGAAAGTCTGCATGAATTTCACCAGCTACAAAAACCTTAGCAAACTCAAGTAGACTCCACCATTAACACTTACCTTTCTTATTTCAAACAACTTGTGGAAAAACTTAAAAAGTTTATTTCCTGCTCCTTTGATCAATTACAGCAGGTGTCAGAGCACGCTGCTCAAGGTCTCCATGAACTACAAGAGGAAGTTGCTCAAGAGAGAGCCTCCAAATCTGCTTTCATTGTCCAGCTTCAAACCCAAGTAAACAAGTTATCTGTGCCTGAATTGGATGTTCCCCCTCCATCTGATGACATGGCAGATAGGAAACAGATGTTATAGGACACTATCAGAGAGCTACATGCGTCCACTTGTAACCAAGAACGTCCTTCAGACCCTCCTCAGCCAGATTCTCAAGTGACTGCCTTGACTACACAGGTTGCTACCCTTCAGCAAGAAGTTGCTATTCTTTGCACTACTGTGGCTGATATCACTAGTTCAGTTGGGCTTGCTGAAAAAGATGGTTGCTGCCCTGGGTTGCCTGGGAACCCTCAAATACATTGCTCTAGGGAGTTGATTGCCCTAGCTAATAAATTCAACCACCTAAAGCAAGACCACCTCAGCCTAGATAAGGATGTTCAAGAGATTAGTGAGTTAATTGACTCTGTAAACAATAGGTTCTACCCTTGTCTCTCAGTGGGACCTTCTTTAACCTCCTGTTTGGCCAAACTCTCAACTGTGGTAACTACACATGGTTGTTGCCTGGATGTTATTGAGCAACATGCTGATTAACCCAACAAAATGAGTACCTGCACCTATGAGACCTTGACTACTCTTGAAGAGAGTGTTTGTCAGTTGTGGGCCAGAAAGCCCCCTCCAAATCTGAAGCAGAATTCTCCCTGCGCAAAAATGTACTCAATAGCAAAAATGGTGGTCCAACTCACAAAGCACATTTCAAACCTACCTTTAAGCAAGTCTTTGACCCTAATACATCCACCATTGCAGCATTCCTGACTATCTACAAAACTGCCATGCAAAGAGCCTCTGATGAGTTAAGAAGGAGCATATTATAACCTGCCTGCACTCACCTGTCAGGAGGTGGTAGTAACAGAACTTTCCACCATTGAGACTTGGGAAGAAATGAAACAGCTTCTGATCAATAAGTTTAGTGGCGACTTTAGTTTGGAGGTGAAGAAGGACACATTCATGCACATTGCTTTCAAGCCTAAGGAGACTCTGACTGAATTTGAAGATAGATTCTACATGGAAGGACAGCAGTTGATAACTAGCAGAAAGTTGATAGCACATGAAGCGTACATGACTTGCACTCAAGCTCTCAAAGTTAATCAACTCCTGTGCCTCCACTTTAAAGCTCACAAGGCTATGCTTTCATTCATTAAGAGCATAAGGACACTGTTACAAGACATGCATATTACTCACTCTGGAGCTGCTGTTTGAGAGAATTGAGTGGCCTACAACTATGGTTCTTCTTCCTGTGGCCCTTGCATCCTCTCTATGAACTCCTAGAATCATCCTAGACGCCAAGGTTGCCATAACTGTGGACAGTAGGACACCACTATTGCGTCTGTAACAATCCCCAAGTTAAAGTTGCTGACCCTAAAGACCAAGAAGGAAAAGAACAGTCAACCTAGAGGTGGAGATGCTCTTGGTTGACAATTTCTCTCAGTCTCCTCCAACTCCCTCGTCCATAACAGAATCTGAGCACACCAACTCCAAAGCCTTTCAATTTCACTATTATTACATGAAATCTCTGATGATTCAGAAATGGATTGTTCATATACTGATGATTCTAATGCCTATATATATTCAGTTCTAGCAGTTCCCAAAACCATTGCTGTCTCTTAAAAACTACACTATGGGAAGACTACAACCACTAACAAGCCTCTGACTGAAGCCAAGAAGGTTTTCTATTTTCCATATCTCAAACAAGCTAAGAGGTATCCTGTGTTAGTAGAGTCTTCAGAAGAAGCATCAGAAGTAGATGATGCTGTTTTAAATTTTTTATCATTCTCACTTCCTCTCAGACTGTTTACAAGGAGTTCCCAGGCTTGAGATGTATGATAAAAAATGGGACAAGAAACTAGATGAATTCCAAGATATCCTGGCTGTCTTCCCACCCTTTGATTGTATCACTACTTGTGTAGAAATATCCATCTAAAATGTGAAGACCAATTTTGTTTTAGACACTGTGTCTCCAGTTAATGTTGTATCCTCCAAGCTTTTAAAGAAGGTTAAACTTGCCTATGTTCTTAACTACCATCAGTCTTATGATACTGCTAGCCTGTCTATGACTTGCACCATAGGGCCACTTTTTCTCTCCCTATGTGGTTTGATAAACTACTTTGGCTGCACCTGCTGTAGTTTTGAAGAATGAGAGTTATGATCTTCTAGTTGGTACCCAATTTCTTAGGGAATACAATGCAATTATCAACTTAAAAGATAGCTATCTCTCTATTCTAGGGTACAAAGTCCCCCTGATTTTTGAGGAACCTGTCAAAATCCCTGAGAAACATCTCAAGATGTGTGTCTTGGAGTACCCCACTGATATCTTCACCTTGAAGTACTGTACCCATTTGTCTAACATAAAGTGTACTCCCATGGCATGCACTGCGTCTCAAAGAATTTCACTTCTGGCCACCTCTGTTGTAATTATCCCCCTGGCTCTCAAGGCATCTTGGACTCTCGTATTTCCTACAAGCTTCCTGATCTTAAGTTTCTGGATCTTAGCTTGTCTCCCTTGCTAGGTCACAACAAACACTATCTCTTCCCTGGTATCCTAGATGTCTCTAACAAGGATCTGGTCTAGCTGTTGGTAGCCAGTTTAACAGCTCTCTATATATCTGTGTTGAGAAGCCATATTGTTAGCTTTGGCAAGCTACTTAATTATCCTGATGTTCTTTCTCTACATCCCTTTGACACCTTCTAAGACTTCAAATTACCTGAATATGAATCACATGTCCTATCCCTGTTTACCGCCCAAGACTTCCTGCAGCTGTCTCCAGTTCAGCAAAAAGAAGTGCTTGACCTGTTGGATCAGTTTGAGGATATTTTTCTAAGGATAGCACTGATTATGGTCTAGCTAAAGGAGTCATCCATAATATTGATACTGGTGATACAACTACCTTCCAAGCTAAATCTTATTACCATAGTTGGGTAGAGGACACTAAAGTATCTAAGAAACTCAAACAACTACTAGATCCCAGGCTGCTTGCCCCTTCACAGAGTCCTTGGATCTCACCCTTGCTCATCTTGAAGAAGAATAAGGGAGGTCACCACATTGTGATGGATTATTGACAATTGAATTCTTTAACTAAAAAGGATTCTTACCTCCTGCCACACATAGATAATGCCCTCTGCTGTCTTGGAGGCTCTAAATTCTTCTTTGCTATGGATTTGGTATCCAGCCACTGGCAAGTCAACCTCTCCCCTGAGGACAGGAAAAAAGCTGCACTTATCACCTCTGAAGGGCTGTTTGAGCCAAACTGTCACAGCCTATACCAGAGTCCAACTGGATTCCCACAGGGGAGGCAGACTGGGCCTGGAAGGCCATGTACACAATAGGCGCAATTCTGATCAGGTAGCTAACTGCAGTAGCTAGGGGATGCCAACTCCTAGTATGGGGCACAACCTGGTCAGTCAGCCCCAATACTGTGATATAGACAAACCCCAATGTACTGAAGTCCTGAGCAGGAGGCACATTGGGTAGGGGGAAGTAGTAGGAATCTCCTTCATAGCAGGCAGGATGGCCTCTTTAGCACAACCATGAGGGAGATCCATATGATGGGGGTGGAAATACTCCAAGTCAAGAGCGCAGGGTGGATTGACTGAGGTAGCAGGAGCATAGCCAGAAGGGTAAAGATAGGAAAGTTTATATTGAGTAGAGGATTCACAAATAGATGCAAACAGAATAAGTAAATTTGAGCAAAAATAGATAATTCCTGCAAGAAAATAATGATTTATGGGTATAAACTCGTTTTATTTAAGATGTAAACAGTGGGGAGTGCTTTCCCCCTCACTACTTATACTTAATGGTAAAGATGCAATCTTTTGTGCCACCAGAGATATGGTAGCAATATTTTTGGTCAAACTGACAATTTTACCTGGGAATTGCACACTAGAGCTTATGAAGGGATTATTATTGGTCAGCATAACAGGAACCTTGCTTGAGCTGCAGCATGCCAAGGTGCCACAGCTATTTATAGATTCCACAAGCAATTGAGCGCCCAATTGTGAAATCAAACAATTGTGCCCCCAATGTACCATTTCACAGTAATTAAGAGGACTATATTTGTTAATAGAATTGAAGCCAGGTATTTGAGGCTTGTGTGCCTCTCAAATCCCAGGCCATTCATTAATCAAAAGGGGGGTTTCTTGCTCTGGGAGACAATTGGTAAGGATTCCCAAGCTTTGGGGTGTTTGGCCTCTAGGAAGGCCATCTGATTGTCCAGGGCATTCTGGGCCCTGAAACAACCTGCATGCCTCAAGGGCTGTGAAATGCCCCTACTACCTTCCAAAATGCTATGTATTCAATACTTTATGACCTGAAGCTCTCTTGTGTCCTGATGTATCTAGATGATACAACTGTCTTCAGATCAAATTTTAACAATCACTTAGCCCATTTGAAGGAAGTCTTCCTTAAGATTCAAGAAGCTGGCCTCAATTTGAAGCCATCTAAATGTGCTTTCTTCAAAGAATGCCTTGAATTCCTGGGTCATGAAGTAACACAAACTGGGATCCAGCCTATGACCAAGAAGGTTGAGGCCATCAACAAAATGCTTCCATCTACCAACCTCTGTGAAGTACAAGTCTTTTTGAGCATGATGGGCTATTATAGACAGTTTATACCCAACTTTGACAACACCAGTGAGCCTCTATTACAATTTTTACTCAGTCCCCCTTCAAATAAATTGAGAGCCAACAGCAATCCTTTGAGACTCTTAAACAAAATCTCAAAAAGGCTTTCATCTTGGCGTATCTAAAATATAATAAGGAGTTCATTCTCTAAACAGATGCTAGCAACCTGGCTATTGAGGACATCATTCCCAATTAGATGATGAAGGGGTAAATCACCCTGTAGCCTATACATCTTGTGTTCTTAATAAGCATGAGAAAAACTATAGTGTCACTGAGAAAGAGTGTCTTGCTGTACTATATGCTGTTAAAAAATTCTGCCATTACATTTACAGCACTCATTTCACTGTGGTCACTGATCACACCTTGCTTAAGTGGTTACAACAGCTCAAGAAACCTGAAGGACAATTAGCCAGATGATTCCTTTGTCTTCAAGGTTATGATTTCACTATGCTACATTGCCCTGGAATCTAGCATCAGAACACAGATGGGCTATCTCAAATGCCTATCCTTGCTCTACACCATGCAGAAGCAGACCAATTGTATAAACTGATTGGGTATCCTTATTCCTGGGAAAATTTCACTGAAGAAATCTGATCTTCTCTAACAAAGCTATCTGAGCACACCCTCATTATTGACAATCAGCTCTTTAAGAAATTATGCAACCAATATCTAAATTATGTACGCCCCAGTCTCTGCCTTTCACTAGTGCTCTAAGCCCACAAAAAGACTAGAAATGGAGGCATCACCAAGACCTATGACTGGCTCCAGAATAACTACTACTTTGAGAGCCTCAATCAACTGATTCCTGATATCATTGCTAGTTGTTACAACTGTCAGCTACATCCCCCCAAGCTGCTTCACATGAGTTTAAATCAGTCCCTCCACAGCACTCCTTCCATACAGTCAGCATTGACACTGTAGGGCCTATTTCAAGTTCATGCTCAAGCTGTTGCTTCATCTTGATTGCTATTGATCATTTAAGTAAATGGGTTGATGCTTGCCCTACCAAGGACATCACAGCTAAAACCAGTGCTGTCTTCTTACTGCAGGATATGTTTTATTGCCATGGCTGCCCTCAAGTGCTATTGTTGGATAATGGATCTAAGTTGAATGCAAAGCTAGTGACTTCTGTTGTAGAGACTCTGGGATCTCATCAGTCCTTTTTGACCCCCTAAAATCCTTCCACTAACAGGAATGTAGAACAAGTTAACTCAACTTTAGTTTTCATCATGCAGAAACTAACCTACTCTGATGCTAAAAATTGTGATCTATACCTGCCTGCTGCCCTTTTTGCCTATTGCCTCAGTAAGCATCATGTCACTGGGTACTCTCCCTTTGCTATTCTGTATGAGCAAGCAACCACCTCTCTGTTGCTTTTGGGAGACCCCCTACTCTCTTCTGATGAAGTGCTAGATTCTGATGACCATATTAAGAACTTGGACAACCACATAATTGACATCCAAGCCACTGCCTATACCTCTGTGTACAGGACCAAGATATAGAGCTCTCCCCTGATAATGCTGGACGTTCCCCCTTACCAGAGTTAAAAGTTGGAGACCACACCCTGTACTATCAACACAGAATGAGAGGACGTGTCATAAGTTGGATACTTTATGGGTTGGAATGTTAGAAGTTACTTTAAAATGTGGTTCAGAGTACACTGTGAAACTCCTTTCCAGTGATTGCCCATTTTCCCAAGTACACACTAAGTTCATTTGCAAGTACCATCCCCCTAAGGCCAATATAGAAGGGGGCAATGTTGTGAATGCCTATATTCACACTTTTTTGATTTTGCCTTTTTTGGGTTATTTTGAGGACAAATACCTTGCTTTTTCTCCTCAAAATGAATCTATTTCCAAAGTTGGAAATTAATATGTTTGTCTTTCTGATTCTGCACAGCTCACTTGCCCCACTCATGCTTGTGGAAAGTGTTTTAACTGTGCTGTTTTAGCAGAGTTACAAGGGGGAAATATTTAGAAACCACATAATAATCTTTATTGAGATATAGTGATTATATAGGCATTGTGAATCAAGGATAACAGGAACATGATTGTGCTGATCACTTGGTTGGATGGTGAAGGAGTGGCTTGATCCTGATTGTGAGTCAAGTGCCAAAATGAGACATCCATCATGAAGGATAATCATCTATTCATGTTGTTGGATTTGGATATTTGAGTTTACTTCCTAGTTTGTCTACAGGTCACTGGAAGGTCAAGTTGCGGGTCACAAACCCACTTGATTAGAATTTTGTTAGTGGGTCAAGTCTGCTGTTTTGACACCCCCCAGCTGAAAGTTGGCCTCTTCAGGGGGCAGGTTGTAAGGGAGGTTATCAGGAGCCCAGGTGCCAACCTGGACTAAATGCTGTTCTGTTGCTGGTAAGATGGTATATTGTTGATTTTGTTGCGCCTTGCAGGTTCTTAGTTGGTTGTGGTGTAGAATCTTATCTTGCTTGCATTTGATGAGTCCTTAAACTAGGTAAGTGTTGTTTTCTTTACCTTTAGGATTATAGTAGGTCCTAATTTTTGGGCTGAAGCTTACTTTTTTCTGTGTTTAATACCCAGACTTCATCACCAACTTTGTGTCTGTTTTATATGAGAATGAACGTGTTATGTGGTTGTTTTTATTCTTTTTCCAGCTGGTTACTGTTGGCTTGCATCACTTGAGGTTCTGCACAAGGGGGAACCTGGCTAGGTATTTCCAGCTTTGGTCCTGAGGGAGCTTGGATAATATTGGGTTGTGTGCTGTAAACAAGCTCAAAGGGGCTCTTTCTGGTGGATCTGTTCACGCAAGTTTGGCACACAAGGAGTTCAGTCAATAGCTGCTTATGCCAGTCCTCAGCTCTCCCAGCAGTGAGCTTGGTGAGAGCTTGTACTAGACTGCTGTTTAGCCACTCAACCCATCTATTGGCCTGAGGGTGGTAAGGTGATGTCACTGTGTGCTGGACCCCGTTCTTGTGAGGTATATTTTTGGTGTTTTTAAAGGTCAACTCTTTGTCTCCATTGGTGATTAGAAGTTCTGGCTTTCCAAATTTGCTAATGATTTCCTTGCTAATAAAGCAATAAATGTTGTTGCCAGTGTGTGCCCTCACTTCCTGCTCCACTGGCCACAAGTAGCAAATTTGATGGCTGTGATGATGTATTTCTTGTCATTATGTTTCTCAGGAATGGGGACCACAATGTCTAGGGCCCATACCTTAAAAGGTAACTGGGAGCAGATGGGCAGCACAGACTTAGGTGGGGTGTCACTTCTTGCAAAATTTTCACACACCTCACATTGATTGAGGACTTCCTGAACGTCCCAATATAGGATTATTCACCACACTTTGTGTTTTAAGAATTTGTAGAGGTTGCAGCTCTTGTTATGGCCCAAGCCTCTGTAGTAGCGTAGGATGGTGTTGACTATTTGGTGTGTAGGAATGTATGGGATAGTACCTCCATCTGTCATCTTGTAGTGAAGTGTTCCATATATGTCTGCAAATAGGTGTTCATTCTCAATAAGTGTTTCCTTTGTGATGTCTGTAGTAACCAGAGGGAAACCTTTGTCCTTAGTGCAGAGAACCAGGAGGGGCCAATATGAGTCCAATCCATTTTCCCCTCTTGTAGCTCTGACATATAGGTGGGAGAGTGCATCTGCCATGGAAAGTTTTGTCCCTGGCTTGTATTGCATGATCATGTTAAATTGCTTGAGGAGTTCTATCCAGAATGCCTGGCACCTGGACAGATTGGCTTGTGTTTTAAAGTATATGAGGGACTTATGATCAGTTAGAGCAGTGAACTCCTCTTGATGTTCCAGGTAACAGCGCCATTTAATGAGACAGTGTACAATTTACAGCAGTTCCTTATTGTGTATGGGGTAGCAGCACTTGTTGTCTGTTAACTTGCACAAATTGTAGGCTACAGGCAGGAAAACACCATTGGTGTTCTTGATATATAACACGCCTCCAATAAAGTTATCAGAGGCATCTGTCTCCATTTGGTACTCTCCATCACACTTGGGACACTGGAGAATGAGCGCAGTTGTCAACTTTTCTTTTAGGCGCTGGAAAAAGAGGTCTATTTGTGGGGTCCATAAAAAATTGGATTTGATACCTGTTATTGATGACAAGGGGGTCATCAGAACACCACAGTTGGGTATGCACCTTCAAACATAGGCAACCATCCCCAAGAATGTAGAAAGCTTTGACTTGTCTTTTGGCAGTGGCACTTTACAGATGGCCTGGATTTTCTGGTTGTCAGGTTTGATACTGTCTTTTGAGACTACATGCCCCAATAAGGGTAACTTTTGCAGAAGAATTGACACTTAGAGGGGTTGGCCAACAACTTGCGTTGCGCTAAGATGGCAAAGACTGCTTCTAGATCCTTATGGTATTGCTCCACTGAGGGGCTGTATACAATGATGTTGTCTAAGTATACTAGCGCGTGTTTACCAATGTGGGGGGCAAAGACTTTGTTAATAAAGGTAACAAAGGTTGATGGTGTGTTTGTCATCCCAAAGTTAAGCACAACACACTCATATGATCTGTAATTAGTGCAAAAGGCTGTTTTGGGTATGTCTTCTTCTTTAATACAGATTTGGTTGTATCCTGCTGTCAGGTCAATATTGGAAAAGACAGTTGCTCAGCCCAGGGCATTGAAGAGGTCATCAATGAGTGGCAGTGGGTAACAATTCTTGATGGTAGCTTTCTTTAGGGCGCAATAGTTGGTTACAAGGTGGAGGGTGCCATCCTTCTTTGACACAAAGAAGACAGCAGCACCAAAGGGAACTGTGAGGGGCAGATAAGTCCTTTTTCCAGCGCCTCCTTGAGGTAAACACAGAGAGTGTTGTCCTCATTTGAAGTGGAGCAGTAAATAGGATGCGCCTTGGGTACTGCTCCTTTGAGCTGGATGGAGTACTGTATGTGTTTCTCTGATGGCAAACCTGGTAGCGCCTCCTTGAATATTTCTGGATGGCAATCTACAACTTCTCTATACTGAGGGGTGGTGATATCCTGATGGTCTTTGAAGTGTATGATCTTGTACTGGCAGGAGTCCCAGTCAATTGTCTTGAGGTTCTCCTTTTCTTCAAGAGTTTCTGTGATACGTAAAAAGACATGGTCCTTCAGGAGCTGGTCCACAGAGTTGGGTGGATCTGATAATTGACCTCTTCACTCTTGATGGCCAATACAGAGGTGACCCAGTAAACATGAGGTTTTTCTTTTGTAGCCAGTACAGTCCAAGTACAATTTCAAATCTGGGGAAGTTAATGACAGGTCACTAGATGATGGATTGCAGGTTCTCTAATGTAATGGAGAAAGGGGCAGTCTCTTGTGTCACAGCAATGTGGTGTTCATTATTTTGAAACAGCAGGCTTAAACCACCAGCAAGGTTCTAAACAAGCAGGTTTGTGACCCGCAATCCAATTACCCAGCTTCTCAAAGCCAGACTAGGACGTCAACTCAAATTACCAAATCCAACAACATGAACAGATGATGATCCCTTATGATGGATACCTTGTTTTGGCGCTTGACTCATTACCAGGATCAAGCCATCCCCTTCACCATCCAGCTGTGTGATCAACACAATCATGTTCCTGTTATCCTTGAATTCCCATTAACTATATAATCACTATCTCCCAATAAAGATTATGATCTAGCTTCTAAATATTTCCCCCCTTATAACTCTGATAAAACAGCACAGTTACAACAATCAGCTAAAACCATGTTCTTAATCCGCAAAGGACTAGTGGTTAGCTTCAACTTGTCCACAAAGTTGCTGTTGACAAGCGTAAAATCTGCAACAGAGTCCAGGAGTACTGAGACAGCGTAACTAAAAAAGCAGAAATGATAGGACATCAGTTTATTGGGATGTCTGGCAATGGTGTAAAGGACTGGATCTCCTGAGGGCACCTAGATTATTGGGCATTGGTCCATGTCCTCAGGTCAATATTTGGCACTAGGCAAGTTGGGAGAAGTTTGGGGAGAGCTTGGCTTGCTTAATGCTCTCCTCAGGCTTTTCCCTTGTCCTGATTGTCTTGGATAGTGGTGACTCTGAAGTGTATGCAATTTGACTGTCCATTGTTCCTATTACCACAGCCATTCAGACTTGCAGGTTTATAGTTGGAGTTATTATTATTGTTGTTGTTGCCAGGAGGAAGGCAATTGGGATGCCCAGTTGGTGAGAATCCTTGGGTCTCTCTCTTTCCAGTCTGCGCCTTATGAAGGGCATTGGACGTCTGTTCTGCCTTTTCTGCCTCACTATAAAGGCTTTGCAGGTTGGTTACTTGGTCCAGGTTTACATGTCTCATTATGTGCAACTTGAAAGCGTCATAGTACATGAGGTGGGTGGCTGGAGTATAATAGGCCATATCCAAGGGGGCACATAGTCAGAGTTTCTTGTAGGCACAGGTAAGCTCCTTCATGGTTCCAGTCTGGGTTAGGTTCTTTACTTGGTGTATGATCATAATTGCGGTGTTCTTTAACATGAATCTTGCCAAAAAAGTCTTGTTTGAAGGTGTCCCAGTCCTTCTCTGTGTGATCTTCATGCCACTTGTTGCACCAAGTGCCAGCATCATGAGTCAGTTGGATGGAGATATCTGCAATTAAGAATTGTTGTGGGCATTCCATTTAGGCCAGTTTTCTTTGGGCAGATTGGATCCATACAGCAACGTTGTCATTGTTGGCCCCAGCAAAGGATTCCAGGGCCACACTTTGAAGACTCTGGGCTATGTAGGCTGGCATAGTGTTTTTGTCAGTTGCTCAAGGCATAGCAGAGGGAGCCTAGAAGAACCCTTGGGCAGACAGGGCATTGAATGCGGGGAGTGGAATCACCATGTTCTGGTAGAGGAAAAATCATCAGGTATCTCAGCACCAGGTACATACAGTGTCCAGTCTACCAGGAGGCCAGACATGATTATATCAAGGATTTGTTGGCCGCGGCAAGTAAAGGCAACATGTGGAATTTTGCAATATAAGGTAGGATGAAGAACCTACCTGTGCTACCAATGTTGTAACTGTGCTGTTTTAGTAAAGTTTCAAGGGGAAAATGTTTATAAACTAGATAATATTCTTTATTGAGAGATAATTATTATATAGTTAATGTGAGTCATAGATAAAAGGAACATGATTATGTTGATCAGAAGGTGGGATGTGAAGGGGTGGCTTGATCCTGGTAATAAGTCAAGCGCCAAAACGGGGTATCCACCAAAAGGGGTCATCATTTGTTCATGTTGTTGGATTTGGAAATTTGTGTTGACTTCCTAGTCTGGCTCCAAGTGATTTTATAATCAGTTTGTAGGTCACAAACCTGCTTACTCAGAACCTTGCTGGCAGGTTGAGCTTGCTGTTTCAACACCAGTTTCACTAAGAGGATTATTGTTACAGTAGAACAAAAAATTGGAGGCATAACACGTCCTCAAAAGACAAAAAGACTGTAGAAGAGCTACAGACAAACCCTTGATAAAATTGGACAATTTAAATGTTGTTACTGACAAAAGATGGGTCAAAGCTGGGATTACTCAAATAGCCATTCTAAATCTGGACCTGCTCTGCTTTTCGCCAATTAATTATGGAAAAAAATAACACAGCATTTGTTACAACTGAACCAATGAGAGTTCAGTATTTGAGTTGGGGAAGACAACAGTCCAATAGAAAGGACAAGAATAATAAAAATAAGGTGTTGTTTATTATAGAATACTGTGATTATTATGACATATAGGGAAAGCCACTGGGACACAAGGGGATGGCATGGTGGCATGTTCCATGTAGGGTTTGGAGCTGAGGAATAACTTGTGCGGGATCAGCAGTTCAAATTGACAGCACTCCTAATTAGGAGAAAGTGCCCGCAGTATGATATTGCCATCAGATTGATTCATGTTATTAGACACTTCAAGGGACAACTCATTGAGTACCCCCTGTTTATTGTGAGATACATTGGCAGGCAAGTCTGAGAACTCAGTTGCAACACCCCCCTTGCCCCCTGCTTGTTGTCAGACACTAAAATTGGGGCTTGTGGGAGATCTAGGAAGGTCTGCACAAACAATTTTTGTGTGGGGATGGCGCGGCAGGGGCACAAGCAATTGTGGTGAAGTTTTTTAGTGTTTCCCTGGGAGTCTTTAAGCTGATAGGTGTGGTTGTCATAGACCACAGCTATCTTGAAGGGCCCCAAGTGGTTGAGCTCCAATTTGGCTGAATTGGGGTTGAGGGCGTAAACTAGGTCACCTATGTTGTATCTGACCTCAAGGTGTCTTGTTCCTCCCTCAATTTGCTTATGTTTAATGTATTGGACCTTGGCGCGCCACTGGCTCAAGGAAGGGGTAGGCAACAAGGGGGTTTTGTGGGAGCTGTGGATCATAATTTCCCTTGGTCTACTCCTGCCAAACCATCAGGCGTCCCAAAGGCTAAGGTGCTGGGACTGAACATGGTGCTCCTGTTGATTCTTGCTCCTAAGATGAGCAGTGTGGTGGGAAGGTGTTCAGTCCATGCAGTATTGGGATGTTCCTGTGAGAGTTTGGCAATCAACTGGACCAGGGAGCCATTCAATTGCTCTACATACTCATTGGCTTGTGGATGGCATGGAATTGTGAATATTTGTTGTAGGGCATTTTTGGCGCAGTACACTTTCATGACATGTCCAACAAGTTTGGGACCCCTGTCCATAATGAGGCGTTTGGGTTGTCCAAAATGGGCCAAAATTTCCTTGCCAGTGAAGCAAGTGATGGTGGTGGCAGTGTGATTGGTGGTCGCCCATGCTACTGGCCAGCAGGTGAAGTAGTTGATGGCAGTGATGATGTATTTCTTCCCAAGTCTGTCTGTGGGAAGGGGTCCAACAACATCAAGGGCCCACTGTTCAAAGGGTTCCATGGCCTTAATGGACAGGAGGGACTTGGGGGGGGGGGTACAAGTTTAGACATGTCCTTTTCACACAACACACATGTTTTGAGGAGATCCAAGATGTCTTGGCGCATACACAGCCACCAAACCTTATGTTTCATGATTTTGATGAGGTTGTGTCCTCTGACATGACCCAAGGTGCGGTGAAAGTGCATTATGGTGCCACCTTGCTGTGTGGTGGGAATGTAAGGCATCTTTTCTCCTGTCTCTGTGCAACAGCAGACATTGTCTGTGTCAGTGGTGAACTGACTCTCATTGTCCTTCAGCTTTGCAATGGTTACCAAATTAAGGCCTTCATAGCAGGTTGCTTCAAGGCAGAGGTATAGCATTGGTCAATCTGGGTCTAAACTGTTGTCCCTGGTGGTGGACGCCACTTAGAGCCTTGAGAGGGCATCTGCCATGACAAGCTCTTTCCCAGGCTTGTATTTGATACACAACTGATAAGGAGATAGGTGCTTGACCCAGCCTGCCTGGCAGCGTGTCAAGTGGGACTGTGTGTTGAAATACTGGAGCAACTTGTGGTCTGTCAGGACGTGGGGTGGAAAGGTGGCCCCTTCCAAGTAGCAGCGCCACTTCTTGACGCAGTGCATGATTACTGCTAACTCCTTGTTATGAATTGGGTAATGTTGTTCTGATTCAGTGAGCTTTATGGACTTGTATGCCACGGGAAGGAAGAAGCCCTTGTCAGTTTCCACCTGTAACACACCCCCTATGGCCCTGTCAGAGACATTAATCTCAAGTTCATATTGGCAGTTTTGATTGGTAAACTGTAATATGGGTGCAGTTGTAAGCCTCTGCTTCAACATCTCAAAGGCTTGATCCCTGGCAGGAGTCTAATGGAAGTGCTGTTTATTGTTCAGGAGCTTGATGAGAGGTGCAATAAGCTCTCCACAATTGGGGATGAATTTACACACTTAGGCAATAATACCCAAGAATGTACACACCTGACCAACATTGATGGGAGGTTGCATGCTGGTGATTGCCTTGATTTTGACAGGGTCAGGCTTTATCCCTTGGGCAGAGATGATGTGCCCAAGAAAAAAGAGCTCTGACTTGAGGAATTCACATTTAAAAGGTTTAGCCTTCAACTGGGTTTTCCAAAGGGTGTCAAGGACAGCACAGAGGTGTTGGAGGGGTGTGGTTTGATATTGACTGAAGACAATAATGTTGTCAAGGTACACAATAACACACTCTCTAATCAATTCCTCAAATGCTATGTTCATTAACATGGTAAAGGTGGAAGGAGCATTGGTCATTCAAAAGTTCATGACCCAGCACTCAAACAACCTGTAGTGTGGCAGAAGGCAGTTTTTACCTCATCCCCTGGTGCAATGCGGACCTGGTTGTACCTCACGGTGAGATCAATCTTGCTAAAGACCTTTGCACCCACAAGTGTGCCAAACAGGCTGTCAATCAACGGCAGGGGGTATTTATTCTTAACAGTCACCTCATTTAGGGCGCAGTTATCTGTGACTAATCAAAGGGACATATCCTTCTTGGCTACAAAAAAGACAGCAGCCCCGTATGGCAAAAGCAAGGGGCGTATGAAGCCCTTATCAAGTGCGTCTACAAGGTGCTGGTGGAGGGTTTGATCTTCTTTTGGTGTAAAGCAATAGAGGGAACATACTTTGGGGAGCAACCCTTAGAGTTGTACAGCATGCTGGATTTCTTGGGGAGGGGGTAGTTGGTCCAGGGTTTCACTAAAAACGTCCTTATACTCCTCAAGGAGAGCGGCAAGTGCTGGTGGATTTAGAGTAGTCAAGGGAAGGGCTGCAGGTGGTTCTGCGCAGATAATTTTGACTGAGCATTGATTGAAGTCTAGTCCCCCTTGAACTCATATGAGCCCTTTCTGTTATTCTAACAAACACAGTACCGTGAAGTAACTTGTTTATCTCAACAGGATATATCTGAAAACCAACCCCATTTCTATTGAGGGTAATTACAGACATATCCCAGTCAATGTAGGGTCAGTTGTGACAAAGCCAGTTAAAGCCAGCAATGACATTGTGGCTGAGGCCTGCCATGATTGGCCCCAAGAGCTTAACTTGGATGTTCCCCATTCTTACAGAGAAGAGTACTGTATCATGGGTAATTGCTATCCTACAGGAGTCAGACACTCACACTGCATTGAACCTGCTTGGTACTTGATCTAATTGCTGAGCGTCACAAACACCTGGTAAACCACAGTGTGATTGGCCAAAGTGTCTACCAGTAGTTTGTGGGTGTTCCCACAGAAATAAAAGGGGTAGGTCAAGCAAGTTACTTTATTTGGAGAGTGACAAGCTTGAAGTATGGGGTCATCACTATGAACTTGGAAGACATTGAGGATTTCAACTTTGTGAAGGTTGTAGTCGCAGGGGTTCTTTGCTAGGAGGGATTGAGAGTGAGAGTCAAGTGGGGTTGTAGAACCTCTTATAACTACAACTCCCAGGCTTTTCCTGGGTCCTCAATTTGTGCTAACTGGAGTTCTTCCTTGCAGGGGTGCTTAACCCCATTTTCCTGTTGGCGTGGTTGGCAACAACCTACTTGGTTGTGAGCACTGCCAGGTATGTGACAAGGTTGGGGTGGTGCATCATTGGAGTGGTGGAAACCCATTGAAGCCTGATTATTAGCCTCCACAATGGCTTTATAGCAATCATCAATGGAGGTACAGCGCCTACGGGAACCCATTTGCAGATATGGGGGTTTAACCCATTAATTATCAAGGTAAGGAGCATGGTGTTCCTGTCAGTCATGGCTTCTGGGGCAGCAGCAAGATATTCAGGAACAGACCCAGTCTGTTTGATAGCTAAAAGGGGAGTCCCTACCACAATGGGCAAGAATGTCTCATTGTAGCAGGACTTCACAGCATCCCTGAATGCCGCCTGTTGTGTTTGGCTCCTGGGGACAACATCCAGAAGGACAAAGTGGGAAATCTTTACAACAAAAGATTTGAGGTTTGAAGCTAGCCTTGGGTTAGCCTTCAGGGTAAAATTAAGGGCACATACCTTAATTTCCTGGAATAAAAGATGTGGAATTCCTTTTGGATAAAAATGAAAGGAAAAAGCTTGAATAATATTAAAGCCAACACAATGTGGATAAACTTGTCTTTATTAGGATAAATGATTATACTTAAATAGTAGACAAGGGTTGATGATTACTCAGTAGGTAGTCATAGTGGCAGAGGGGGTCACATTGGGGTGAAGTCATACAAGGATCAATTGAGGGCTGGTACGGCAATCCATAATGGGTGGACATTAGAACAGACCTATTTACAGAAAACAAGAAATTCCCAAAGTCAAAAGCAAAACCAACAAAATCTTTGCATTTATCACTATTTGAAGGCCATATTGAAATATCATTAATGACGCAATTTCTGACACTGCCCAAGTGATTTCTATCTCTTGACTGGCCCAGGTGGTGAACTAAACTTCAGCAGGTCCTGTAAGACAGCCTAAAGCAGTGGCAACCCACATAGGCTCAGGTACCTGACATACACGGAGGCGGGTTTCAGTGGAGTGGAGCCAATTGACAATGTCAGCCCCTTCCACGCCACCCGCAAAGGATTCCAACTGGAGGTTGAGCATGCGTTGTGATAGATCTGACTGGGGCAGGGTGACACTAACATTGCGCTGCCCAAGGCGGAGCCAATTATATACACTTGTAAGTACCAGTTGATCTTGATAGATGACGTACCCGTCAGGGATGTCCCCCTCATGGATGGGCAGAAAGGTTTCTTGATAGGGAGTAGCCATACAGCCCATACTCTGTCCTTTCTTGGAGGAATTTTCTCTTTAGGTAGGTTGTCAACCTACCTCTGCTACCACTGTTGCAACTGAACCAATGAGATTTCAGTATTTGAGTTGAGGAAGACAACAGTCCAATAGAAAGGACAGGAATAATAAGAATAAGGTGTTGCTTATTATAGAATACTGTGATTAATATACCATATAGGGAAAGCCAATGGGCCACAAGGGGGTGGCATGTTCCATGTTCCATGGGCAACTGTGGCAAGTTTGACTCCCTGGTACTTGACAAAGTGTCAAGTACCAGGGAGTTGAGTGCCGCATATGTGAATCTATTAGTATTTTCAGCTTAACCAATTTTAAGCTAATTTTTACTAGTAATTTAGGGGTTCAAAACCAGAAACCAAGGTTAAATTTACTCAAACTTGACTCTGTTTAATAAATTGGTTAGCTAAAATACCAATTTAAGGGGCAATTTATAAGTAAATTTACTAATAGAAATGAAAAAACCTGTGTTCAACACTCTAAACCAAAAAGTGACCAGTTTGACACTTTTTAAGCCAAATTTTAATTTTATTAATAAAATAAATATGCATTTATATAAAATTTATTATTTACTATTATATTTTTATTATTAGTGTCCATAGTTGTTGATTAAGCTCCCAAGCACCACTATACTGGATTTAGTGGCATAGACATTAATCAAATACCCCACTTGTTTTACATTATGTCATTCCCCGGTTTTTGGATTAAGTGGTGCCACATAAATTAAGCCCAATTTATTAAGAGATTTCATATGTAATTTATAAAAAACTAAAACTCAACACTTTCTCTGTTTGACTCTATCCACTTGACATCCAATTGGTTTCAGATTTAACTAATCAAAGACTTGGAATCAAGGCTAAATTAATATGTGACGCACTATGAGCGCCACTCGACACTCACCCACTTGACACTTTAACTTGGGGATTAGTACAGAGAGCTTCTTAACGTTTTAACCAACACATGGTAAATAATTTACTCCCAGCTCCTCCCAGCATACCTTAATCACTAATAAACACATTTCCACTCATTTACTTTTTTAACTTATGTTGTATTTTTTATTTTTGAGCATACAAAACTGCCTTGCTTTTGGGTTAACTTTCAACCCCGGTTTATATTTAAGCAAGTTTTGTATGTAAAAAACATAGTAAATTTGATGTTTCTGCTCAACTCCAGCATACTCAACAATGAGAATTCAGCTTTTCCTGGCTGTTTGATAGTGCTGAACTTGACACTTTACTATGTTTTGAATTTTCAACTCTCAATAAAAAAATTCCACATAATAATTATTTATTTTTTTGCTATTATAATCTACTACTTTTTCTGCTGCTCTCCATATAATTTTCATATTTTTTTGATTTTCAATTAAACTTTTACATTGATTTAACACTAAGATGTTATACTGAACCTAACATATTTGATGCTTCATCATAAATTCACTTATTTTCTATGTTTTAACCTTTATATCTATATTTTGAGTTTCTATTTTGCTTCTATTTACTTTTTTATGTTTTTTTCTTGATAAATAAAACTTTATTTGAATACTTTTTATTTAACTTTTACTTTGTTTTACCTCTGTGTTTCATATCTTTCATACTTCTATTATTTACAATGCTAAACTTTTCTTTAGACAAAATCAAACAAGAACAGCCAACAGCCCAAGCGCCAATCCTTCAAGGGCTCCAAAGAAAATGCCTCCACTCCCAAGCATTCCAAGAAGCCTGCAAAGACAAAGTCTCCAACCCCATCTCCTCCTACTCCTCCCCCCTCTACCCTCATCTTCCACATCCCCTTCACCTTCTCCCAAAAATTCCTCCCCCAATAAATCTGATGGTGATCTTATCAACCACTCCTTTTATCACTCAGAAGCCAACTCCAAGCTCACCAAGGAGTGGCATACCAAGAAAGTAAAGGCTGCCAAGGAGCCCACCTCTTCTTCTGGTAAGAAAAAGGAGGCATCCAAGCCGGCCTCAAAGAACCATTTCCCTCCCCCTTCTGATGGCTCTTCCCCCTCTCCCTCATCTGATCCCCAAGATGAGCCTGAGGAGTACTCCAAGAAGTTCAAAGCTTCTGGTAATGTGGATTGGGATCCACTGGCCATCCACAATATCTGTAATGTGGACAGAGAGTTTAAAGTTCCCAAGCGCTTCCCCTGTTACTTCCCAATCATGCCTGTAAAGGGCAGGCCTGGTTACGTTGCTGACAACTACATCTTCAATTGCAACAACCAAAAGCAGCAGAACAAGAGCAAGCACTTTGTCTGTAAGGATAAGACTTGCGGGGCCTAGCTAAACACTGAGGGCTGGAAGCAAGTAACAGCGGAAAAGGGGGAGCACACTTGTGAGCCCCCCAATCATCTAATCACTCAGATGTTAAAATGGTACCTTGTTCAAGTAATACCCACATCTTCTCATTCTGGGCTTCTGATCTTGCCATAAAGGCTTTGCAACATCTCAAACCCAACAATATTAAGTTGGAACCAACTCAAGAGCAGTTGGTTAAGTTCATCAGCAATAAGTGTATTGCCGCCAATCTCCCTCCCCCCAAGGCTTTGGACGTCCTCTTAGAGCTTACGCTCACCCACAAGCTCAAGCAGCTTCTGAGTGGGGAGCGCTTCCTCCTCCATGACGACGGGCCTGCTGCCAAGGACGGCATAATCTGCTACTCAACTCAGCAGAACCTAATGGAGTTAAAAAGGGCGTCAACCTGGCTAGTTGATGGTACCTTTGCCACTTGCCCCCAGATGTTCAAGTAGCTCTGGATGGTCCATGCCCAGATTGACATCCAGGTGATTCCACTTGTGTTCTTTATTCTTCCTGGGGTGTCATGAATAACATTTCAATACTTGTATTGAAAACCCAAGAGTTGAACCCCAGTCCCCAGAAGGCGGATCAAACCCTCCAGACCAGTCCAGGACCCGCCAATCTGTTAAAACACAGACTTAAACCGGTAAATTACTCCGCGTTCCGCCAGCCTACTACAGAGGACCTTATTACTTGAGTCACGCAAAGCGGACAAGAACTTGCCCACTTGCTAAATTGCATACCCAAGTTAACGAGTTACTCTGAGACCCATCAGTCTCCCAAGGACAATTCCCCAAATGGTCATCAGATTGACGCTAACCTTGAGCCACCAAGACCAGAACCTATGCAGAGGTTGCAGCTTGCCTTAAGGAGGTTAAAACAAAATCTATTTTTAACTTAGCCAATGACCACCAGCAACTGCCAGTCTTCCGCCCAGAAGGGGTAGTACAATTTGACTACTCAGGTGACATAGTGAACAGTGGTGGCGGAACAAAGCATTGCCATTCCTATTTGCCAGAGCAGGAACAAACTGGATCTGCCGCCCTTGAGACCCCATGCCAAGACCCACGTACCACCAGTGTCTTGTCTGCAAACCTAAACCCTGCAAGAATTGAAGAAGCAAAAACCCAGGGTATAAAAACCCAGGCGGTACGGTGAAGACCCCATCATCATTTTCAATAATAAAGTTTTATGAACCTTTGGTTTGAACAAATCTTACCCTATCTAGTCTTAGTGATCTTCTATCTTAATTTGGGTCAAGTAGACTACCAGGCCACCGCCCCCTTCCAAGCCCAACCTGCCAAATTGCCCCAGGCATCATACCGCCCTGGGGAGCTCCCTTTGGACCTGTGCACTTTACCAAGTACCCCCCAACCTGGCCTATTCAGAGTACAACTTGGAAATCATTCTCATTGCTGACCCTTTGGCAAGGACTAGAAGTACCAAATACATAGGACGTGAAGGAAAGAGAGTCAAGATACCGCCCTTATTATTCAAGGACAAGTACAACTACCTACCAGCGTACTTTGTTCCCATGACTCTGCCATTAACCCCAAGACCAGACCGCCCCTTGGAACCCTCTGCTGCCACTGAGACCACCTCTACCCAACTGTTTGGAGTACTCTATATTACTTTGACAGGATTGGTGGATTCTGTGGTCCTCAGATCCAGACCCTGGTCCTTTCTTGGGCAATCTTTATATTATATTATCAAGTTAACACTCATTCTATGGTGGACCCTACCTGCCGGCTTGACCGTACCTCACCCCAAGCCGCCCAATGCCTCTGCCTATGACTGGCTTCCTGAAATTATGACAATCTTTTAAAAACACGGTAACCTGGGCCCCAAGATGTTGTTAACACTTGGGGAAACTTGTATGCTTTTTTTTGTGATAATCACTTATTACACCCATAAGGCAATTACCTCCCTGATACTCCCATGGATGAAGAACCAACCTGCCAAAGAATTGAAAGACCCTGCACCTGGTGCCAAACCCCAGAATCCAGCCACATCACAAGTGCAAAATGTGATAGTAAACCAGACCACAACCAAGGTGGATATGCCCCAGATGGGCAAACTCACCTTAGAAGAAGCTCGTCAAGCCATGCCAGTCCTCTGCCTCCACTTCAAAACCAACGCCCATGCCTACCCCAGTGAAACTAAGAAAGTCTTGGGGGTAGCTGTCATGCTATCAGGAGACACACTGGATTGTTTGGGAAAGCCAACACTGAAGATGTCAAATTTTGCCTTGACTATTCAAAATTTGAGGCCAAACTCATGAGCACTGGCAATGACCAAGACACCAGATACTATGCACTGAACTCTATGCTAGAGATCCGGCAAGCAAACCGCCCTATCCAAGCCTATATCAATGAGTTTCTTAAACTTAAGACGCACACCCAACTTGAAGATGAATTATCTGTCATTATCTTCAGAAAAGGAGTCAATTCAGCCATGAAAGACCTGTTGAAGCACCACCTGCCTACGCTGAGCCTGGAGGAACTACTGCACCTATGCAAAGGCCTGAGTCTAAAACAAGAAGGACAGAACTTTTACCCTGCCCAAGCCGACAGAGCTATGACACCTAATTGACCTGGAATGTCCCCTGACAAGTTGCAACACCACTATCAAGAAGGATTGTGTTTCTACTGCCCTGAGGCCAGACACCTAACCAGAGCATGCCTTAAGAAGAATACACCTCCTGTATCCTTGGCACAAATAAACACCTCTGCAAAATCTTATAAATTCATCCAAGTGACCATAGATGATATGCAAATCAAGCGCCCAATAGAGGCCTTTATTGATACAGGAGCTGATGAAAGCTTCATTGACACCAACCTGGAAAAAGAACTAGGACTAACAGCTTCACAGCACAGCCTACAAGTAACCATGGGAAACAGTTCCCTGGACACTGGCTACAAGTGCAAACAGGAACTTCCTTTGACAATTGGACAGAACGTGTATCCAACTCCCTTGATCCTCTTACCGGGACTGGCTCATTGTCTAGTACTGGGGGACTCATGGTCCGACAGGCATGGTCTGATTCTAAACTATTGTGAGCAGACCGCCACCTTAGGACGACCTGAATCTTACAACACCGTTCCGTTCCGTATGAGTCCCGGCAGAACCCCAACCAACAGACTCTTAACCATAAAAATGGAACCCAGCGTTGGGATACTATCTATTCCCCTGCAGAAGTGGGACCACGTATTTAGCAAAGAAGAGGCCACAAAACTACCCAGCCACTCAATCTACGGCCACGCTATAGACCTACTACCAGGCACCCAACCACACCACAACCCCATCTATAGTTACAACCACTGAGAACAAGCGGCCTTGAAAGCTTACTTGGAGGATATGACAAAAAAGGGTTTCATCCAAGTATTAAAGGCCCCTGCTTGTCACCAATGCTGTTTGTAGGGAAAAAGGACGGCAGAATGCGTCTCTGCGTCAACTACCAGAAGCTGAATGATATCACTGTGAAGAACCACTACCCTATCCCCAACGCCAACAACCTTTGCAATGTACTAACTGGAGCCCAGGTGTACTCAAAAATTGACCTACAAGATGTGTTCAACCAAATCCGAATCAAAGAGGGCAACAAATACAAAACGCGTTCAAGACCAGGTATGAACTCTATGAATACCTGATGATGCCATTTGGACTGTGCAACGCCCCCAGCATCTTCCAGCGCATGATAAACACTGTATTAGGTGAATACCTTGACCAGTTCTGTGTGGTCTATCTCAAAAACATCCTCATCTACAGCAAGACCCACAAGGAACACCTGCGCCACCTGGACCTTATACTAGAAAAACTCTCCCAAGCAAACTTACATGCTAAACTTAAAAAGTGTGAATTCTTCCAGTCTGAAGTTGAGTTCCTGGAATACATAGTGAAGACTGGCGGTTTTGCCATGGCACAGGACAAAGTAGAAGCAGTAACATCTTGGCCGGTGCCCAAATGCAGGAAAGATGTGAGAAGTTTTTTGGGCCTGGCAAATTATTGCAGGGATTTCATCCAAAAATTTTCTCTGATTACCTTGCCCCTGACCCACCTTTGCTCTGACAAGGTTACCTTTGCTTGGACTGACAAGTGTACATCAGAATTTGTGGCCTTGAAACTTGCTTTCACCTCTGCCCCTGTCCTGGCCATGCCCAACCAATCCAAACCATTTGTACTGGAAACCAACACGTCCAACTTTGCAGTGGGCAGGGTCCTTCTTCAGGAAGGAGGGGATAGTATGCTAAATCCTGTAGCATATTACTCCAATAAGATGCTACCCGTGGAAGGAAACTACCCAATCTACAGCAAGGAGATGCTTGTAATAATAAAGACTCTGAAACATTGGTGCCGGTACTTATGTGGTGCCAAATTTCCAGTAAAGGTCCTAACCAATCACAAGAACTTGGTTTACTTCTTTAAACCCATACAGCTAAACCAGAGACAGGTCAGATGGGCCTTGGAACTGGCTGACTATACCTTAACCATTGACTACAAGCCTGGGAAGGTGAACATGGTACCTGACACCCTGAGTAGAAGAGCTGATCTGATGCCTTCCTCTACAGAAACCTAGGACCACAACACACATGTAATCCTTGACCTGGCCAGCCTAGGCATCCAACTGATGTGCATGAAGATCATGGCCCGCAAACCTGACATAATTGAGGCGCAGAAACAAGACAAATACTCAGCAGACCTTGTTGCTGACTTGACCTCAGACCCAGAGAGCCGCCATCACAAGAAAGGATTCTTGCTGAAAGGATCCACCCTGCTACTACACAGCCGGATCTATGTACCAGAAGGCAAAACAAGGACCAAAGTACTCATTGACTACCATAACTCAGAGATGGCCAGCCACCCTGGCAGACTCAAGACACTCTGAGGAATCAAGAAGAATTACGCTTGGCCCTGACTGGACAAAGATGTGGCCGCCTACATTGAAGGCTGCGAGACATGTGGAAGAACCAAAACCCGTAGATCTAAACCTGAAGGCCTGCTAAGACCACTAGACATACCCGCAGGACCCTGGCAGTCTGTGTCAATGGACTATATTGTAGATCTTCCCCCCTCTAATGCGTTTAACACCATCCTGGTCATGGTAGATAGGTTTACTAAGATGTCCTATTTTGTCCCTACCACCACCCACTGCACCACCGTGGAGACAGCTAGACATTTCCACAACTCCATCCTAACTCAACACAGTACTCCGGCGGAAATCATCACTGATAGAGGACCACAATTCACCTCCAAATACTGGACTCAGGTGATGAAGGACTTGGGGGTAAAACACTGTGTATCCACCTCCTACCACCCACAGACTGACGGCCAGACTGAACGAGTAAACAAAATGCTTGAACAATACCTATGATACTACGCCAACACCGACCAAGATAACTGGGCTGAGATGCTACCCATGGCACAGTACACCTACAACAGCAAAGACCACACCTCCACGGGAATGTCCCCCTTCAAGGCCAATTATGGGTTTGACTCATCTTGGGATCCCAGTATTGGTAGTAAGGAAATAAACCCGTCAGAAAAAACCTGGATTGAACAGATACACGACACCCAACAAACCTGTCTTAATAACCTGACCCGCGCTGTCCAGACTTATAAGGCTTTCACCGACAAAAAGAGGATCCCTGGGAAACCATTGAAGGTAGGGGACAAAGTCTATCTGGACTCTCAAAATGTGCCTCTGACTGTTCCCTGTCAAAAGTTAGCCCACAGAAGAAGTGGCCCCTACAAGATCACCAAACTAGTAGGTGAAGTAGCATTTGAGCTAGAATTACCCCCTTGTGGAAAATCCATAACGTCTTCCACCGCGTGCTTATATTCAAGAAAGAGGGAAACTACATCTCCACCAGAAACTCAAGACTGACCCCCTCTCATCCAAGTAGGACGCTCTGAAGAATAAAAAGTTGAATATGTTCATGGAGACCGTACCCACTATAAGACCCTCCAGTACTACGTCAAGTGGAAGGGATATCCACCTGAGGAAAGCACCTGGGAACCATTAAGAAACCTACCCAATGCCCAACTAGCAATCCAACAATACCTTGAGAAGAAGGCCAGGAAGGAAGGGACCCCTGGGAAGGAAGGGGATGATGTCATGAATGACATTTCAATACTTGTATTGAAAACCCAAGAGTTGAACCCCAGTCCCCAGAAGGCAGATCAAACCCTCCAGACCAGTCCAGGACCCGCCAATCTGTTAAATCACAGACTCAAACCGGTAAATTACTCTGTGTTCCACTGGCCTACTATAGAGGACCTTATTACTTGAGTCACGCAAAGTGGACAAGAACTTGCCCACTTGCTAAATTGCATACCCAAGCTAATGAGTTACTCCAAGACCCGTCAGTCTCCCAAGGACAATTCCCCAAATGGTCATCAGATTGACACTAGCCTTGAGCCACCAAAGACCAGAACCTATGCAGAGGTTGCAGCTTGCCTTAAGGAGGTTAAAACAAAATCTATTTTTAACTTTGCCAATGACCACAAGCAACTGCCAGTCTTCAGCCCAGAAGGGGCAGTACAATTGGGCTACTCAGGTGACATAGTGAACAGTGGCAGTGGAACAAAGCATTACCATTCCTATTTTCCAGAGCAGGCACAACCTGGATCTGCCGCCCTTGAGACCCCAAGCCAAGACCCACGTACCGCCAGTGCCTTGTCTGCAAACCTCAACCCTGCAAAAATTGAAGAAGCAAAAACCCAGGGTATAAAAACCCAGGCGGTATGGTGAAGACCCCATCATCATTTTCAATAATAAAGTTTTATGAACCTTTGGTTTGAACAAATCTTACCCTATCTAGTCTTAGTGATCTTCCATCTTAATTTGGGTCAAGTAGATTACCAGGCCCCACCCCCTTCCAAGCCCAACCTGCCAAATAGCCCCAGGCATCATACCGCCCCTGGGAGCTACCTTTGGACCTGTGCACTTTACCAAGTACCCCCCAACCCGGCCTATTCAGAGTACAACTTGGAAACCATTCTCATTGCTGACCCTTTGGCAAGGACTAGAAGTACCAAATACATAGGACGTGAAGGAAAGAGAGTCAAGATACCGCCCTTATTATTCAAGGACAAGTACAACTACCTACTAGCGTAATTTGTTCCCATGACTCCACCATTAACCCCAAGACCAGACCGCCCCTTGAAACCCTCTGCCGCCGCCGAGAGCACCTCTACCCAACTGTTTGGAGTACTCTATATTACTTTGACAGGATTGGTGGATTCTGTGGTCCCCAGCTCCGGACCCTGGTCCTTGCTCAGGCAATCTTTATCTTATATTATCAAGTTAGCACCCATTCTATGGCGGGCCCTACCCGCCGGCTTGACCGCAACTCACCCCAAGCCGCCCAATGCCTCTGCCTATGACTGGCTTCCTGACATGGGGCTCCAAGGCCATTTACACACGTGCGTTCACAATCCTCTGCCAAGCAATTGCCTTCCTTCCTCCTGCCAACAATGACAAATCCAAGAAGACTCCCCCTCACACCTGCACCAACCCACCTTCCTCTGACAAGGACCAGGCCACCCTGGACTCAGAGGAAAAGGCAAGGCTAAGAGCTCTTGGGCCTTGCGTGTGCATTATATACTTTGAGCCTGCTCAGTTCAATGCATTTGAGCAGCTGTTCAGCGGGGAGGTGCAGGGGTGCCACTTCCCCTTCCGCCAAGCAGTTGCTTGTGCCGTGCAGGCTCACACTGAGCTTAGTAGGTTGAGCCGGAGGGATACTTTGGACACCTGCAGATTTGTGCTGGCGCAATTCAGTGCCTTGGCTTTTTTAAAGCCAGAGCACACTGCACAGGGGTTCAAGGTGCTCTCAAAGGATCCCTAAATAGTGAAGCAACCGGAGTTCAAGACTTTCCTTGAGTACTTTGAGCCCCAGTGGATTGGGAAGGTTGTCACGCAGAGACGAGGCAAGGCCCACACCAAGGCCAGCTGGAAAGTGTACCAGGCGGCTGTCAACAGGAAGCTGAATACCACTTTGGCATTAGAGGCTTATCACAAGCATCTTAAAGCCAACTTTGGGCTTCATCCAAAGTTTAATAAGTTCTTCTCTCTCCTTCAGCATGAGCAAGAGAAAACAATCTCCAAGCTCCAAGATCTCTCCAACTGCGTCCCCCCACCAAGCCAAGCACCTGCTGTACCCTCTTCATCAAGGCCATCCAGGGTGCGGCTAAGCACAAATAAAAGGCCTCTGAGCTTAAGCAGCAGCTTGAGCTTATTGCCACTGCCCTCCTGGAAGGGGCCAAAATGAAACGGGGAAAGAATGATGAGGAATAAACTTACTTGCTTGCTCGGTTATATGATTTTTACTTTTAACTTTTAACTTTTAAACTTTAATTTTTACTTATTAGCTTTGATCATTAAGTTTTTAGTTTTAATTTTTAAGTTTTTTTAATTTAATTAGATAGCAGTGATTTTTCTATGTATGCATGGTAAGTTTTAGATGAATATTTATAGTTGAAAGTAAGTGAAATATCTTAATTTTTGTTAATTTTCAAATAAAACATATGATATTCACAGTTGTGCTTATATGAACTATATCAAATAAATATTAATATATATACACATTTTGCATAACCTTATTTGTTGTTTTTTTATTTTTGGTTCATTGGAATTTTAATTTTTATGGTAATAAAAAATATTTTTATAATGAAGAGTGTAAATTACATAGTAAAATGAGAAATAATTGCTTATTTCTCCTTATTTCTATTAATTAAGGTACTGTTTTATTGCATTTTTGAGCTCTCTGGGGTCACTGTAGTATACCATAGCTGTAAGGATTAATTCTTTATATTAAAAGTTTTCAGTACATCAAGATCTGTTAATTAAAAAGTGTCAATTTCTAGTTGTCAATCAGGGCAAAAGCTGAATTCTCACTTTACTATAGTGTCAACTACCAGGGAGTTGAGTTTAAGGGAGTCAATCACCAGTGAGTCAAACTTAGCACAGTTGCTGTTCCATGTAGGGTTTGGAGCTGAGGAATAACTTGTGCGGGATTAGCAGTTCAAATTGATAGCACTCCTAATTAGGAGAAAGTGCCCACAGTTTGACATTGCCATCAGATTGATTCACTTTTTTAGACATGTCAAGGGACAACTCATCAAGCGCCCCCTGTGTATTGTGAGAATTTTTAGCAGGCAAGTCTGGGAACTTGGTTGCAACACATTCACTAATCAGCGCAGGTAGCGCTTGACCAGCTAGTTACCAATTTTTTTTTGAATTATGACATCATTGACTTGAATACCAAGGTAGGCCCCTAAACTGCTGAAAATATTCTCATTGACCAATCAGAGGTTGCAAAAATCCCACCTCCTTCATCCTAAACCCCTTAAAACATTTCCCATCCTCCCTAGAAACTTGTTTCTAGATATCTTACTCGCCTTGGAAAATAAAGAAAGTTCCCCAAAAATTCTTGAATAATTGGGTCTCTTGGCCCCTATGTTTGAAAGCTTAGTTGCTTCTTCTATGAGAGTAGCTGCAGGCTCCCTCACTGTACCTTGGCCAGCCTTGTACTTGTCCTCCTCACCAAGCTAATTTTACAATTTTCCTTTTAAATGTTTTTCCTAATTTCAATTTAAACCTCTATCTTTTGCTACACTTCTAGAAGCTCCTAAATGTTGAAGCCCTCCTCCCAATTTGGCTTGTTGTTGCTTAAGCAACTCACAATTTGTTTATTTTATACTCATTATCTGTCCTTAAACAGTGTCACTCACCATCTTACCTTAACAGTTATATTTTAGTTTGCTCTGAAGGTGATAGGCTCTTCTTGAATATGCAAAGCTAGTTTCAGCCTAATTATCTGTAACTCTGTTTATAGCTAATTAGACTAAGATCAATTATATAATTAGCAGGTAGTAGCCTGATGTAAGGTCTCATAGTTTGGGGAAGGTGGTTATAGACTAAAGCTTTAATACTGTTGATATTTATGTTGGTCAAATATAAAAAGGTAGGTAAAATTTGTAATAACAACTGGACTAGGGCTCCTAGAAGCTTATAAGATGTAAAATAAGGACTGAGGCGGTTGATTGATCCTAAGAAAATAAAATAGAACCCAGTCTTAATGACTGAGGATTTGGTCAAAAAGTTAATTTCTAAGTCAGGGAATTGATCACCACTAGTTGGAGGGTTAAAACCATCAATAATCAGATTGTGTGTATTATTATAGAAACTACCTAACTGGTGAAATAAAAAGTCAAAAGGAATCATAAGATCAAAGAAGGAAAAGAAATAAGTTAAATAAATTAAAAAGAAAACACAAGCCACAAAACCTAACAAGTACCTTTTTTGAGGTGCAAGTCAAACAATCTCAACTTATTGTTGAGACTGGAAACCAAGCCTTTTTATTGTGCATTGTTTAGTGAGGTGCAAAGGATTGGTGTAAAGAGTTTTAACCAAAATGGTTAGAAGACATGCATGAGAAATAAAGATAAATTATCAGGTGTGCCAGTCTAGCTTAAATAAGCTAACCATAGTTGAAAAGGGTGACCGGTAGGAGAGAACAGTTATGGCAACGTCCTTGTGATGAGAGGAGGCGAAAATTTCAGGAAAAACGGGTCCAAGGCTCAGAAAGCAAAATTTAAGAGGTAAGAAACAAAAGTGCTCTTCAGAACTAACTCTTTAAGATCCAATCAAGAGGTTCAGAGTTCGAAAACGGGTGCAAAAGGTAAGGGAGTTCAAAACTGATGTTAATCAGTCTTTAAATCATAACTAGGCTTTAAAAAAGCCTAATTTCGATCTAAAAGGTGGAATTTTAAGGGGAAAAAGAGGAGATTGTGCAGGAATAATAATGATCAATACTGCAAGAAATAAATGCCAATAGGAGTCAAATAAAATGAGCAGAATAGCAGCTAAATAGATAAGGTGAATCCTGACACCTGATGGCTTATTATATATGTTGTATTATATCACTCTTCTGCTATAAAATTGAAAAAGATGTTGATGTTGAGAATATTTTTACTTCACATACTCCTATTGTCACCTTAATAATCCAATATTTCATCAGCAGAAATTGCCATAGGTTTGATAATGAGATTTAAAAGGGTAGTATTATAAACTATCTTATCTTAGGATAGAATTTTTTGCATCACTGAGATTTAAAGAGTTGGTTTTAACTTCATGAAACTAACTTATTTTCTTCTAAAACTATATATTGGTCAGCATACACAAGAAAATGTCAATCCTTTAATCTTTTAATCTTTTATCTTTTCAGTGATTTTTTTGTAATATGATGATGATACCTCTTTTCATAGATTATATTGCCAGCAGTGGTCTTAAAAATTCAATGTTTAAGGTAATTTTGATAGTAATTTTTATCTAACTAATAGATATGGATAATTTTTAAGACCTTTATTCAAATATATTAATCACTTTGGGAAGTAATTGTTTTGAACCCTATTACTTACTTGATTTTGATATTGAAACAGTGTGATTTTTAAACAAACTACCCTTTTTGATATTTTGTTCAGTTGTAATGAGAGGCTTTTGTAATAGCCAAAATAAGAGTAAGGCTCATTTTGAGCAACCCTTGCAACTCTATCTGATCTAATTATTCCTAATCCATTGATCTTGATAATTGCTCATATGCTCTTCTTTAGCTATATAAAGGGTTTAGCTTTTTTTCAACAAAATAAGTTAATTCTTTCCACTTTTTTGTTTAGTTCTGACTTTGTTGCCCTTTCAAGCCAGTAGTTAAGAAGTCTCTACTCATAATCATCTATTCTATGGACTTAAGGTATAAATTCCTTAAATCATCCCTGCATTACTAACCCTTATGTGACCGTACTACAGTCACTGCTGAGTATTTAGCCGAATAAATGCTCCAAAATATAAAGATGTTCTGTTTTTGCTGTTTATTACATATAGATAGGTTTGTTTGGAATTCTTGAGGGAAAAGTTCCTAGAAACTGGATATCTATGTTTAATAAAAGAACATAATATGGATGTTTAGTTAGGTTAGGCTAACTAAAAGAATTGAGGCAAGATTGGCCGAATCAATCTTGGAGACTAGGCATCTCAAAACGGGTTGGTTAATCAGGAAGATCAATTAATAAATACGGGATATAATTAATGAGGATTTAATTATATTAAAATGGCCTTGACTGTGTCAAGAAGTTTGGTTAAGGTTAACCATGGGAAAACCCCCAGAATTAGGGTTAAAAGCACCGTGGTGGAGTCTGGTTTGAGTTTTGAAGCATTTTAATGGGTTTTAAGGCAAAAAGCCATTAAATGTGAAGATAATCAAATAAAGGCAGGGATGCCTAGGAATTCAGGTTTGATCAGCTGGTTCCCAGTTGGAACACTGATAGCTGAGTTTGGGATGTGCAATCCACAGGGTTTTGGCGCTGGGAGCTGGTCAAGCTCCATGCCGAATTGGTACATTAAGATGAAGGGTGTCAGGTGACTCCTTCTCATTGTAGGTTAATTCTCATAGGTTGAGAATTGTTGGTGATCGTTTAGGTAAAGATCTATATTGGATGACTTGAATGTCATAGACCACGTGACGCAAATCATTGGTTGATTCAGGAACCGGAGGGGTTTTCAGCCGTGTATGCCCCGAATGGTATATAAGCGAAAACAGTTAAACATTAATAAAATATATTCATTGTTGGTTTTGATGCTTTCCCCTCGCCTATTTTTTGATTGTCATGCCTTCTTTATTAAAATTTGAGAGAGCCAAGTTTGGGGTCCTTCGTGTGGAAACCATTGCAGCAAGAAAGGAGGTTCCTACAAGTACAATGGAAGAAGCTTGGACCAGCCTGGAGGTCACTGAGACTGTTCCTGCAGAATCTTTAGTAGAAGTAAAGGCTGTGTTCAAAGAGCTGTATTCCAATTACTTCCCAAAGGAAGGGACTCCCGTCCAAGGGAACCAAATTTATGCTTGGGATGCTTGGAACTTGTTGGTAGGATGGGATGAAATCTTGCAACAAGTAAAAGAAATGGAAAATTATGAAATTGAGGCGTTGAGAGCACAAGAGGAAAAAAGCGTTGAAATCATGGCTCGTTGGCGGGATGACAATAAAGTGTTATCCAATAAAATCGCCTCCCTGGAGGCGAAGCTCCTCGAAGCTTCGTCCCAGGAAGTTAACAGCAATAAGAGTCAAGGGCAGGATAATGCTAGGATGGACTGGTTAGGCCTGGATCTGTCACACCTTAGCTAGTTTCAAGTCTATTGCCTTCATCTCAAGGTCTCCACAAGTGCACCTCTTATCTTGCATCAATGAGGCCACAGAATAACAGTAGCTTTTTAGGATGGCCTTACTCCGGAAAAATTTCGCTGAATAAATTTTTTAAACTTCATTTAAAGTTTTTGAGCTGTTTCAGCACCAGTCTTGAGTTAATTTGCAATTTTTTCTGTAGGACATCCCTAATGCAATACTTGGACAACTTGATTATAGGTTTACTCAGGTATTTTTTTCTTTTAGCCCCTATTTTATATTCAAAAGATTCCCAATCCTCAACTCTATTACTAGGACAACTTTGGATTTAGGATTAATCTCATTTCTTTTGAGCATAAATACACATTAGGGCTAAGGTCTTAAGATTAGATTTTTTAAAAATCAAATTAATTTTTGCATGTTTTTTTTTCAAATGTGTAAAGAATATTGTGGTGAATCTGTTCATGTTGGTTCTAAATTTCATTTTTAAAAATTTGGTATATCTTAGAAACTGATGCCGGGATAAGTCATAGATCAACTGTATCTCTTTCTTAGAGATACGAATCAAGCCAACTACAATGCAAAAATTTGCTTTTTTAAAAGAGTTATCCTAAGCAACAACACGAGAAATAATTTTAATTATAAAGTTAGTTTTTTAAATGAGTACAAAAAGTGTATGTAGAGAAATATAAAAGCTTGGTTAGTAAACCAGTCCAAGTAAAAAAGAGTTATGAATCAACAGACTATTTCAGGTTCTGGTTTGAAAGCGAAAACAAAGAAGAATCAAAATAGGCCTGGCTGGTCAGAACAAGATCTTCAAACCAACTCGCGTTTTTATGAAAGGCGGTTAATTAAAATATTCAATGAAAAGAGAATCATGATTTTTTTCTATTTAAAATGCTAAATCTACCTTAAAGAAAACTAATAATCATTTCTCTAAATGTGATTTCAAATCCTCTTCAGACTCAAAAAGAGGATCTGCTTCAACATTCTGCTCCCAGCTGTTAGTCATGTTTTCTTGAAGTCTTTGTAATAATTCTTTTTTCGCTTCAACATCGGAGGTGCTAGAAAGCTTTTGAAGAATCTCCAAGTTGGAATCTCGTAGATCACTCCAAATGTCCTCAATTTTATACTTTTCTCTGGCACCCGCGGTCATGAAATGCAGAATTGTTTTTCCTGCATCTAAAACAATCCACTCGTCATCCATTTCTCCTTCTAGACTCAGAACACTAGGGATCGAAGTATCATATGGCTGACAAGCTTTAACCTTAAAACTTTTAGTTAAAGAAAAGTATAAAATACGAAGAATTAAAAAGCTTACAAAGCGGCGGGTGCTATCACTCATAGCTTGATATGTGCCGAAGAGATTGTCCCTGTACTACAACCATAGCACTTGCCCATTCACAATTTCCCGAGACGTCAATATAAATATAATCGCTTGCCCGCTGTTCTACAAAAAATTTCTCAAACAAATCCTTTGAAAGTTCTGAAGGTGTAAGTTTGGAATCATGATAGTTGTCATCCGTATTTTCTTGGGAGCTTTTGAGCCAACGAGGTGTAAACCCTTGAGCTTCTTTATAGGGTAAGGGAAGGTCATCTTCATCATTGTGAATATACCAGTCTGGATCATAATTATCTTTCACTTCCCCTGAGGTATCTACTTCTTTTTCATAAGCTGAATCATCGTTTACATCATCTTCCGTTTTAGATGTTGCAACTGAAGGCACAGTTTTAGCTTCAGCTTGCTGATCGTCAGCTTTAGTAAACGAGATTTCTGAAGGAGATTTCTGGAAATGATATCCCTTAGTAGAGAAGGTAATATTTCTAGGGGTTGAAATAACCTTTTGCAAGGAGCGCAGTGTAACGAATCTCCTCAACATGATATTTGCAAAACCGTACTTTATTTACTTACACAGTCGTTCAATGTTTTTGCTGAAAAGTGTTTTGGGGTGGAAAACGTAATATTAATTTTAAAGTTGAAATCACTTTAAGCTTGTAGTTAATTTTCGCATTGTTCGAAAGATAACTCATCCGTGTGCTGGGCATCTTGATTTTTATCGCTTCGATCGAAAGGAGTAGGGTTTAGTTTAGCATTTATATTGATGTGAAGTATGGGAAGATCTAAATTTAAGCCCAGTTCCATCCTTTTTAGTTGTAATTTCGATATTGATCTAATTTGTTAATAAAGGCATTTAATGTTTATCAAACAAGATATATCAAGGTGCTGAAAGGACTTAAAATATATTTTCAATAAACTGCACAAAAGCTAAAGCCGAATAATGAAAATGAGCTAATATAAAGCAAACCTGGTAATTTTTATGGGCAAGAATCATTTTAAATATCTCAAAAAAATTAATTTGACAAAAAATGTTAGTCTAGACAAAACTTTATGCAGAAAATGTTATGGTCAGTGTCAGGAAGCCAGGCATAGGTAGAGGCATTAGGTGGCTTGGGACAGGGTGCAGCCGAGCCAGCGGGTAATGCCCACCATAGGATGGGTGCTAACTTGATAATATAGGATACAGATTGCCCAAGCAAAAACCAGGGCCCTGAGTTGGGCACCATAGAGTCTACCATTCCCGTCAAAGTAATGTAGAGTACTCCGAACAGTTGAGTAGACGTGGTCTCTGCAGCAGTGGGGGGTTCCATTGGGCGGTTGGGTTGTGGGGTTATGGGCGGAGTCATAGGGACAAAGTATGCAGGTAGATAATTGTACTTGTCTTGGAACAATCTTGGCGGCCTCTTGTACCAGATTCCTTTGTGTCCTATGTATTTGGTCTCTCTAGTCCTTGCCAAGGGATCAGAAATGAGGATGGTCTCCAAGTTGTACTCTGAGTAGGCGGGGTTGGGCGGGTATTTGGTAAAATGCACAGGTCCAAAGGGGGCTCCAGGGGGACAATATAGTGCCTGGGGAGGGTCAGCAGGTTGGTCTTCAGAGGGGGTGGTTGCCTGATGGTCTACTTGGCTGGAGTTAAGATAGAAGATTACTAAGACTAGATAAGGTAAGATTATTAAAAAAAATGTTTATAAAACTTTATTATCAAGAATGACAATGGGGTCATCCCCATACCGCTGGGTTCCTATACCAGGTGGTTTCGCTTCTTTACTCTTTGTGGACTTCAGGTCTGGATACAGTTCACTGGCAGGGCTCAGTCCTTGGCTTCTGATTTCACAGGCGGTGGATCCTAGTTGTGCTTGCTCTGATGAACAGAAGTGGCAATGCTTTGTTTTGCTGCTGCTGTTCACCATGTCACCTGAGACGGCCAATTACATTGCCCATTATGGACTGGAGACTGGCAGTAGATGGTGATCATTGGCAGGGCTAGCAGTAGGCCTTGTTTTAACCTCCTTTAGGCAAGCTACAACTTCTGTGTAGGTCTGGGTCTTTGGTGTCACAAGGTTGGTGGCAACCTGGTGAACATTTGGGGAATTTCCTTTGGCAAGCTGGCAGTTTACAGGTTAATTCAACAACTCAAGTCTGTGATTAACCGGGTTGGCAGGTACCCATCCATCCTGGGTGACTAGAGTTGTCTTCAGAGGGTCAGGGTTTGATTCCTGGGTTTTCAATACAAGTATTGAATGTCATTCATGACAGTCATATATATAATAATGTGTATTATCCAATCAAAAAGGATGAAAAGGTAAAAGCTTTGTTTAAAAACTCCAAGCTGCCAATAATAAGGTATTTTGCTCTCAACATTGATTGCAAGTGGGGTTCTACTACAAAAATTAAAAAAGTGGCACCAGATCTTCAAATAGTGTGCATGAGTTATTTCAAATTAGGTAAATTGATGCACTTGAAAAAAGAAAATCACTTAAAGTAAAAGTCCCAACTGAAATTTTTTGATTGGGTGCTAGCTTTTACTGGAACAGAAAGCCAGGATTTGAATAAAATTGTATCACCAATAGTTAATTTTTAGTTATCAATATACAGTAGTTTTAAAAGCTATGGCAACAAGCAAAAATACATCAGATTTAAACAAAATCCAAGTATCAGGTTAAATTATACACTCTGTTAACAGAGTTTATTGGTGTTAATGGGCAAAATTGGTCAACACAGCAAATAAGTGCTCACGTGCCAAGCAAAACTATTCAAATACTATTCAAAATACACTGATTCACAAACAAAATGGTATGAGTTGACTTTTGGTGTACATATGTTTACTATGTGAATTGGTGACAAAATACACCCAAGCGCAGTGAGTCAAAACTCAACCCAAAACTGAAACACAATAGTAACTCACTATATAAATGAAATCACTCAAATGCTGTGTTCAATGGATTTTAATCAAGAATGATACCAAGGTATCTAAAATAAGACACACAATCTGAAACAAATTTTTTAAAAATATTGTGTTGGGTGCTTAATTTGGCGTAAAATCTGAGAAAAAGGGTGCAAATTATTTTTGGGTATTCTAAAAGGGAGTTGTAAAACCAAAAACAACTAATTAAGAAATAAAAAATCTATAATTGTGATACTGTAGATTCAGAACCTGTTGGGAAAAATGTGGGATTGTCAAATTCTTTTTCATAAACTCACCAAATTAATGAAGTAATTTTCATCCCAGAACAACTTGCTTATTTATATAAAAGAATGAAAAATATTCCAGTAAGTTGGTGAGCTTACACAAAAGTATTTGACAATCCCACATTTTTCCCAACAGGTTCTGAATCTACAGTATTGGGTGGGGTAAATTCCAATTAAATAACCATATTCCGATAAAAAGCAAAAATTAAAACCAGGGCATAACTTAATTGAATTTTATTTAGTATTTTATTATATTTTAAATGAAACAAATACAACAACAGAGTAGCAATACAGTGCTGTGCACTGTGGTTGGTGACGCCCCTGTAGGTCAAAATATGAGTTAGTGCAACACAAGTGCCAACTTAGGAGGGATACAGGAGAGGAGAGAATAATGGTGAGGTTGCACTTACATAACCAGTTTGAGTTGCACAGGATGCAATGGCACATAGCATAAATCCTAGGGTTCCAAAGCTAACTAGGATTCCTACCAAGGTAGTCACATCCAAAAAGATTAGAAACAAGAAAGTTGAGCTTACTTCTTTTGTATTTGACCTTGTTTACCACCAGGAAGAATTCCAGCAGCCATGATGGAGAAGGTTAAGCCTGTGCTTAACACTAGCTGCAAGCCCTATATAAGTGATGGTAACCAATAAGACTTCAATGAGCCTAAATTTTATAGAACCATAGAGGGGCAGCAGGTGTTAAATAAGGTTGGGGCCTTCTACAAAAAGGTGTCTATGCCTTGCATACCTGTCACCAATCAGGACCCTGGCTCATCTGCGCCAAAAAAGGCCACCCAGAAGGCAGTTCCCAATGTTAAGTGTATCATCTTTCTCTGGCTTATGAAGGAATCTGTTGACTACAAGAAGGCCATGGCTCTCATTGGGGTGGATCCCAAATACATCAGTAAAACATTCAACAAACTCATCAATAATGGGCAAGTTCTAAAAGCAGAGAATTCCTTGCACAAATTGACCCTGCTCAACAAGGAGCATAAATGGGAAATCCAACAGTAGATTAAAAAAGATTGGCATATTCAATTATAAAATATAAAGTTGATGGTAAAGCCCACTTTTTGGATTGAGGCTTCAGTTTTATTTTACTGCCATGTGGTCAAGGGCCTGCAGTTTTTGTGGGAAAAACTTGGGGTATCTCCCTATAACCACAACAGCCCTGACAATATTGATGTCCGGAAAAAATACACAGAGGCGTACACTGCCCTCAAAACCAAGGGGACAATCAAATTCTATTACATTGACAAATCAGCATTTGCCTTGTCTATGCAAAACGCCTATGACTATGTCCCCAATTTATTTAAATGACAGAGTAGCTTGGTGTGCTGCAGTCCGCACCACAGCCTATTTCATGGTTGTTGCAATGTGCTAATATGTGATGGGTTTGATGGACATTAAGTTTGAAGTCAGATCTGGAATGTAATTACACATTAGGCAATCACTAAAACAATCAATTGAGAACTAGTAGATTCCAGAGAATTTTTGATTCTACTCAAATCCTTTGGCAATTAGGAAATTTAGAGGTTAAACAAAGGGGCAACAAATAGTACCTTCAATTCTGGAATTGAAGCTTGCAACTGACCCCTGAGCCCAGAAACCTAAATGGAAGCAACATCAATAATCTGATTAACTGGTTGATCTCTATGTCTGGGTACAAAATCAATAGCCAATATTGATATTGATATTTGATTATGCTATTGATTCCAAGCCTGGTCTATTTGCCTGGATTCAAATCCCATCAATTCTCCTTCTCCCAATTTCCCACCCTACAGTAGTTTTAAAAGCTATGGCAAAAAGAGAAAACACTTCAAATTTAAACAAAAATGACCCAGATGTAAACAAAATTAAAACTAATAAATTTATATCAATTTACAATAGATTTATTTATTTTTAATTTCATTTACATTTGAGTTATTTTCATTTAAATCCAAAGTATTTTTGCTTGTTGCCATAGCTTTTAAAACTACTGTACTATATATACTTGGTGAATATACTAAATAAAGATAATTTCTTACCCCCATTTATTGTTCAATCCTACTTTGGGTTTACTACCCTGTTTTCAGGTATAGTAATCAAACAATTACCAGGGCTAATTCTTGCTAACTTAACCCAACAGTCTGCACTTACAACAATGGTAGCTCTCCTCAGTCCAAAGGGGATTGAGATGTGCCAAATAATCTTGGGATCTCACAATAGCAGGACCTTTCTATCATTTCTCTGATTGGTCCAGGATCATCTTAGGCGCATTAGCCTGGGCTTCACTAATGTCATTGTATTGGATAACATTGGACTCCATAAGGTGGCAGATATTCTTGAGAAATTTCCAACAATTGATACAGCCATAGAAGTTGGCCCACAACAATTGGCCACATCAAATTTGCGCCTTTTATTCCTCCCTGCCTATTCCCCATTCCTAAACCCAATCAAAGAGGTCTTTAGGTGGATCAAGCAAGTTTTCAAACTGTGGACACCAGCTGGGATGGAGTATAAAGCCTTGCCCAAAATGGAACAAGAAAATAAATTTAGGTGTACAGAGCTACTGGATTTAAATTTAAAAGATATCAAAATGTAGATACTGTTTGCAAGAAAACCTTAAAAAAACTGCCAAAAGTTTATAATTTGTGAAATGTGGAGACAAATTTTGTAAAAAATCCCAAAATTACAATATAAGACAAAGTATTCACTAAATTTCAAGTGGTTACAAGTGGTATGTCAATGTTGGGAAACACTCCATGAGAATAATAAGTTACCACTCTATACAAATTTTCTTTAAAATTTAAAAGATTTTTAAATAAAGCAGCAGTTTGCTGAGTTAACATTTCCATGGTAACAAAATTTACTCTAGATTGATAAAACTTACCTGTATTATTTTTTAAATAAAAAAAATTTAGTTTTAATAAAGAAAAATAGATTATGTAAATTCTATAAAGAAAAATGAAGTGATTTCAGTAAATCAGTAAAAATGAATAATGAAAATGTTAAATGTAAAGTTAAAATTTTAATTTTTCAAAATTGATTATTAAAAGATTGAAGTATAATAAAAAGATAAATTTAAAATTGAAGTTGAAAGTTTAAGAGAATTTCAAAGATTGGGTTTTTTAAGAAAAAAGAAATTGTTAATTTCAAAGCTAAATTTTAGTTTTAAATTTAAAATGCTTGAAATTAAGAAGTTCTAATCTTAAGCAGGAGGAAAATATAGAATTATGGTTTAAGCCTACTCTTTCTTGTTGGGTTTTATATCAAATTACTGACTTAAAAATTTGAAATTTAAAATTCTCAAAGGAAAATTAATTTCCAAACTTTAAAAGCCAGAATTTAGACTTGGAGCATGACACAGAGGACATGCTTGATTTTCTGCAGGCTGGGATCCACACTCTTCCAGCAGAGACTGTGGCCAATTTTTCTAGCCACACTGATTTGTTCATTCCTGCATGCCTTGCCAAACAGCCTTACAGTAGTTTTAAAAGCTATGGCAACAACCAAAAATACCTCAGATTTAAACAAAAATGTTTTCAGATTTGAACAAAATCCAAGTTGCGCAAGATTCAGGATTCAATTAATTTATAAAATTTCAGTTAATAAATGAACTGTCAAACAAAAAACAAAATTTCACTAGCCCATTATACAAAATTATATCAAACATCAAGCAGTGTGGTTCAAACCACAAACAAAATGAACTGACACAACAAGTGAGATGGATAGATGCTATTCTGGAGTATATTATAATCCAATCAGGATTCATATGAGGCACCAACAGAAGGACTAAAATGAAACAAAATTTGGGCAATATAGAAGCAATATTCAACAAGCATAAAAAAATGAATTCACACAAGATGTGTAGTATGAGCGGCCTAAAATAGAAAAATAACAGTTTAACTGCCAATCAACAGCTATCCAATTTAGGAACACAGGCATTTTATTCATTTTTATGGATCCTAACTTGTATGAAATGGTTTTGAAACCTTCCAAATATGGACTCAAGATTACAATAAAAATAAATCATAACATTTTAAACTTCTACTTTTAGTGATTTTATCCTAGGTTTTTTACAATGGTTTTTAACAGCAATATCTTTGATGGCGTCAGCAGTCAAGCCAGCTTCAATGGAGGCAAGGCTCAGGACGTGGATGCACCTGTCTACACTTAAGCCTTTGAGGCGGGTAACAAGGAAGCTGACCTATACCCAACCCCCAACCCCTATGGCTTTGACTTGTTCAGTAGTCATGTAGTTCTAGCTCTGTCCCTGCCCCTGTACCCACCCCCACACAATCTGCCCACCAATAAACCAATCAGGATGACAACCTTGATTCAGAACAACTTCCTGCCACCACCCAACCTTCCCCCTACAGCCAATCAGACTTCAGCTCCCCCTGCCCAGCACCCCAAACACAGAATCATTACTGCCCAAATTCTCCAGGAAATTGTGGCACTGAACCTGCAGAGTCTGTCCTGGGATCAGATTGCAACCCAATTGCAATTCACCCAAGCCACAATAATGCGGGAATTCAATAACTTAATGAATAAGGGGAATCTTATCAGGACAGCCAAGAAGCCCAAGAAGGCCCTCAAGTCCCAAATCACAGTGGCGTACCCAATAATGCTTGACCTCCTTCAGCGGGACCCCAATCTTCCCCTGACCCAGGTCCAGAAGCAACTTGTGCACCATGGCATTTGGGTGTCTGAGCGCATGGTGCAGCTCTGGATGTATGAGAAGGTGGCTTCCATACGGGTTCTTACCAATTTTGCCAGCAACCAATGGGATGGCACTGAGGATTCCCCATATGATCAGGCCATTGAATCAACCCAGGTCTGATGCTTGAATAGTCTAACAGATGACATCATGTTCATCTTCTACTACAAGCTATCAATAGCTTTTGACAATTTTGATGCCCAAGGAAGAGCTGCCACCCAAAAAGAGAGGAAGAAGGTCAAGAAGGGGACCTTCATTGGTGCGTTTCTGGATGTTTCATCCAAGGGCTTTGAATACTATCAGAAAAACCCAGATTTCACCAATGGTTACAAGTACAGCCACATCCTCGGTGGATTACTCAACTCCTGGGATGGCTCAAATTCCAAGAACTGGGTTTTCTTGAGCCACCAGATGGAGGGTAGCTCCACCACCCTTGAGGTCATCCAGGGACGCAGGCACCAGGCCTCATTCTACCCCGCCAGTCATGCAGACATCCATCTGACTGATGTTGTGTTCTTTAATATTGGAGATACACTACAGGAGTGCCGTTCTCAGGCTTTCAACAACCTCTATCTTGGGGTCCTTGACCACAATTCTCTCTTTGGTCACCAAATAGTGGCTGACTTTTTTTGCCTAAATTGTCTTCCATGTGAACATGGGCAACCAATCACAGAAGGACAAGTGCCTTTCACCTTGAGCCACTGCCACTTACCAGCCAATCAAGCCAATGACAGACAAGGAATATGATAAGCAGTATATGGCAGCCATCACGTAAAATCCTCCTACCCCTACCCCCGCCACCAACACCAACCTTCCAGCCCCACCCACCCAATCCCAGACGCCCCAGGCTAGCACTGCCTCTACATCTTCCTTCCCGCGCTATTCTACCTACTAGGCATCACTCTTACCCGCCCCAATAAACCCCCTGTTGCCAAACATTTTCTATTTATATTATTTTTATTTTGAATTTCAATTGTTCATGTTCTCTTTGTTTATAGTTAGTTTTATTCTTTATGTTCAACTTATTTCTATAAAATCATATATTTACTATGCCATGTATCTAGATCCAGAACACAGTTCTTTTTGGCGCTTTGCACTGCCCCTTGTGATAATATTAACAACAATTTGGTGATCAGCTAAATTTGAATTAGAAAATTATAGTTTAATTGTATTTAGATAAAGTTGTTACTGATCTGAATTCAAAACCTTAAATAAACTTTAAGCCAATCAGGAGCCAATTGATAAAGTGATTGTTGTGACATAAAGGGTCATTCAATAATTCTTTGGTGCATGTGCGCTAAGTAATATGATTGGCTGATTGTTTTGCTATTGTGCATCATTGCCGCTATGGCAAGTTGTTGATGGACTAGTGCCCAATCAGCTGCTGGGTTAGCACTAGTCCATCAACAACTTGCCACAGCGGCAATGATGCACAATAGCAAAACAACCAGCCAATCATATTAATTAGCGCACATTCATCAAAGAATTATTGAGTGATCCTTTATGTCACAACAATCACTTTATCACTCAGCTCCTGATTGGCTTAAAGTTTATCATTAAGGTTTTGAATTTGGATCAGTAACAACTTTATCTAAATACAATTAACCTATAATTTTCTAATTCAACTTTAGCTGATCACCAAATTGTTGTTAATATTATTACAAGTGGCTGTGCAAAGCACCAAAAATAATATGGCAATTAAGGAAATAATGCCAGAACAAAGCAAACCACACATATTGAAATGAACATAAAACATATACACAATGGGTAAAAAGATGGGATAGTGTAGCAAATGGGAAAACAAACGGGAATAAACAAAGAGGAAATAGTATCAGAATAATACAGATTTTATTGGGGTAAAAGCTGTAAAAACATATGAAAATATTAGTAAAAAATCAATGAGAGAATTTGGAGAAACTTCTAAAAGATCTTGACTATGCAATTGCAGAGATCAAAGAAATTGACCGCAAGGTCAAAGCAAAGGCAAAGGCCGCTGTCCTTGAAAACAAGAAAATTGATAAGGTGTCAGCCAAGGCGCTTATGGCTAAAATACCTGACACCCCTGAGAAGACCATTGAGCGTCTTCTTAACATCAAGAAGACAGTTGTGGATGGCTTACAATTCAAGTCCTATTCCCTTTCTGCACCGTTTTTATGGACCAATGACCCTGAGATGTATGAACACCTTAAACCAACAAAGAGGGCCCGCAAGGATGACACTGAGATGCCTGCACAGCTGCTTGCCCCAATAATGGCCAAGCTGGTTGAGGCTGCGGGCAAGGAGGAGACTTTAGAAGGTAACCTAATAATCATAATTAATAAAAATTTATAAATACTTACCTTTTTTGTTAAAAAACATTGACAGTGAACTCCACCAGGTCCTGGTTCCTTTCCCCCCACCTTTTATGCAAATTATGCCACTCATGTGGCCAAGCAGCTGTATCTGTCCCCCCTGTCTTATGAGAGCTTAAAGACAGGATCTGTGGTACCTTTCTGATGTCACAGGAGGCATTGGCTGAGCTAACACATGCCAAGGGGGCATCTGAGTGGGCAGTTACTGCCTACAAGGATGCCCAACTGGTCCGCCTGGACCCGGTGGTTCTCAGTGGAGTTTACTGCATAAACTCCATTGAGCTTGTTTGGGACGTCCTGGAGACAGTCCCATTCAAGAATATACCAGAGATGGGCCAGGCCCATGCAACTGCTTTCTTCCGCTTCCCGGTGGAGCACACCCTATCTTATCTTCTGAACAACTTTGGGCGTGCGGTGTCAAAATTGGCTGTTGTAGACGCAACAGCTGTCAAGAAAACTAAGATCCTCCTGGCGGACTTTGGGCTGGCCTGGAGTGCAGATGAGAAAGGGCTCTCTAGAAATGGATCTTATCTTCTGCAAAACAAAACACAAGAAAAAATAGCACTGTATATAAAAAACTGTGCAAGTTTACTGAAGCCTTTGCTGGGCAAAGGCTTCACCTTGTTGTTTACCTTGGGTATCTTTTCTTCTTTGGAATGAGTGACAGTGTAGAGGACCTAGACAGGGTCTTTCTCAGGGTTGACAAGGCCCGGCTCTCACTGGACAGGACAAAGGTACCCCAGGTACAACTTGGTTGACCACATAATCTAAGACGCCCTGGTCCTGGCTGGCATCTTTGGGTTTGCAGCCCTGCCAGAAAAGCTTCCACTCCATTCCCACCTCACCCTTCTCCCTTTTACCAGCAGGAGAAAATAATTTAATAAGGGTTTACTCACCGTTCATGGTGTGGCGGTGGAGGTTGTGCACCACCTCCATTGCAGGGCGGGTACATACCACCAAACCCACTATAGGCGCCCCTAATATATTCTCAATACCAATAAAAGTCTTTATACTTTAGATTATTTTTCTTATAATTAATTTTTCTAATGTTTATTTTAAAAAACAAGATTTGCAAAACATATCCCAGAGAAGGTCTTCATAAAAGCATAATAATATATGTTAATAAAATATACTTCTAATTTGTAACTTTTACATTTAATTTTTTAATTTCATGTTTATATTTATTTGATAAGAGTGTTATAAATATATTTGCATAATCAAGTATCAAGTATTTGGGATAACCTTAGATGTCATAATAAAAATAATTATAAATAAATTACTAACCTTCATTGATGGTCCTGCTGAATGTGATTGTGGGATTAGAAGCTTCTAAATATAAAACAATAATTCATAAATCTTAGATAGTAAATTAGAGAATATAAAAAAGTCAGACAAGCTAAGCCTTTAATTGATTGGCTGTTTGGCAAGGCATGTTGGGATGAACAAATCAGAGTGGCCATATAATTTAGCCACAGTCTCAGCTGGAAGGATGTGGATCCCAGCCTGCAGCAAATTAAAGAGGTCCTTGGTCCCAGTTGGGGTTCCTTGCTTTACAACTTGCTTGAGCCACCCAAAGACTTCCTTGATGGGATTTAGGAATGGCAAATAGACAGGGAGGAAGAGAAAGCAAAAATTTGCTGTGCCAATTGCTGGGGGCCCACTGTAATGCTGGTGTCAATCATAGGGAATTCTTTGAGAATATTGGCCACCTTGTGGAGACCAACATTATCCAGCACAATAACATTGATGAATCCCGGGCTTGTGCGCCTCAGGTGCTCCTGGACTAATTGGAGGAATGACAAGAAGATACAGCTGTTGTGAGAACCCAAAATAATTTGATACAGCTCAACCCCCTTTGGATCAAGGAGAGCCACCATCAAGTAGGCTGTGGTGCGGACTGCAGCACGCCAAGCCATCCCGTCATTGGAGCCTTTGGGGACATAGCCATATGCATTGTGCATAGATGAGGCAAATGCTGATTCATCAATATAGTAAAATTTGACCGTCTCCTTGGCTTTGAGGGCAGTGTACGCCTCTGCGTAGTTTTTCTGGGTCTTGATGTTGGTTGGGCTGTTTCTATTATAAGGAGATACCCCAAGCTTTTTCCAGGAAAAGCACATTCCCTTGACCAGATGGTAGTAAAAGGAAATTGAGGCCTCAACCCCAAAAGTATATTTGACCATGGCCTGTATATTTGCCAGTTCAAGATGGCAATCCCAGGCTATCCACTGGCGGATTGCCCATTTGTGCTCCTTGGTGAGCATAGCGGAAACGCGCAAGGATTTCTCCGCGGCAAGGACTCGGCTGGTATTGATGAACTTGTTGAATGTCTTGGAAGTGTACTTGGGATCCACCCCAACAATGGCAGCAGCCGCCTTGTAATTGCCTGATTCACACATTAGCTTAAGCAGGATGATGTGTTTAAAAACAGGAATACACTTCTGAGCGGGCTTTGTGGGTTCAGACAAGACAGGATCCTGATTGGTGACAGGCTTGCAAGGCATGGGCACCTTGGTGTAAAACACAGCAACTTTCTTCAACACTAACTGCCCCTCATTGGTTTGATAGAACTCAGGCTCCTTGTCATCCTCCTGATTGCCATCACTGACGTAGGGCTTGTAGCTAGTATCAAGTACAGGCTTCACCTTATCCAGCATGGCTGACGGGACTGACTCTTGCCGGTACACAACATCAAACACATACAAAGTAAGTTCCACCTCCTTGTTTCTAACTTTCTTTGTAGTGGTGACCTTGGTGGGCTTCTGGGTCAGCTTTGGGACCCAAGGGTTGATGCTCTGCACCCTAGCAGCTTGTGCTCCTTGAACTGGCTGTGTCAGTGCAGCGTCACTACAAAACTCTCCTCTCCTGTCTCCTCCTTGAGTAGGCACTTGGGTTGCACTAACTCTATTCTTTGGCCCACAGGGGCAACTGCAACCACGGTACACAACAGGTGTATTGGTACTCTGTTGTTGTGTTCCTTCCATTTTAAAATTTAATAAAATATTAAATAAATTTCAATTAGGTTACTCCTTAATTTTATTTTTTGCTTTTATCTGAATATGGATATTTAATTAGAGTTTTTCCCACCCAATATCCCAATTATAGATTTTTTATTTCTTAATTAGTTGTTTTTGGTTTTACAACGCCCATTTTAGAATACTCAAAAAAATCCACCCATTTTCCTAGATTTTACTGCCAAATTCAAACACCTAACACAATATTTTTAAAATTTATGTTTCAGATCTTGTGTCTTATTTTAGATACCTTGATATCATTCATGATTACAATAATTGCACACATTGTGTGAGTGATTTTGTTTACATAGTGAGTTGCTATTGTTTTTTGTTTTTTGTTTGATTTTTGACTCACCTTACTTGGGTGTATTTTGTCACCAATTCACATAGTAAACATATGTACACCAAAAGTCAACTCACACCATTTTGGTTGTTAATCAATGTATTTTGGATTATATTTTGAATAGTTTTTCTTTGTGCATTAGCACTTCTTTGCTGTGTTGACTCATTTCACCCATTAACGCCAATAAACTCTGTTAACAGAGTGTATATTTTAATCTGATAGTTGGATTTTGTTTAAATATGAAATCATTTTGTTTAAATCTGAGGTATTTTTGGTTATTGCCATAGCTTTTAAAATTACTGTATTGACTAAAGGGCTTAACAGCTCCAAATATTTTTATTATTCTTTTATTTATTATATTTTATGTAGATATATTTTAATTTTTTTTAAATCTATAGATGATCATTTTATATTTAGATATTACCTAGCCCTCAATTACATAAAGTGGCACTATTGATGCAAATGCTTAATTTTTGTATTGATAATTAATTTATTCTATTGTATTCCATTATGACAATATCAAAATCTTAATAAAAATTATGATAATTATATGAAAATGCCAACCTGTCAATCAAATATAAAAAATAAATTAAAAAAGTTAAAGGTAAAACTCTTGAGGTATTTAGGATTTTATTAAAAGATATCATTACACATATATAAAGATTTCCATAAGATTATTTTAATATTAGTAATAGTTCAGTAAAATTAAAGATACATAAAAAATATTTAGTATGAGTAGTGTAAAAATAAAAATATAATATATATAAGAGAAAAGGTGTATTGGTTGTGCCTATTGTCAATATTTTGGGGTCTTGAGAAAAGATCTCTATTATTGGTCATTGTAGCAGGGATGTGATATTAGTCTGTATGAAGACAATCCTTGGCTATCAATTGGGTCTAGGGTGCGTCTACAGCCTGGAAGTGTCCTGTTAGTCTGTAGGAGAAAATACACTGATCTGCAAATAGACTGTGGTGTGTTCTATTCAGATACTTTTGACTACTAGGCAAATGCTAGTAGTGATACAACAATAGAGATCTTCAATCTCTATTTTCAAGGGTGAATATTCTTCTCAATCTCAAGTAAGGAGAGCACCTTTTATAGGGTGGATAAAACCTCTTAATAGATTATTATCTGACGCTTCTAACTTTTACTAGTCAGCCTATATGTTCCCCAGACTGCTAGTTTCAGCCCCCAGAGTTAGGCAGCCATGCTGATCTGGCATAGGACTTCAATTAATTACCAGACCCAATCTATCATAACGGGGTTTTGGCGGCATCTTGTCTATCATTTCACACATATGCAAGGTTTGGTTATCCTGTTAATGGGTTTTTGCATTCTACATTGTTCTTGTAAATGACCTTCCATATTGATCATGTAATCCAATTCAAGTCCTGGCTCAAATGTTTGGCAGAGGCGCGCCCTGCAATTATATTCAGGAATCAATCAGCTTATTGGCAGAGGTGTGTTATGAAATCATGATCAGGAATTACCAGGCTTAATGGTTTATGTTCAAACCAATAGGAAGTCCAGCAGTGAATTGCAATCAAGCTTTGGGATAATTATCAATATCCTGATTACCCAAAGCTATAGATGAGATTAACTGGTAATTCTTTAAGCTTGAGGGCTCTATGGCAATTAGCCACCTGGAGCTAATCAGTCAGGGGAATGATAATCAAGTCAACCATAACTTGGTTTCTAAAAAAATGGTCAAGTCAAACATATTATTCCAAAGTCCTGACACTATATTGAGTGCTTCTGTATGTGACCACCTGACAATGGAGGTGGCGCACAACCTCCACTGCCACACCATAAATAGTAGATAAAATTTGATTAAAATATTGCCAGCAGCTTGTAAATGAGAGGATGGTGAGGTGGGAGTGAAGCAGCAGATTTTCTGGCGGGGCTGCAACCCGTAAATTCCAGCCAGGACCAGGGCATCCTGTATAACATGGTCCACTAAGTTGTAGCCTAAGGGGAACTTCTTGCTGTCCAGGGAGATTCTGGACTTGTCAATCCCAAGTAAGACCCCATCTATGTCCTTGATGCTGGCACTCATCCCAAAGTAGAACAAGAACCCAAGGTAAACAGCAAGGTGAAGCCTTTGCCCAGCAAAGGCTTCAGTAAAATCACACAAGTTGTTAAACACTGTGGTGATCTTCTTCTAATGCTTTTTTTTAGAAAACATGGTCTCTATGAACGTTAGGACTCCTGTTTTGTCTCCACTCCAGGCCAGCTCAAAGTCTGCAAGGAGGATTTTTGTCTTCTTGATGGCTGTTGCTAATGTCAAGTATATACTTCTTAGAAGTATAATGAACGAGATAAAGGGGAAAATTAAGAAGAGAGTGATAATTATTTGGATGTTAGTTTAGAATATTATATAGTATCATGATAAGCCACATACTGTCCATATATGTCATGGCAGTCATGAGGCTTGTCCAAGTAGTGTTCTGCTTAGTACTTGAAATGTTTGATCCCTGTAATAGATGGGCAATTGATAAGAGTGCCACCAACTTAATGATTAGTCAGGTAATAATTTGGGGATCTTCCTGGGGAATTACTTCCCCAAGAGGGAGTAATCAAAGATGTTACAATATCTCCCTCTGGGGTGCTAGAAGGTGGAACCTTAGGGATTTTCTTGAGAGTTTCAGGGATTCAGGCTTGGTATTGATCCAGTTTTGTATTTGGTACAGGAAGTTGTGAGTTATGTTGAGCTGTTCTTGCTTTACACAAGCAGAGTCAGTCATGGTGCATACACTTGAGTTCTGTAAAAGCACCAATTCATTTGGCAAGGTAAGTGTTGTATGGCTTAAATTCCATGATTATTCCTGGTCCTTGTAACCCTGGTTCTAGTTTGTGCATTTTATGGTTAACAGCCCAGATATCATCCCTGACTTGGAAGCATTCCTGTTGTAATGAGATTGTTTCTCTCTCAACCCTTGCTCTTTCCTTGTCTTCCTGGTTTCTCCTGGTGTGCTGTACGTCAGGGTCATTGTTGTCTGATAATTTCTTAGGAGAGGTAATCATGGTCCTGACTTAGTGCTAACAATGGCAGGTTTATGTGCATAGACAATTTCATACAGGATTTTTCCTGTATTGCAGTTAACTTATGTTCTGCACATTATAAGTGCTGTTGGCAGCATCTCAACCCAAGTTTTTGGATTGTTGGCAGACCATTTACTGAGAGCTTCCACAAGGGAACCATTTAGACTTTTGGCTCTTCTGTTTGCTTGCAGGTGATAGGGGCTGACAATGGTGGTTTTATTCCAATTTTAGCAAGGTAGATATTGGAGTCAATAGCTTTGAGCTTGGTTCCTCCATCTGTAATTAGGAATTCAGGTTTCCTAAACTTAGCTATGATATCTTTTCCAAAAAATCTTCTCACATCATTGCCTTTGTGTTCCTTTTTGGCTTGGGATAAAGGACACCTAGTTTTATACTCAATAGCTGTTATAATTTACTTTTTGCATTTTTTATTGCCAGGCATTGGTCCCACAATATCCAGTGACCACACTTTGAAAGTTTGTTTGATTTACACTGGTATTACTGACTTGGTAGGTGCCTTGGAGCAGCTGTACTTTTCACAGACTTTGCATTGGTCTAGAACTTCCTTGATGTTGTCCAGCATGTTGGGCCACCAGTAGTGTGTCTTGATGTACTAATGTAGAATTCCTGATATGAGTGTGTCCCAGATTTCTGTGATATCAAAGGATTGTATTAATATTTTGTGTTGACGGGACATAGGGTACAGTATAGCCACTTGATAGTATGCAATGTAGAGTATCATACACGTTTTTGAACAGATGTTTGTTCTTGAGGACTTTCTCTTGGATGACCATTGTGTAAGATAGGGGTGCCAAACTAAGTAAGTTTGGCTTCTATCCCAGGGGAAATATCCACCAGGATACCATCCAGTGCAACACTGGTATGGTCACTCAAACAGGATTCCAGAGAGAGGACATGAAGAATAGTTGCAGAAAGTAGGAGTTGAACACCATAAGAACATCCCTGCAAGCATCCAGGGAGTACACTGGGTGCTGTAGCCCTGAGGAGCAGGTGCAGACCAAGAAATGGGTTGGGGTTCTTCCATTGGGAGTGCAAACAAGGGAGGTGCCTCTTTACGTAAAGGTCCTGACAAGAGGTCAAGAAGGAGTGGATCCAAATCATCACAGATGAGGCTCTTTGCCAAGTGTTAGCCAGAGATGAGGAGGCCTTGGGACCTTACAGGGAGTTCTTTCACAAGGTGCGATAGATAAGAGGAGTTATTGCCCACTTGCAGCACAGAAGAGGAAATCTTTCCCCAGAAGTTGGAGGAAGTGGACCAGATGAATAACAGAACTGTGGACAGTGTAAAAACAACAAACCTACAAATTGGGATCAACATTGTAGAAAGAGAAAAAATGGAAATTTCATCTCAAAAAAATGTGAAAATCCAAGTGTAAAAAACACCCCAGAAGAAAAAAGGGGGATTTTTGGGTCTGGGAAGTGGAGAGGACAACTAAGGACCTTTGGGACAAGATAATAACCAAGACATAACTGTCAAAGGAAGTATATATAGCTGGGGATTGAGGCAAGAGCAAAAAACAAAAAACTAAATTCTAATAGGTAATTATAAGGTTTTTAATTCCAAATATCAGTGTTTGAACTAGATTTCAGAAGCAAAAGCAATAATATTTAACAATAGCACTAACACTGACTATAGGGACTTCAAAGAGGACAACAGTATCTAGGGGACAACAACTAAGGTAAGGAATAATAGCTACTTTTACTAACAACTTTAGAGTGTCAAAGAGCCAAGAAAAAGTCCAAAAAATCAAAAAAAATTAAGTTAAAAGTGGTAAAGCTTAAAACTTTTATTGTTAAGAATGAACAAGCAGGGGACTGAAAGTCCCCTGTCTAGCTATAAGGATAGAGTTTGGGATTCAAAGGTCACCTGGCCTAAGGCTCAGATTTGATTGGCTTAAAGAGAAATTTTGCAAGGGAAAATCCAATGGATTGAAAGGTTTCCCAATAATTTCTGGCTTAAAATTTTATTGGCTGGTGCCTTTGGAATAGTTCAGGGCAGCATTTAATTCAGTTTGAGTGGAATTTGTTAATTTAGAAGAAGCACACCCTGATTAGTTCCACTTCATTTGTTTTAAATAGGGGAAAAACCAAGCCAACAAGTTGTCCAAATTAATCAGGGCTTCTTTCTATGTAGGGATTTAAAATAATATCATTAGTGGTTTTCACCTGAGAAGGGTATACCAATACAAATCTCTCGTCAATTGTGTGGGCTAAATCCTCAAGGGAATTGCGAGGCTTAGCTAGTTTCTGAGCAGATTTCTTTTTATGTTGAGAAAAGATTGTCCTATCCAAGGCTAAAGGGGGTAGTTACTTTACACATTGGTGTACCAGGTGGGAACTCCTCTTAGAGATTTCCCATTATTAGCATGGACCAATAAGGGTCTCCATCAGTGCATAGGAGGTTTTCACAGTATAGCATTGACAGGGCATCTTCAGTAAGCATTTCCTTGCCTGGGTTGTATTCAATTATCATGGGGTACCTCTGTATGAGGCTCATATAATCAGCTTGTTGTTTAGATAGGTGTTATTGAGTCTTAAAGAATGCCAATGTCTTGTGCTTGGTTAACACTTTGAATATCTATGCACCTTTCAGATAACACAGCCACTTCATTAAGCAGTGGACAATAGCTATAAATTCCTTGTCATGTATTGGGTATCTTTTCTCACTGTCAGACAGCTTTCTTGATTTGTATGCTACAAGGAAAAAGTCATTTTCTGCATTTTGAATTCAGTGTACATTTCCTATTACATAATCAGAGGCGTCAGGTTCTAGTCTGTACACTCCTTCACAATTGGGATATTGTAAAATAGAAGCAGTGACCATTTTTCCATTAATTGTCAAAAGTGTTGGTCCCTCAACAGTGTCCATGAAAAATTTTCATCTTGCCAGTGTTAACAGATAAAGGAGCAGTCAAGGCACCCCATTCAGGGATAAATCTACTAACATAGGATATCATGTCTAGGAGCGTATGGAGCTTACTCTTATTTTGCGGTGCCGGCATATCAGTTATAGCTCTTATCTTTTCTGGGTCAGGTTTTACTCTGTCCTTGCTGATAATGTGTCCTAAAAATGGGAGGTCTTTTAAGAAGTCACATTTTGGGGGGTTTGGCTATGATTTGACTATCTTTCAGGGTGTGGGGAACCAGACAGATGTCTTTTTAATGTTATTCCTTAGTGGATATGTATATAATTACATTACCAAGGTAGAAAATAGCCCTTTTTCTAATGTGATCTTTTAATTTTCATTAATAAAGGCCACAAAGGTACTTGAGACATTAGTCATGAAAAAGTTGAGGAAAACACATTAAACAAGCCAAACTTAGTTAAAAAACTGTTTTGGGGATATCTTCTGGTTTAACGCAAATTTGGTGATAACCTGCAGTTCAATTGATTTTTGTGAAGAACTGGGACCTCCCCCAGGGCGTCAAAAAGGTCATCAATCAAGGGAGGGGATAATTGCTCTTAATTGTGACCTTGTTGAGCTCCATGTAATCAGTGACCAAGCAGAGTCCTCCATCTTTCTTTTCTACAAAGAATACAGCCACACCAAAAGGAGATTTGGATGGTTGTATAAGTCCTTTTTCAAGGGCTTTGTCCAGGTAGGCCTTTAGTGCATTATCTTTGTCAAAACAGCAGGCTCAAACCGCCAGCAAGGTTCCAAGTAAGCAGGTTTGGGACCTGCAATCTGATTATCCAGTCACTCAAAGCCAGACTAGGAAGTCAACACAAATTTCCAAATTTAACAACATGAACAGATGATGATCTCTTATGTTGGATACCTCAATTTGACGCTTGACTCATTACCAGGATCAAGCCACCTCCTTCACCATCCAACTGTGTGATCAACACAATCATGTTCCTTTTATCTATGACTCACATTAACTATATAATCTTTATCTCTCAATAAAGAATATTATATAGTTTCTAAATATTTCCCCCTTGTAACTCTGCTAAAACAGCACAGTTACAACATTGGTAGCAGAAGTAGGGTTTTCATCTTACTTTACCCCCCAAAATTCCGCCTGTTGCCTGTACTTGCTGCGGCCAACAAATCCCTGATAGAATCATGTCTGGCTCTTGGTAGACTGGACATTGTACACACCTGGTGCTGAGATACCTGATGGGTTTGTCCTCTACCAGAAAATGATAATCTCACTCCCTGTGTTCAATTCCCTTTCAGCACGAGGGTTCTTCCAGGCTCCCTTTGCTATGCCTTGAGCAACTGACAAAAACACTATGCCAGCCTACGTAGCTCAGAGACTTTGAAGCGCGGCCCTGGAATCCTTTGCTGGGGCTAATAATAACAACACCGCTGCATGGAACTAATCTGCCCAAAGCAAACTGGCCCAAATGTAATACCCACAATGATTCTGGATTACAGAGATCTCCATCTGAATGGCTCATGATGCTGGCACTTGGTGCAGCAAGTGCATGAAGAACACACATAGAAGGATTGGGACACCTTCAAACAGGAATTCTTGGCAATATTTATGCTGAAGGACACCATACTCATTATCATACGCCAAGTGAAGAATCTGACCCAGACTGGCACTTTGAAGGAGCTCACCTGCTCTTACAAGGAACTCCAACTATGTGCTCCCTCAGATATGGCCTTTGACACTCTAGCTACCCACCTCATGTACTATGACGCTCTCAAGTTGCATGTAATGAGACACATGAACCTGGATCAAGTGACCAATCTACAGAGTCTGTATTGTGAAGTAGAGAAAGCAGAACAAAGGTCCAACACTCTCCAAAAAGCTCAAAGTGGAAAACAAGAAAGACCTAAATACTCTCACCCAGCCAGGCGCTCCAGTCAACCACCCCCTGGGAACAATGGCAGCAGCACAAACCATAAACCTGCAGGTTCAAACGGACATGGAAATGGGAATCATGGCCAGTCAAATTGTACCCATTTCTGTATCACTGCCACACAAGGTAACCAAGACAAGGGAAAAGCCTGGGGAGAGCATTAAACAAGCCAAGCTCACTCTGCACAACTCCTGACTTGCCCAATGATGAGTACCAACCCAAGGATGTGGGCCAGTGTCCAATGATCCAAGTGCCCTCAGAGGACCCAGTGCTTTACATATTGCCAGACACCCCAATAAACCAATGTCTTACCCTTTCTGCTTTTGCAGTTACACAGGCTCAGCACTCCTGGACTCAGTCGCGGATTAAACCCTAGTCAACAGCAGCTTTGTGGACAAGTTCAAGCTAGCCACTAATCCTTTGCGGATTAAAAACATGGTTTTAGCTGATGAAAATCACATCACTGTGACAAGGGAAGTTGCACCCTTCTCCTTCATGCTTTAGAACCTGCACTCCATCATCCAAGGTCCTGTCATTGACTTAAAAAAATTTGACATTGTACTGGGCTTGGATTGGCTGAGAAAGAACAACCCTCACGTAGACTGAACAACCTTGGTATTGACCATCAAATGCAAAGGCGTCTGCCATCAGATCTACCCTGACTCAGTGGACCAACCCCTACGCAACCACATCTTTGTGCGCATTACAGAGACCATGGACAAAATAGAGAACCTCAAGACAATTGACTGGGACTCCTGCCAGTACAAGATCATATACTTCAAAGACCACCAGGACACCACTACACCTCAGGATGGCAAAATTGTAGCCTGCCATCCAGAAATCTTCAAGGAGGCTTTACGCGGGCTACTCCAGAAAAACATATCCAACATCCATTCAACTCAAGGGAGCTGTACCCAAAGCGCAGCCCATCTATTGCCTGACCTCAAATGAAGACAACACCCTATGTGACTACCTCAAGGAGGCCTTGGAGAAAGGACTTATACGTCCCTCACAATCTCCCTTTGGGGCTGCCATATTCTTTGTGACCAAGAAGGATGGCACCTTGCACCTAGTCACAGATTACCAAGCCTTAAATGAAGTTACCATCAAAAATTGTTACCCACTGCCACTCATTGACAACCTCTTTGATGCTCTGGGCGGCGCCACAGTCTTCTCGAAGATCAACTTAACCGCAGGCTACAATCAGATCTGTATAAAAGAGGAAGACATCCCTAAGACAGTCTTCCACACTAAACACGGCTCATATGAATGTGTGGTGCTCAATTTTGATATGAAAAATACTCTGTCAAATTTTGTGAGCTTTATGAACAAGGTGTTTGCACCTCACATAGGCAAGCACACCTTAGGCTACCTGGACAATATTATTGTCTATAGCCCCTTGGTAGAGCAGCACCACATGGACTTAGAGGCAGTATTTGCTACCTTGGCGCAACACAAGCTGTTATCCAAGCCCTCCAAGTGTCAGTTCTCCGTGAGCAGCTGTCCTTCCTAGGACACATAGTCTCAAAGGATGGCATCAAACTAACAGTTAGAAGATCCAGGCCATCTGCAAAATGGAAATTGATGCCTCAGATGCATCCATTGGGGGAGTACTACAAATAAAAAACAATGATGGTAATTTCCTGCCTGTAGCCTACAAATCACAGAAACTGACAGACAGTGAGTGTCAATACCTTATACACGGCAAAGAGTTGTTGGTAATCATACACTGCCTAGTCAAATGGCGTTGTTACCTAGAACACCAGGAGGAATTCACAGCATTGATCAACCACAAGTTGCTTATATATTTCAAAACCTAAGCAAATCTATCCCGCTAACAGGCCTGCTGGATGAAACTCCTGGAGAGATTCAATATGCTCATACAGTACAAGCCTGGCCCATAACTTGCCATGGCAGACACACTCTCACGCCTGTACATCAAAGCTGCAAGGAGAGATAATGGGCTTGACCCAGACTAGCCCCTCCTGGTACTCCAAACAAAGGATGAGGGCTTCCCCCTGGCACCACAGACATAACAAAGAAAACAGTCATTAAGAACAAACACTTATTTGAAGACGTGTATGGAACCCTACATCAAAAAATGCCCAACAGAACCACCATTCCTTATGTTCTCACACACCAGCAAGTTGACAAAATCCTAAATTACCATAGAGACCTAGGGCACACAAAAAGCCACAGCCTCTATGAATTCCTTAAACACAAAGCATGGTGGCCAACCCTATACCAAGACGTTCAGGAAGTATTGGATCAATGCAAAGTATATGAGAAATTTGCAAAGAGCAAAATCCCACCTAAGTCAGTACTACTTATCCACACTCAAATACCCTTTAAGGTGTGGGCCCTAGACATTGTGGGCCCCATGTATTGTGTTCAGCTCCAGGGGACAACATCCTGGAGGACACAGTGGGAAATCTTTACAAAAAAAGATTTGAGGTTTGAAGCTAGCCTTGGGTTAGCCTTCAGGGTAAAATTAAGGGCACATACCTTAATTTACTGGAAAACAAGATATAAAAGTCCTTTTGACAAAAAAGACAGGAAAAATCTTGAAGATTATTAAAGCCAACACAAATGTGGATAAACTTGTCTTTATTAGGAGTTATGATTCTACTTTAAATGGTAGACAAGGAACGGTGATCACTCATTAGGAAGACAGAGTGGCTGAGGGGGTCAAATTAGGATGAGGTCATACCAGGATCAATCACAGACAGGTACAATAATCCAGAATGGGTGGATATTGTACCAGACCCATTTGCGGAAGGCAAGGAATTTCTGAACTCAAAAGCAAAACCAGCCAAATCTTTGCAACTATCAATATTCAAAGGCCAGATCAAAATAGCATTAATTGTGCAATTTACAACATCTCCCCCCTCAAGATTGGACACAAGGAGATGATATTTGCGGAGAAATTTGGAGTGAACACAGGCAAAAGGACGTCCAGAAGACAGTAGTTTCACGGTATACTCAACACCCTTCTTAGAGGTGATCTCACAGGGCCCAACCCAGAGGGAATCCAGCTTATGGGCTCTACCACAGGTACAATTCTGGTAGTAGAGAACTAGGTCATCTATTTGATACTCAGGTAGGGGGCTCTAGCAGCATTGGAAAGGGAGAGCTCCAGGGCCTTAACCTTGTAAGCAGTGGAGTAAGCAGTTGCCTGGATGTCAATGATACAATTGGTTAAGTCTTTAACATGAGCCTCAGGATTTGCAGATGTATCAAATTTGATCAAAGGGGGTCCCAAGATTGAGGGGGTAGTGGCCTCACGTCCATATAGCATGGCAAAAGGGGAATGGCCAGTCACATGATGCCTACTGAGTTGGTAACCAAAGAAGACAGCAGGGAGGAACATATCCCAATTTGCAGCGTCAGAGAGCGTGAGTTTCCTCATTATGGACACCAGGGTGGAGTTTGCTCATTTGACAGTTCCATTGGTTGAGGGGTTATATGGTGCGGAGAACAATTGATGAGTTCCCATAGCTTTGACAATAGAAGTGATGAGGCAAGCAGTAAAATTGGTATCATTGTCAGAGAGCAGGACTTGAGGGCAGCCATGTTGATAGAAAATGTCTTGCAGCAAGAAAGTAGCCATGGTCTTAGAAGTTATATCTTTTGTGGCTGTCTTCAACCCACTTGCTAAAGTGGTCTACAGCAACCAAGATAAACCAACAACCCAACCTAGACCAAGGGAAAGGCCCAAAAACATCAATACTCACTGTGTGGAAGGCATGTTTTGGAGTGATGAGTTTGAACTGGTGTTGGGACAGGCAAGGGCGTTGGAGCTGACAGGAATGACAGGAGGCAAGAACATCAGGGACCAAGAGGTGCATGTTCTCCCAATAGAAGTTTTTACACAACCAGTCATGAGTCTTGGCTATGCCCCCATGGTCAGTGTCATATGTGCTTGAATGATAATGGCTATCCTCATGCTAGGGCAAAAATAGGGTAGGTAAGCATTGTTAACCTTTTTGAAGAGATGTTGGTCACAAAATATAGTGTCCTTGGATAGGGTCTGTAGTGCCAAGTGGATGTCTTCTGGCTCAGTGGTCCAAGAGTCAAGATACCCTATTAACTCATATAGAGGATCAGCATCAGCGGGATGAATAGCTAGGATAGGCATTCTTGACAGGCCATCAGCATTTTGATGTTGGGCCCCAGGATGGTGTATCACAGTGAAATTGTACCCTTTTAGACGTAGAGCGTAACACGCTAATTGACCTTCAGGTTCCTTTAGCTGTTGTAGACATTTGAGGGAGGAGTGATCTGTGACCACCATGAAGTAGGTCCCATAAATGTAATGCCAAAACTGTTTTACTGCATTCAGCGCCGCCAAACATTCCTTCTCAGTGACACTGTAGTTCTTCTTGTGCTTATTGAGGACCCTTGACAAATAGGCTACAGGTTAATCCATGCCTTAATTGTCAAGTTAGGCAAGGATGGTACCCACAGCTACTCCACTAGCGTCAGTGTCAAGATTTTGGGTTCTTGAGGTATTTCTTTTATTAGAGGACATTGGGTAATATATGTTGATAGGGGACTGTATGGCAACAGTCTGTAGCTACCAATTGGGTCTTGGGATAATGCTATGGCTTGGCAGAGTCCTTAGGCTGTAGGAGAAGAAACACAGTTCTGCAGATAGATGTCAGCACGCTCTATCTTGATACAACTGACTACTAGACGTTGACTAGTACTGATATGATACTTAGAGATCTTCAATCTCTAAGCCAAGGGTGATATTTTTTCTTGAGGTATTGTTTTTATTAGAGGACATTGGGTAATATATGTTGATAGGGGACTGTATGGCAAAAGTCTGTAGCTACCAATTGGTTCTTGGGATAATGCTATGGCTTGGCAGAGTCCTTAGACCGTAGGAGAAGAAACACAGTTCTGCAGATAGACAGTGGCGCGCTCTATCTGGATACAACTGACTACTAGACGTTGACTAGTAGTGATACAATACTTAGAGATCTTCAATCTCTAAGCCAAGGGTGATATTTTTTCTGCGCAATCTCTAATCAGGAGAGCTCCTTATATAGGGTGGATAAGCCCTCTTGCCAGATAGATATCTGACGCATCTAACTCTTGCTAGCCAGTCTATCTGTTCCCCAGACTGCTAGCTTCAGCCCCCAGAGTTAGGCAGCCATGCCGGTTGGCATGGGACTACAATTGATTAAACGGCCTCAGCTTACTTCACCAGCATGTTGGCGGCATCTTTTTTCCATTTTATGCATGTGCAAGTTTAGTTCCCTGTCTTTGGGTTTTTGCATCATACATTATTCACTTTAACGACCTTCTATATTGGTCATAGGCTTTGAAGCGTCTGCAGGTGCAAATGTTTAGGCATAATCATCTTCCAGTAAGTTCCTGAACACTTTGTCTTATTGGCTGCTAGGCGCTTTATGATTGTGGACCTGGTCTAATCCAATATGTGGCCTAGTCTTGGATCAGGATCAATCTTTGGAGTAATTATCAGTCCATCAATTGGCCAAAACTAAGGGATGGATAAGCTGATGCTTTTTACAATCAAGCCAGCTATATGGTGATTGACCGTCTAACCAATCAACAAAGGGGAATAATGGTCAAGTTTATTACATTATTCCGGAGGCTTGACATTTCCCCCAGCTAGACTTGACCATATATTCTCCTCTAGACCAGAGGCCTTTGCAGATGGACAATACTTCAAACTACACCAACTACACTAGAAAGACAGACGCTAGGCAATACATTGCAGAAATGTCCAAAGAAGAGCGCAAGGTGTTCTACAGCCTTCTACTCAAGGCCAGACAGGCATTAATTCAAGGACTTTGAGATGGAGACTCGGAATCAGCGTTCACAGGGTTAGAAGACCCTTCCCCATTGGGGACACAAGAAGACGGCTAGCAGTTGGAGGGGAATGCTGCGTCTTCCTCCAGAAAGCGTCCTATAGAGGGACCTGTCAAAGGGCGGTTGCCTAAGCAGGCTACTTGGGTCTCCAGCCGGGCAACTGAGGGGCAAGAAGTGGATGTAAGTCCAGCCAGGGATCAGTATGACGCCTTTAGGGGAACACAAGAATCTGTGTTTAATCAGTTCCGTCTGGGAGAGGAGGGCTTCTCTGTCAGAAACCTTTTCCAGGGTGAGGATATTATCCCTCTTTTCCTCTTTGTTGTGACCCAGAAGCCTTCCTGTTTAGACTTGAAGAAGAGGATCACAGGAACTACCAGTGGGCTCTACTCAGTAGAGAATTCATCCTCTCAGCAAGAGATCTTGTAGGAATTGACAGGTCTTCTTGCGGACCCAGTGGTTGTCCGTGCAATAGATATGCCAGTCTTGGGGTTTATCCTCAACTTTGGTCTTGACGTCCTCAAAAGCTGGATCCTCCCTTTGGATCCATTTCCCAAAGTATGTGGTTCCTTGGGAGTTGAAAACTCTGATGCGCGGGATAGACACACTTGCTGGGCTACCAGGAGAGCCTGGGAGGCTCTTCATTGCGGCAACAAGAAGACGGCTCTCCGCGGAATGGCCTTGTGTGGGGATCTACTATTGACCCCAGACTTACGTTTGCCTATGAGGACTTTTGACAATATGGCGGCCCACTGGGAGAAATACCGTAATAAGATAGGTGGTATCCAAGCTCCTTTGCTGCGTATCTACCAATACATCTCCGACTTCATGCTTGATTGCATGGTTCTTTCTTGCTGTTTCCCTCTGGGCGCTGGGCTTTGGCAAATGAACGCTCAGAAGGCCACCATCCCCCTTCCACTGGTTCAGTATTTGCAACAGACAATTGCAGTGCGCAGAGTGTGGCTGAAGGTGGCTACCCCCTTGTTTGTCAGAGGGCGTACTTTCCCTTTTGTGCCTGTTTGTAGTGTGGTCCAGTCAGGAAGACAGCGTAAGTCTTCACATGCCCAGGAGAAGATAGCAGAACGGCAAACTCTAGTGAGTCAGGACCCTAGCAACAATGAAGAGTCTGAAGAGGACCAGGATGAGGACAAAAAAGATGGAGAGGGCTCTGAATATCAAGAAGGCAATCCATAGTCTTCTAATAAATACCTATCTATACAATTATATTATTAGTTTTCATATATAATTTGTAAGGTTTAATTGCTGCCAATACTAGGCATAGTAAAGAAAGGTTTCAGAAATCTGGCAAGTACTTGATTTATGAGTTGTCCATTGGCCAGATTCTTAATAGTATATGCGTCCTGTGAGGTTTTTTCTATAACCTCAAAAGGACCCTTTCATAAGCTATTCAACTTATGGGATCAACCCACAACCTTTTTGTGGTATGAAACCTGGTTTCCCACTTTGAAATCCATCAAAGGACGGCGCTTTGCATTATTGGCTATCTGGCCCTTTGTTCTGGACAGGGAGGTTTCTGAGAAAGCTTCAGCTTGAAGCTTGATCAGCTTCTTGTCCAACTTAGTTAGGTACTGCTAATAAGTCATATCTTTTGGATTGCCCATGGCAGAGTACAGGATTGGCGGAATAGCAGAGTGGAGTCCATATAATAGCTGGAAGGGCAAAAACCTAGTGGTGCTATGGATGGAGATGTTGTAGGTAAAGACCACAGCAGGCAGGAAAAGGTACCATTCTGAGGTACAGGTATCTGCTAATTTTCTCAGGATGGAGACAAATGTTCCATTCACTCTCTCCACCATACCATTTGACTCAGGGTGGTATGGAGTAGAAAGGACTCCCCTCACGCCCATGAGCTCGTTCAGCTTGGGAATGACATTGGTGGTGAAATTAGTGCCGTTGTTTGTGAGGATGAACTGGGGACATCCATGTCAATGGATAATACACTCTAAGATGAAGGTGGCTGTTGCCTTGGCTCTTACTCTCTGTAGTGGCTTGGCTTTGGCCCATTTGGTTAAGTGATTGATGGCCACTATGATATATCAAAGGCGTCCTACGCACATTGGAAGCAGACCCACAACGTCTATGCTTACAGTATGCCAAGCAAATTTTGGTTCCACCTTCTTGTACTGGTGGCAGCCCACAAATGGTTTCTCATTCTGGCATTTGGAACAGCAGGTGAGGGTCTCCTTGACGTCAAAAAGCAGAGACTCCCAATAATAGTGAAGCTGTAGCTGAGCAACTGTTTTCCTGAATCCCCCATGGCCTACTGCCTTGCGGGCAGCAAGTACAATTTCAGGCCTATCTGAAGGACGAGGGAATAAGTACTTTTTACCTTTGTGATATTTGTAGAGCTTATTGTTCTCTACCCAACAGTCTTTTCTAAGCTCCCTTAGAATGGCCTGGACTTCTTCTGGCTCATCTTTGAAGGTGGCCTTCACCATCTTATTGTACATGTTGTCCGCTTGGGAGGATACCAGTGCTACAGTAGGTAGGCAAGACAGGCAGTCGGCATTTTGGTGGCTGGCTCCAGGGTGGTGGACTATCTTGTAGTCAAAGGCCTGGAGTTTCAGCGCCCATCTGGCAAGGCGTCCTTTGGGCTCTCTGAGATTCTGGAGCCAGCTGAGGCTAGCATGGTCTGTTACCACAGTGAAATGTACACCATGCAGGTATACCCTAAACTGCTTATAGGTGTATATCACAGATAGACATTCTCTTTTGGTGACGGTGTAGTTTTTCTCATGGACATTAAAGGACCTGCTGGCGTAGGCCACAGTATGCCGGCTCCTTGGTTGTTGTGTTGGGATAGCACTGCTCCCAGCACTGACAAGATGCGACAGTGTGGACAATGAAGGGTTTGTTGAAGTCTGGATACATCAGGACAGGACTTGACAAAAGACTGGTTCTAAGAGAATCAAATGCAGTCTGACACGCTGTTGTCCATTCAAAGGTAGTCCCGTTTTTGAGAAGGTTGAACAGTGGCTAGCCAGTGCAGGAGAAGTTGAGAATAAATTTGGTAGTAGCCCACCATCCCTAGAAAGACCTGTATATTGCGTTTGCTTTCTGGTTGCTTCATATCTGTGATGGCCTCAACCTTAGCAGGTTGAGGGCAAAGTCCAGTTGTGTCTACAACAAATCCAAGGTATTCAAGTTGGTCTTTGAAGAACTGGCATTTTTGAGGCTTTATCTTCATATTGGCGTCAGCCAGACTTTTGAATACTGCCTCTAGATGATCCAAGTGTTCATTGAACGTCCTGGAAAATATGTTAATATCATTCAAATATGCCAGAACGCAGGACAACTTAAGGTCCCCAAGAATTGAATCCATAGCTCGTTGGAATGTGGCAGGAGTGTTACACAGACCCTGGGGCATGCAAGTTGGCTGGAATAACCCTTGAGAGGTTATTATTGCGCACTTCTTCTGTTCTTCAGGTGGTAACTTGATTTTTCAATATCCAGAAATTAGATCCATGTCAGAGAACTACCTGGCTCCGCCTAATCAATCTAGGGCGTCATCAATCTGTGGGAGTGGGTACAAATCCTTCTTTGTTATCAAGTTGAGCCAGCGGTAGTCAATCACAACCCTATTGCTACCGTCTTTTTCTTGACTATGAGCATAGGAGAAGCCCAAGGGCTCTTAGATGGCACAAGCATGCCCCTATCTAAAAGCTCTTTGATCTCCTTGCTCACTACCTCCTTGCTGGCTTTGGACCTTCTGATGGGCCGTAGGCAAATGGGCTTCTGATTGCCAGTGTTGATGTGATGGGTGACATCTGTAGCGCATCCTAGATCAAAATAATCTTCTGCAAAAATGCAGCAATATTTTTTGAAAAGCTTGCTGGCCCTTTTGCGTTCTTCCTCTTGCAAGGAGGATAGGTCAGCCAAGGGAGTTGTTGCATAGGCGGAGGCTTTGACCTGGTCTGGGAGCCCCATGTTGGAGAAGTCATCAATGCAATGAAATTCATCTAATTTGACTACTGGGAGGAGGTGTACAAATGCAATTACTTGGTGTTTCTTGATCTTCAGGTCAAATTCCTGTAAGTTAGCCAAAAGAAAATGAATTTCCTGTTGTCCTGGAATGATGATTCCAGGGGCAACGCATGGTTTGAAGCGGGAACATCTCCAAGGCTGATGAATCTCCCCGTAGAGCCCTTCAGGTATGTCTAGGGTTAACCCAGAGTTGATGACCATCTGGGTGCCGCTCTTTAGCGTGAAGGTTGACCTTGACTGTAGGGGGATGCCTTTGTGTTCCTTTATTTGTGTAGGCAGCCACTTGCCTTTTTTCCCTTTGATATGATATGGTACTGCTATTACTCTGTCCTTGTACGCCAGGTGGATGCTCTTGGTTTCTTTTGGGGGCATCTTCTCCTTAGAGTAGTATAGTGGAATTGTCTGACTGAGAAGCATCAAGGTGTCCACTCCCATGTCTAGTTTAACACTGTATTTGCAAAGAAATGCCGTCCCAATCAGTATATCATAGTTCTGACTGGGCAAGACCACGGCAGGCAAAGAAACCACTATTAACCCAAATCACATTAGCAGTGAGCTGTATGCCCTAACCAATGTAGTGGTATGGATGCCCACAGTACTGTTGCAACCAAGTTTCTAGGCTTGCCTGCTAATGTATCTTACAATACACAGGGGGCGCTTGATGAATTGCCCCTTGACGTATCTAATGTTATGGATTAATCTGATGGCAATGTCAAATGGCGGGTACTTCATCCTAATTAGGAGTGTTGCCAATTTGACCCGTTGATCCCCGCACAAGTTATTCCTTGGCTCCAAACCTTACATGGAACTTCCCACTATGCCACCCCCTTGTGGCCTTGTGGCTCTCCCCATATGGTATGTTAATCACAATATTCTACAATAAACGACACCTTATTCTTATTATTCTGTCCTTTCCTATTGGACTGTTGTCTTCCCCAATTACAAGTACTGAACTCTCATTGGTTCAGTTGCAACAGTGGTAGCAGAAGTAGGTTTACGGCCTATTTTAAAAACAAAATTCCCCCCAAGAAAGGACAGAGTACGGGCCGCATGGCTACTCCACAACAAGAGACATCCCTCCCAATTCCCAAGGGGGACATTCCCAAAGGTTATGTAATCTATCAAGATCAGCTAGTTCTTACCAGTGTATACAATTGGCTCCGCCTTGGGCAGCGTGACACTAGTGTCACCCCTCCACAGTTGGACCTGTATCAACGTATGCTCAACCTCCAACTAGAGTCCTTCACTGGCGGTGTCAAAGGAGCTGACATTGTCAGTTGGCTCCAGTCCACCAAAACACGCCTTCTTATCTGCCAGGTCCTGGAGTCCATGAGGGTTGCCACGGCATCTGGCTGCCTTACAGGGTCTGCCGCTGTGTGGTTCACCAACTGGGCCAGCCAGGAGTTTGACTTCGCCTGGGCAATATTTTGAGACGCCGCCAAATCCCAATATAGTGAAACTTTCTCTCCCATTGTCTTGGGGACTCCCCTCTTAGCCATCAAGCAGACTGGTTCTGTCCCCAAGTATCTTGCCGCTTGGCAACAATCCCTTGCTGCCGCCCCAAAGCCGTGACCGACGGGAACACCATGTTGCTCAATCTCATTGTTAATGGGTTAAAACCCCATGTTTGCAAGTGGGTCCCCGTCAGTTGCTGCACCTCTATTGATGACTGTTATAAAGCCATTGTAGAGGCCAATAACCAGGCTTCAATGGTTTTCTGCTGCACCAATAATGCTCCACCCCAACCACGTCCTGCACCTAAAATGGCCAAGGTCAAGTGGGCTGTTGCCAACCTTGTCAACAAGAAAGTGCAGCTAAACGCCCCCGCAAGGGGGAGCTCCAGCTAGCGCTGATTGAGGACCAGGGAAAAGCCAGGGGGTTGTAACAACAAGAGGCCTTACAACCCTAAACAATCTGCCCTCTCAGCCCTTGCTTACAAGGAACTCCTGCGACTACAATCTTCATGAGGTCAAAACCCTAGACGTCTTTCAGGTCCATAGTGAAGACCCCATGTTGCAAGCCGCTCATTCCTCAAATAAAGTAACACACTTGTCCTATCCCTTCCGTTTCTGTGGGAACACCCACAAGTTACTGGTAGATACCGGGGCTGATCACATCATGGTAGATCAGGCGTTTGCTGACTCCCAACAATTAGACCAAGTACCCAGCAGATTCAAAGCAGATGTGAAGCTGACTCCCGCAGAGTGGCCATCAACCACAAGACAGTACCCTTCTCCGTAAGAATGGGGAACATCCAGGTTAAGCTCTTTGGGCCAATCATGGCAGGCCTCAGCCACAACGTAATTGCTGGCCTCAACTGGCTCCAGCATAACTGTCCCTACATTGACTGGGATACCTCTGTCATCACCCTCAATAGGAATGGGGTGGGGTTCCAGATCTACCCCATGGAAATGAACAAGCTACTACATGACACTGTGCTTGTCAGGATAACAGAGACGGGCTCATACAACTTCAAGGGGGGAAACTAGACTTTAACCAATGTTCAGTCAAAGTTATCCGTGCAGAATTATCTGCAGTCCCTCCCTTGTCATCATCACTACCACCAGCGCTAGCTGCACTCCTTGAGGAGTACAAGGATGTATTCAGTGAAACACTTGAACAACTACCTCCACCCTGGGAGATCCAGCACACTGTACAACTTCAAGGATTGTTACCTAAAGCACAACCATTATACTGTCTCACACCAAAGGAAGATGAAACCCTCCGCCAGCACCTTGTGGACGCGCTTGATAAGGGCTTTATTCGCCCCTCGCTATCTCCATATGGGGCGGCTGTCTTCTTTGTAGCTAAGAAGGATGGGTCTCTTTGCCTGGTCACGGACTACTGCGCCTTAAACAAGGTGACAGTTAAAAATAAGTACCCCTTCCACTGATTGACAACCTGTTTGATACACTTGCAGGCGCAAAGGTCTTTAGCAAGATTGATCTCACTGCGGGGTACAACCAGGTCCGCATTGCACCAGGGGATGAGGTAAAAACTGCCTTCTGCACACGCTACGGGTTGTTTGAGTGTTGTGTCATGAACTTTGGAATGACCAACACTCCCTCCACCTTTGCCATGTTGATGAACAAAGCCTTTGAGGAACTGATTGGAAAGTGCGTGGTTGTGTACCTTGACAACATTATTGTCTTCAGTCAAGATCAAACCACACACCTCCACACCTCTGCGCTGTCCTTGACACCCTTCAGAAAAATCAGCTAAAAGCTAAACCCTCCAAATGTGAGTTTCTCAAGTTGGAGTTACTATTCCTTGGGCACACCATCTCTTCCCAAGGGATAAAGCCCAACCCCGCCAAAATCAAGGCAATCACTAGCATGCCGCCCCCCCCACTGATGTGGGCCAAGTGCAAACATTCTTGGGCATGGTTGCCTATGTACGCAAGTTCATCCCCAATTGCAGAGAACTAATTGCACCTCTCACTGAGCTCCTCAATACCAAACAGCGCTTCCATTGGACCCCTGCCAGAGATCAAGCCTTCAAGACGTTGAAGCAAAGGCTCACAACAGCACCAGTACTGCAGTTTCCCAACCAAAATTGACAGTACAAACTTGAGACTGACGCCTCTGACAGGGCCATAGGGGGCGTGCTAAGGGTAGAAACTGACAATGGCGTCTTCCTGCCTGTAGCATATGAGTCCAGGAAGCTCACTGACTCAGAACAACGTTACCCCATCCATGATAAAGAGCTGGCAGCCATTGTACACTGTGTTGAGAAGTGGCGCTGTTACTTGGAAGGTGTGACCTTCCCACCCTGCGTTCTGACTGACCATAAGTCACTCCAATACTTCAACACACAGTCTCATTTGACACGCCGCCAGGCAGGATGGGTTGAGTGTCTATCCCCCTATCAGTTACGCATCAAATACAAGCCTGGAAAGGAACTTGTCACAGCCAACGCTCTTTCATGACTCTATGTAGCGTCCATCACTGGGGACAACGGTTTGGACCCAGACTGGCCCATGCTCTACCTGCGCCCTGAGGCAACCTGCTATAAGGGCCTTAACTTGGTCACCATCTCCAAGCTGAAGGACAACAAAAGTCAGTTCACCATTGATGCTGGAAACGTCTGCTGCCGGGCAGAGACAGGTGAGAAGACGCCTTACATTCCCACCACCCAACAAGGGGACACCATCTTGCACTACCACCAAACCTTGGGTCACATCAGAGGGCGTAACCTCTTCAAGATTATGAAACAATAAGGTTTGGTGGCCGCGCATGCGGCAAGACATCTTGGACCTCCTTGAGACGTGTGTGTTGTGTGAGAAGAATACGTCCAAACCTGCACCTCCCAAGTCTGTCCTACCCATCAAGGCTATGGAACCCTTTGAGCAGTGGGCTCTCAACATTGTGGGACCGCTCCCTAAAGACAGACTGGGTAAGAAGTATATTATCACTGCTATCAACTACTTCACCTGTTGGCCAGTGGCGTGGGCAACAACCAACCACACTGCCACCACCATTACCCGCTTTATTGGCAAAGAGATTGTGGCTTGCTTTGGGCAACCCAAGCGTCTCATCACAGATGGCGGACCCAAACTTGTTGGACACGTTGTGAAGGCATACTGCGTCAAGAACGCGCTCCAGCATATAGTTACAACCCCCTACCATCCGCAAGCCAATGGCTGCGTGGAACAGTTAAACAGCTCCCTGGTTCAACTGATTGCCAAGCTCTCACAAGAGCACCCTAACACTGCGTGGACTGAACATCTTCCCACCGCCCTACTGATCCTGCAAGCAAGAATCAACAGGGGCACTGGGTTCAGCCCCAGCACCCTGGCCTTTGGAACACCTGACAGCCTGACCGGGGTTGAACAGGGGAAACTATGGTCCAAGGTTCCCAACAAGCCCCCTAGTGACAACGCCCTCCCTAGACCAATGGCGTGCCAAAGCCCAGGAGATTAAACACAAGCGGATTGCGGGAGGGACAAAACACCTCAAAGCTAGATACGCTGTAGGTGACCCCGTCTACACCCTCAATCCCAATTCTGCCAAATTAGAACCCAACCACCTAGGGCCCTTCAAGGTAGCTGTGGTCTATGACAACCACACCTACCAACTTGAGGATGCCCAAGGGAATACCAAGAAGCTTCACCATGACTGCTTGCGCCCCTGCCGCGCCATCCCCACACAAAGGTTGTTTGTGCGGACCTTCCCAGACCTTCCGCAAACTCCAGTCCTGGTGTCTGACAACAAACAGGGGGCAAGGGGGGTGTTGCAACCAAGTTTCTAGGCTTGCCTGCTAACGTATCTTACAATACACAGGGGGCGCTCAATGAGTCGCCCCTTGACGTATCTAACGTTATGGATTAATCTGATGGCAATGTCAAATGGCAGGTACTTCATCCTAATTAGGAGTGTTGCCAATTTGACCTGTTGATCCCCGCACAAGTTATTCCTTGGCTCCAAACCTTACATGGAACTTCCCACTATGCCACCCCCTTGTGGCCTTGTGGCTCTCCCCATATGGTATATTAATCACAATATTCTACAATAAACAACACCTTATTCTTATTATTCTGTCCTTTCCTATTGGACTGTTGTCTTCCCCAATTCCAAGTACTGAACTCTCATTGGTTCAGTTGCAACAGTACAATAGACCTTGGAGTGGACCACGTCTGGAGCCATACCCAGTCTTTTCACCAGGCGGGTGGAGACTATATTGATGGGCGCCCCACTATCTATAATGGCCCGTACTTTTACCTTGTTCACGGAAATATCAGCATAAGTACATTTGGTATAAGATTTGGATTGGAGATTTAATAAGTGGATACCCAGTGGTCCTGGGGTATCAAAATACTGGTGGAGGCTCTGGCCAATCTCAGGGAAGTTGGCTTCAATAGCCTCTAGTGGCATAGAGAATTGTACACCTTTCAGTGGTGGCAGGTTGCTGGACACGTTTGTGTTAGAACCAGTACATACCTCCTGAACTTGAGTGGTGTAGGTCTTGGAGGCGGTCTCTTTTGTGTTGGCGTCAATTTTCCTGGGGCGGCCTCTCCCTTGGGTGGGGATTGCATACAGGTTGTTTGCTACTAGCTTATAAATAGAGTCCTCTTCAAAGTCCTTTTCTGGTAGGAAGAGATCAGGGAGGGGCTGGTTGATGGCTGTGGGGGTGTCCATGGGCTTTGCCAGGATGGGTGTAGTCTCTTTGTTGGCAGGCATAGAGACCAAAGGGCTAATCTCTGGTCTCTGGCTGGCTGTTCCTTGATTGGGATCTTTTGGAATAGGGAGGGTATTGGCAGGACCAGTATATTCTGTTACTGGCCTGCCTTCCCTTTTCCCTGTTTGCTAGGTTTGGCTACTGTGACCACATTGACAGAGGCAGGACTAGGCTTTCCTCCTTGACAGTCTGCTGCAAAGTGACCTCTCTTTCCACACTTATTGCAGTTGCCTGAATTGTGATAGGATTTATTTTCTCCCTTGGGCTTATCTGCGTCAGGTGTGGAATTGGTTGGCTTGGGGGTTTGGGAGCGTTCCTTAAAGTTATTAAAACCTTTACCTGTCTGACCCTTGTTAGGTGCTTTAAATTGTGACCCAAGTCTTCTAAGATAACTAGTGATTCTCTGCATGTCATTTGACTGGTCAAGGACTGGGAACATCACGTTGACAAGCTTACAATAGGGTTGTAAGGCTCTGCTCATAGTGATGCAGCAATCCAGGTCAGAAAGTACTCTGGCTCCAAGGAGGATCTGAGCCTTGTGATAGAAACAGTCAGCAAAGTCAGAGACAGTCTTGTATTTTTTAAAGGAAATATTGATGAACTCCTCCTTTCTGGCCTGGAGTTTTGTCTTGCTGCCAAACTCGGCAATGACCGCCTGCTTGGCGTCTGTGTACGTCCACTCTTCTTGTGGTAGGCAAGGCATGATAACGTCTACGCTGGCAGGGTCCAGGGCATTGATGAGGGTAGTGGCCTTCATGTGATACAATGATCCTCTCATAGACATCTTGAAAAGCCGTACAAATGTTCTAATATTTCCATTAAAATTGAATCTGGGTAAGTTCAATGGCTTTAACTTGTGATCAGGTACCAGAGTCTCTTTTATTGGGGTGGCCACTGGTTTTCTAGTGGGAATAGAAGAAAGTCTGGTAGAAGTCATGGGTGTGAGGGGAGGCAGTGCTGCTACGCCCATGGGTACATTGCGCGTGTACTGAGAGCCATTGCTTTCACAATTGGATTCTACTTTGTGGAAGTAGTCAGGAGAGGAAGTCTTCTGCCGTTCTGAGGAGGAAGCGGGAAGAGGGATAGAGCTTGTCCAGAGCTGCTACTGCCTGCTCCACAAGCCTGTGTCTCAAGTTTGCTTAATCTTGTAGCAAATTTGAGCTCCATCTTCTTTCTGGCAGATTGTTCTTGTACCAGTTTTTCCAGGAGGTTGCTGTGATTTTCCGCCAGCATGAGAACCGTGGAAGTAAGCGTATCCTGGCGTTGCTTGTCCTTCATACGTCCTTCCTCCAGGTGAGCAATACGTTTATGTGCAGACTCAAGATCCTCATAAAGCAAGCTGGCCAGTTCCTGTACACTTTCAATGGTCTCCCAAAGATTGTTCTTGTTGTCCACGTAGGCATTGTGGTACAGGCAATAGTTGTGAGATTCTGAGGCAAGCTCCTGGGAAGAATTGCCCAACTGGGGAGGGAACTTACCGCTTCTTAGACTTTCTAGTTTGCTTGCCATCTTGTTGACGTACACCACCAACTCATTATACCGGTTGGTACTTCTCTTGTCAGCGGTGTCTATTATGCAACAGATAGAATTTGCATTGGGAGTCTCTTGACTTAGTGTCACATGTTTGGCCAATTCATTGACCCTTTGAGTTAGGCTAATATAGTGGTCTGTCACTTCAGTGATCCATTGTGGAGTGATGCCAGTGCTTTTGAAGCAGTTGGAAACAATTTGCCCGACTTGAGAGTTGAATTGCTGTACTATCTCATCCACTCTGAAGTGGGCATGGTTGGTGGTTTGAACAGGTTCCTAAGAATACCCTGTAATGAGTCAAAGCTGGTATTCAACTTATTGATGGTGGCTAGGTGGGCTTCCTGCAATTCATTGTGACTGGCCCCTAGCTCTGTGAGCTCCAAGCTTTGCCTTGCAACAAGTTGCTGCAAGTGTTTAATGCTTGGGTGAACAAAGTAAGAGAGGAAGTCTTCAACTTGCCCCTTTTCCTTGTTCAGTAACTGGCTGATCTGCATACTGTTAGCCTCCTGGTACTGCCAATAAGCAGTCCAGAGTTTGGCAGCATTCAGATTATAACTAAACAGAGTGAACTCTGCGTCCTGTTGGGCCCCCTTGTGTCAACAACCGTGCAGGAGTGCGCCTAGCATAGCGCAAACCTCTTCTAAAGAATACTGGTGAGGTTGATGCGGTCCAGGTGTGTAGGCGGGGTCCAGGTGAAGGCAGTCATCCTGGAGCTCAACAGCTCTATGTGGCGTGATTGTCAAGTAGAGACTAGTGTCCCTTTTGGTGTCACTAGTATCCATACAACCCCCCATACTTATCAACAAAGCTGGGGTGGGAAAGAGGCAAGGCAGCGCCTTGACTTGACTCCAATGGCAGCTTGTATTTGTAGTGAGCACCACTGTCAAGATTTTGGGTTCTTGAGGTATTGTTTTTATTAGAGAACATTGGGTAATATATGTTGATAGAGGACTGTATGGCAACAGTCTGTAGCTACCAATTGGTTCTTGGGATAATGCTACGGCTTGGCAGAGTCCTTAGGCTGTAGGAGAAGAAACACAGTTCTGCAGATAGACAGCGGCGCGCTCTATCTGGATACAACTGACTACTAGACGCCAACTAGTAGTGATACAATACTTAGAGATCTTCAATCTCTAAGCCAAGGGTGATATTTTTTCTGCTCAATCTCTAATCAGGAGAGCTCCTTATATAGGGTGGATAAGCCCTCTTGCCAGATAGATATCTGACGCATCTAACTCTTGCTAGCCAGTCTATCTGTTCCCCAGACTGCTAGCTTCAGCCCCCAGAGTTAGGCAGCCATGCAGTTGGCATGGGACTACAATTGATTAACCGGCCTCAGCTTACTTCACCAGCATATTGGCGGCATCTTGTTTCCAGTTTATGCATGTGTGAGTTTAGTTCCCTGTCTTTGGGTTTTTGCATCATGCATTATTCACTTTAATGACCTTCTATATTGGTCATGGGCTTTGAAGCGTCTGCAGGTGCAAATGTTTAGGCATAATCATCTTCCAGTAAGTTCCTGAACACTTCATCTTATTGGCTGCTAGGCGTTTTGTGATTGTGGACCTGGTCTAATCCAATATGTGGCCTAGTCTTGGATCAGGATCAATCTTTGGAGTAATCATCAGTCCATCAATTGGCCAAAACTAAGGGATGGATAAGTTGATGCTTTTTACAATCAAGCCAGCTATATGGTGATTGACCGTCTAACCAATCAACAAAGGGGAATAATGGTCAAGTTTATTACATTATTCCAGAGGCTTGACAGTCAGTGTACAAGATGAACTCTTTATCATAATCAGGATAGACTAAGATAGGAGCCTCTTTGAGCTTGGCCTTCAACACTTTGAATGCTTGAGGTTGGCTGTCAGTCCATTCAAAGGGGACGTTGAAAATCATTTGGACAAGGGGTTCACTTAGTTCAGCAAAGTTAGGTATGAACTGTCGGTAGTAGCCCATCATACCAAGGAATACTTGAACCTCTTGAAGACTTGTGGGAGGTAGCATATTGTCAATGGCTTCCACCTTGTTATTCATGGGGCAGATTCCAGTTTGAGTGACCTCATGACCTAAGAATTCAAGATGTTCCTTAAAGAAGGAGCATTTGGAGGGGTTGAGTTTCAAGACAGCTTTGCAAATCTTGATGAAGACAGCCTTGAGATGTTTCAAGTGGTTGGTAAAGGTAGCGCTGAATACGGTGATGCCATCAAGGTACATGAGGACGCAGGAGAGTTTTAGGTCTTGTAAGATAGAGTCCATAGCTTGTTGAAATATGGCAGGGGCATTGCAGAGTCCCTGGGGCATACAAGTGGGTTCAAAAAGGCCTTCTGAAGTGATAAGTGCAGCCTTTTTTTGATCTTCAGGAGATAAGTCAACTTGCCAGTATCCCAAAGCTAGATCCATGGCTGAGAAAAACTTGGAACCACCCAGCTGTCTGAGAGCATTGTCAATTCTGGGCAAGGGATATGAATCTTTTTTAGTGAGAGAGTTCAGGCGTCAATAGTCCATTACAATGCGGTGTCCCCCATCTTTCTTCTTGAGGATCAGTAACAGGGAAGCCCAAGGACTTTGGGAAGGAGCCAGTAACCCAGCGTCCAGAAGTTTCTTGAGTTCTTTAGACACTTGAGCATCTTCTACCCTACTACAGCGGTATGGTTTAGCACAAAAAGGGGGCATATCCCCAGTATCAATCTGATGGATGACTTCTTTAGCTAGGCCATAGTCCGTAGGTCCAGAGGCAAAGATGTTGCTGAACTGATCAAGCAGGTCCAACACATCTTTTTGTTGGACAGGAGACAGTTAGGAAAATCAGCAGTGGTGAACAAGGAGAGAACTTGAGGATTGTCCTCAGGTAGATTGAAATCACTGAAAGTTCCAAAGGGGTAGAGGGAGAATACTTGTTCTGCTCCCAGTATACGGCCATGTCCCACAACCTGGCCTTGGGTCACCTGCATGGGCAGGGCCATCAGGTTAGCAAGCAGTAATTGTACAGGCTCTTTGTGAGTTCAATCTAAAATCCCAGGACACAGGCAGGGCTCTGTAAAACTTAAGGATTTAGGTGAGTAAAGTTCCAAGAATGACTTTTCAGGTAGCTCACAGGAAATCTGGGAATAAATCACCACCTGAGAGCCTGGGGGGATGGTTATAGCCGCAGGTGCTAGCAGAGGTACCCCTTCTTCTGCAGGGCAGGAAGGAGGAGGGGTACACATGTTGGAGGAATGGGTCCTATACTTGAGAGAGAAGATACCCATAGGGTACTCAAGCACACAAGTTTTAAGACGTTTTCCTGGGAAGCGTGGAGGTTCTTCAAAAATCAAAGGAACCTCATATCCTAAGAGCAAAAGGTATCCATCTCGTAAGTTTACAATCCCATTATATTCTCGGAGGAATTGAGTACCAATCAAGAGGTCATAGCTTTTGTTCTTGAGGACCACAGCAGGGGAAGCAATAAGGAGTTTCCCAAACCTCATGGATAGAGCAGAGTAGGCGCCAATGGCCCGTGTTTGTGCCATGCCAGCTGTGCCATACAACTGCGTGTAGTTGAGGTCGGGGGCCAACTTAAGTTTCTTTATTAGTTTGGAAGATACCACATTGACTGGGGAACCCGTGTTCAAGATGGCTTTGATCTTAACCTTTTGGATTGACACTTTCACTTGGGTTGTATCTTTTCCAAAAGGGGACAAGACTGCCAACACATCTTGCGCAGCCTCTAGCTCCTTTTCCCATTTGGCTAGCATGTACTGTAACACAGGAATTTCCTTGTATACAGTCTGTAGCAGGAGGAATACAGTTATGTTTTGCAAAAGAGCTTTGGCTAGCTTGGCTGCTTCCTCAGAAGAATCAAACAAGACAGGAGGTTGGTGGGCTTGGGCTAGGTAAGGGCGAGCCACCATGGACTTAGCTTCACTTGCAGGTACTTGGGAAGAGGTGGTAGTCTTCCCAGAGCAAAGCTTGTATGGTAAAGGGATGATTTCTGGAACAGCCAGGACAGAAAGGCCATGACTATCAGAGTCTTCACTATCAGAATCTTTGGGCTCTGAATCACTGGAGAGATTGTGAAATAGATGAAGGATAGTTGGGCCAGAGGAAGAGGAAGTTTCCTCATCAGACAGAGGATCAGGGGGAGACGGGGGAGATTGGTCAGCAGAGAGTGTCTCTGTTTCTAAGCTGACCTCTCTTTTCCCGCCTGTTCCTTGGGATCACAACCTTCCACTCAAGGATTAGTGCAAGTGCGCAAGTGGTGCCCAATCTGGCCACAGTTAAGGCAGCCTTGTCTTTTAGCCTGTCCACTAGCACCCAGGGTCATTATGCACGGCGTACAAGAGGTAGTTCCAGAATTACTGGCTTTATTTTCACGTACCACTGTACCTCTATGTGTCAAATGTATGTCTTGTAGGAGCGTCTTAATACTCTTCATGGAAGTGAGCAAAGCCTTGTGTGCCTTAAAGTGTAGGCATAGAATCTGGTTCACCTTCAAAGCATTTGAACAAGCCGTGTAGGCTTCCCGGGGAGTTAATTGTCAACTGGTAATTAACTGCTAGCCTTCAATGTAGAAACAATCTGTGAACTCAGCCAGGGTTTCCTTGGGCTTGAAAGCAATGTGCATAAATGCATCTTTCTTGACCTCCAAGCTGAGATCTCCTCCAGAATCCTCAATAAGGAGGCGCTTCATATCCTCCCAGGTGACAATAGAAGGGAGCTTGGGGACCACAACTTCCTGGCAAGTGGGATGGAGGCAGGTGAGGATGTGTTCCTTCTTGAGCTTGTTGGTAGCCCTACACATTGCAGTTTTGTAAATGGTTAGAAAGGCAGCAATTATAGAGGTCTTTGGATCAAATATCTGTTTGAAGGTCAGTTTGTAGTTTGGGTTAATAGACAAGGACAAGTACTGACTGTTTTCAACAGGGTTGCCTTCAAACTTGGATTCAGCAGCAGGTTGTCTAGCCCAGAGGAGTCGAAGGCTTTCCTCTAGAGTGTCCAAGGTAGAGCTTTTCTGCCCACTAATATCCCTAGAAGTGGCAGCAGCAGTCCCAAACTTGTTGATCTTGATTTGTTGTACCGCCAAGGTGCCAGCAATTCCATTGACACAAGTAGCCAGAGAAGTGGTCTAAGAAACCAAGGGGGCGACTTGTCCATTTAGGGTCTTGGTAAAGCAGGAGAGGTTTTGGACCTCTCTTTCCAATGTGTCTTGCCTATCAGCTACATCATTTGTCACTTTGGCAAATTGATCTATAGCACGCGCACAGTGGACCCGGGGTTGACCTTCCAGACCAGGGCAGCAACCATGATTGCCATGAGCAGGAGTATTAGCAACTTCACCTTGCTCTTTATCTTCAGATTCAGATGACAAGTCCTCAGAATTAAAGAGGTGTTGCCTCAAATACTCAAGTTTGCCCTGCAAAGTAGCCACCTGATCAGTGAGAGAGGCAATACAAGGGTCAGGCATTGGTTTGACTGGAGGGGGGTTCTGCACAGAAGCTTGACGTCAAGTGGTAGCCTTGAGTTTGGCGATGGCCTCCCATACCTTGGTTTTGAAATCAGATGGGGTCTCAACAGTGGAAGCGGGAGGAGTCACCTCAATAGACGCTACCCTGTCATCCATATAATTTTGCACCTGGTATAGAGTGTCACCTAGTGCAGCCTTATTAAGACCGTATTGATGTTGCAGATGGTGGCCCCAAGTATTGACATGAGCTCCTATCAATTTGAGTTGCAAGTTGACATGCTCTCTGAATTGATTGAGTTCACTAACCAGAGTCTCAAAGTCCTGACAATGGTTTAGCAGAAAGGCCTCAATTTGCTCACGCCACGCTGCCTGATGTTCATCCAATTTGCATATTTGATCCTTTATGTATCCAGGGAGCAAGGAACAAAGGGAGTTCATGGAGGCAGTTAAGTACTTCTGTGACGCCAATGAGTTGTGCTGGTTGTCAGAAATACAAGCAAAGAGACTGTGTGACCATTCTTGATAGACCATATTTTGAGCATAGTTATTTGAGACAGCAGTGACTACAGCATCTAATAGCTGATTCTGGGATCCTAAGGCAAGTTGGTGATGAACTAGGGCATGTTGGATGAACTGGTTGACCAACACACCAATAGTATACATAGATTCCATCAACACAGGGGGAGACCAAAGTCCAAAAGGAAGGAGTACAGGTCTTTAGAGGCGTACCTGGGACAGAGGCCAGGGATAGAGTGCATTGTCACTGTGCCATAATGAAGAAGGGAGCAGGCAACAACACAAGCTTGCTTGTAGTTGAGAGAGAAAGCTGGAAGGGGGGCCACGCAGGCCAGGAGACAGAACCAATACCATAGGATTTGAGGGGGCATTGGTGATGTCTTCTTCCAGAGGGGGACTAGAGACTTGAGGTTGATTGGGTACTTTGGAAACAAAGGGAGAGGGACCAGAGAATGCACATGGGAATAGGATAACCAAGGGGCTTGCAGCCCCTGTAGTGAGCACTATTTTGTCATGTTCAGCTCCAGGGGACAACATCCTGGAGGACACGGCGGGAAATCTTTATTATGAAAGATTTGAGGTTTGAAGCTAGCCTTGGGCTAGCCTTCAGGGCAAAATTAAGGGCACATACCTTAATTTCCTGGAAAACAAGGTGTATAAGTCCTTTTGGCAGAAAGGACAGGAAAATCTTGAAGATTATAAAAAGCCAACACAAATGTGGATAAACTTAAACTTTATTGGGAGTGAAGATTCTACTTTAAATAATAGACAAGGGGCAGTAATCACTCAATAAGAAGACAGAGTGGCTGAGGAGGTTACGCTGGGATGAGGTCATACCAGGATCAACCACAGACAGGTACAACAATCCGGAATGGGTGGATATTGAACCAGACCCATTTGCGGAAGGCAAGGACTTCCCAAACTTGAAGGCAAAACCAGCCAAATCTTTGCAACTATCAATATTTGAAGGCCAAATCAAAATAGCATTAATTGTGCAATTTATGACACCATGCCAGGGAAACAGAATGAGGATAAGTACATCATTACCGCAACAGACTTTGCCACACAATGGCCAGTGTCACAAGCAGTAAATACACATACAGGCAATTTTGTGCGGCGGTTCATAGAGAAAAATCATCAGCAAGTTTGGAAAGCCAGAACTCCTGATAACCAACAGAGGCAAAGAATTGACCTCCAAAGATACCAACGTATACCTCACCAAGAATGGGGTCCAGCACACAGTGACAACACCTTATCATTATCAGAAAAATGGACAAGTGGAGCGGCTGAATGGCAGCCTCATGCAAGCCTTAGCCAAGTTCACCGCTGGGAGACCTGAGGAATGGTACAAGCAGCTACAGACTGCATTGCTTTTATGCTGGACATATGTGAACAGATCTACCGGGAAAAGCCCCTTTGAGTTAGTTTATAGCACACAACCCAATATCATCCAAGCATTATCAGGACCCAAGCAGGAAATATCAAGCAAGGTTCCACCACATTCAGATCCCCAGGTCATGCAAATAACAGCAATAAATCCAAAAGGGAAGAAAAGCATTTGCAAAAGACATTCTTCCCCATTCAAAACAGACACAAGGTTGGTGACAAAGTTTGGGTCATGAACATCAAAAAAAGTAAATTATAACCACAGAAAGTAGGCCCGCCAATCATCCTAAAGGTAAACAAAAACAACACTTACCTTTTGCAAGGACTTAAGAAATGTAAACAAGACAAGGTCCTCCACCATTATTGCCTGAGGCCCTGCACGGCAAGACAGAAACAACGTGAGATTGTCCTACCCGCCACAGAACAACAATTAGTCCAGTATGGAGCCCAGGCTCCCAACAAAATCCCTGAAAACCTGCCCCCAGAGGAGACCAACCTTCAGTTGGGGGGTGTTGATACAGCAGGCTCAAACTGCCAGCAAGGTTCCAAGTAAGCGTTTTTGGGACCTGCAATCCAATTATCCAGTCATTCAAAGCCAGACTAGGAAGTTGACTTGAATTTCCAAATCCAGCAACATGAACAAATGATGATCCCTTACAATGAATACCTTGTTTTGGCGCTTGACTGATTACCAGGATCAAGCCACCCCCTTTACCATCCAACTGTGTGATCAACACAATCATGTTCCTGTTATCCATGACTCACATTAACTATATAATCATTATCTCTCAATAAAGAATATTATCAAGTCTCTAAATATTTCCCCCTTGTAACTCTGATAAAACAGCACAGTTACAGCATCTTCTTGTATTGTTAGACAGTTGATGGGGTGTGCTTTTGGCATACTTCCTTTGAGATCAATTTTGTGCTAAATGCCCCAGTTGAGTGGTAGCCCTGATAAATTTTCTTGGAAAACAGAAAGAAATTCTTGGATTAGCTGTTTTTGGATTAGATCCTGCTTGAGTGAGTCTCTAAACTTTTAAAACAAATTATCTCATATGTGCAGGTATTCCAATCAATTTTGCTAGGGTCATTTTCTTCTTTTGTTTCTGTGATCTTTACAAACACATGGTCTCTCATGAGTGTATCAAGATGGATCAGATACATGTGATTGTGCACCTCTGCTTGCTGCATGATGAGGGTAGCACTATCCCAGTCAATGTGAGGTTTGGTCTTCCTCATCCAATCCAGACCAAGTATTACATTGTACTTGGGGATTAGGATGATTGGGCCACCAAGGGAAGTCTGCACGTCCCTTATTTGGGCCTGGAAGGGCTTTGCTTCTCTGGTAACTGGTGTACTCATGTTGTCTGACATGACAACTCTTTTGATGTTACTTTGTAATATGAGTAGCTTAATAAGGCTGGCAAATATTTTGTTAATGAGGGATTGGTCCACTCCAGTGTCAAATATTGCTGTGCCCTGATATCTGCCAAATCAGAAAGAATAAGTGAGAAGTTTATTTTCAGTTTGGGAATCAAACAGTATAGATTTTATGGAGGATACTTGGATTATGATAATTGAGTCCACATCTTTGTCCCTTTACAAGCTTTGAAAGGTGGGGGAGGGTGGCTCACCTAAGCACTTCTCTGAGCTTTTCCTTCTTTGGTTGCATTTTCAGTACTCATCTGGTTAGTCTGAGTTGTACAGTTTCTGCCTTGAGGGTAAGGGTTATTAGCTCAGTTGTTTTGTTTGTTGGCTAAACGGTCCTTCTTTGCTGTGGGACTCTCTTTCTGTCTTTTTGGTTACATGCAGGTCATCAGATTTCTGTGCAGCTTGCTTTCCTTCCAAGAATACATCCTGGAAGTTATTACAACGGCTCATATCAAACTGAAGTCTGATGTGTGTGAGGGGGTCATTATAGAAGTCCAGCTGTGGTCCAGCCTCATCAAAGTTGATGATGTCAGGAGCTCAATCATGTATTTCTTCATAGGCTACAATGTACTCCTTGATAGTTCCTGTTATTTTAAAGGTTCTGAATTCAGTCATGATCACAATATCAGAGTCCTTTATGGCAAATTTTTCCAGGATGGCGTTATTGAACATGTCCCAGTCATTTTTTACCAGAGCTTTGATCAAACCATTTTCTTACAAAGAGTGAGGTAGCCCTAGTAATGTGTAAAGTAATTTTGCTTGTCCAGAGTTTCTGGTGGTAGCCTACTTGTGAAACTTATTTTGGGTGCTTTCAATCCAGAGGTTGGCATTTTCACAATGTAGTCCTGAGAACGTTCCAATCTCTGCTGAGTGTAGGCATTAAAACACAATGTTGGGTATTTTGGTTGTTTCAGGAATTGAAAGCGGGTTCAGGATCACATTTGTGCTGAGGAAGTTGTATTGTTCAGTTGGTACAAGGACATTGTTGAAGACAACAAACCCTTCTGGGACGTCCTGTCCTTCTTTGTATTGTCTCCAGCATGTGGGGAGTGCCATCTGCTGGGTTCTTTTCTTTGGAGGAATTTTTCTTTTAAGTTGTGTAGGTGTGGATAACCTACTTGTTCTACCACTGTCAAGTATATACTTCTTAGAAGTATAATAAACAATATAAAGGGTAAAATTAAGAAGAGAATGATACTTTATTAGATATGAGTTTAGAATATTATATAGTATCATGGGAAGCCACATACTGTCCATGTATGTCATGGCAGTCATGAGGCTTTTCTAAGTAGTGTTCTGCTTAGGACTTGAAAGGTTTGATCCCCGTAATAGATGATCAATTGATAAGAGTGCCACCAAATTAATGATTAGCTTGGGAATCATTCAGGGAGTTACTTGGGGGATTATTTCCCCAAGAGGGAGTAATCAAAGATTTTGTGACACTAATGTAACAGCTAGTTTATTCATTGTGACCCTTAAGTTCTCTATCACATATGAGATTGTATTCTCCATCAGGAAGCAGAAGCAAGCAGCCAAATGGGCCTGTCCCATCTCTAGTATTTTCTTGAATGGGAGCATTGCCAGGACATCTAAAACAAGCTCAATGGAGTTTGACACAGTAAACTCCACCAAGGAAAACCAGGTCCAGGAAGACCAACTGGACATTTTTATAGGCTTCAACAGTCCACTCAGATGCCCCTTTTGCTTGTGAAAGTCTCATTAGCGCGTCCCTGGACATTGAGAAGGTACTGTGGATCCTATCTTCAAGCTCACATAAAACAGGGGGGATAGGGCCAGCTGCCTAGCAACATGACTGGCAAAGTTGGCATAAAAAGTGGCTGTAATTTACAGGGCAAGGACTTGGCGCACTACACCATCAATAACTTCTAAAAAACAGATAAGTTTATATATAGTTTTTTATTTAGGTACCTTTTTCACTGGCTTCTTTTCTGGTGGCTCCTGCTGGGCAGGCCATTTTGGGCTCAACCATCTGTGCTAGCATCTTGGCCTCCTTTGTTCTGGCACACTTTGCTGTCTTGAGATGTTCTTACATCTCTGTCAGAGATCCACTCATTGGGAAGTCTTTCTCCAATTGAATGAAGTAGAGCTCCCAAGTTGAATTTGACCAGAGTGGAACCTATGGGAATCCCTATCATTAATATGTGTAGAAGGTGACCAAATAGGCGGAATCTTCCCAAGAAGGGAGTGAAGTGGTTGAGGATATAATAGACACTGGTGTACCCCAAGACCAACCAGGGGACCTTGGGGTGGATGATAGGTGGTAATTGAGCTGTTTCAACGTAAGGGGCATGTTGTTGACGCGGACCAAAACAATACCAAATTGAGTCTTCTGATTTGTCAGTAGGAGCTGGTTTGGGGGTTTTGAAGTCAACATTTGCTTTTCCATAACTGATTAACACACAAAAAGTCCATACAAGGAAGATGAACTTCATGTTGTTGGGGGGAACCTTTAGAATCTACTAATCAAGTGTTTAGAATTGAAAATATAGATTTATTGATTGATAGAAATAGAAGAAATTGTTGGAGCAATTTGGAATGGAAGAATTTTTCAGTTTAAATACTGACTTCAAGTGAAGAAGGGAACATTGTGGTTACCAGGTGGATCTGCAAGAGTGATTTTGAGAAGAATTGCCTTGCAGGACTGCAGCAGGCTTCAGCCTGCAATGCAAGAAGAGGCAGGTTGGGATATTGTATTGAAGTATTGTATCTTACTATGGTTGGGGATGATATCTTGGGCTAGATGATGAGTATTTCTTTGGCTTGGGTGGTTCACTGGGTTTTATTGGCTTCCTGGGTCCCTGAATCTCTGGTTTGGACAATATTTGCATTTATTTTCTGATTGATTGGCTGTACTATGATTATCAGAGCCAAATTTAAATGTTGATTTGTTATCATAATTGTTTGAATCCTTAAATTTCAACTTTGAAATATAATATATGTTTTGCTCCTGGTTTTTACACTTGCTTTTGTTTTTGCATTTGGAATTGATTTTAAAACATTCATTTATCAATTTCAAAAGTGTTTTCAAATTGATTAAATTAATAGATTTGGTTTCAACCTTGGCTTCTGATTTAGCATTTAAAAATACAACTTCTGGCTTCTCAATTATTTTAAAACAGTTTAAGTCTGGTTTCCAATTTGTGTTAGGGATGGAACCCCTTACAATCTCAGGGTCATCTACCCAGATAGACAGCATAGAAAGTGTGTAAAACTTGAACTGTAAGCCCTCTACCACAGTCTTCTGACTGTTTATAAGACACTCAATTGTATTCTCAGACGTTTCTGGCATCTTGGCCATAATGGCTTTGGCATTAACTTTGTCAATTTTCTTGCCTGTTTGGACATCAAACTTGAATTTGGCTTTAACTTTGTGATAAGTTTCCTTCATATCAGCAATTACTGAGTCAAGGTCCTTCAATAGCTTCTCAAGTTCTCTCATTGATTTTTACTTAACTTTCCATATGTTTTAATAGCTTTCTTCCCAATAATCTCTGTGTTATTCTGATACTGTAAATTCAGAACCTAAACGTAAAAACCCAGGATTGTCAAATCCTTGGTACAAATTTCAAATCACATTTGCAGGCAACTCAGCTGAGTGAAAAATAAAATATTTAATAAAATCAACTATTTAATTTAAATTTTTTGATTTATTTAAATTGGCAAATTTCAAATCCTATGAGCAGATAACTCAACTGACTAAACACAAAACACATCAAACAAACACAAGATACATGAATCAGAAATGCAGTATTCTAATGTACAATTTGGTATTTTATATAAGTATAACAAATCATAAACAACATGAGATTATTAGCAAATCTGAAATTGTGGGATTGTCAAATCCAAGAACCAAATTTTAAATCAAAAATGAGGTGAATTTGACATAGATATAATTTATGGGCCTCTCAAACAGGGATTTAAAGGATCTATAGTGGATTTGTGTAATTTTTTTGGGAATCATAGACATTCTCAAAAATCACCCAATTCCATTTTAGGACGGCAAAAATTTAGATCCTACTATTCACAAAATTAACATACTTAACAATAAAATTGACTAAAATATACATCCCTCTTTTTGAGTTTAATTTTTTAATAAAAATTTATTATGTCTTCTAACAACAACCAAGTCAAAAAGCTGTTCCCTGGCCTTGATGAAATCATAAAAGCTTACACTGGGTCTCTCAACAGTGAAGCCTCTGTCCATGATCACTCCCAACTTGCAGACTCTCCCCAAGCACTACCCAGGAGTGTGTTCTTTCTCCTGCGTCCTCAAGCATGGCCCTGTTTGCCCATCACACATAGGCAGCTGCTAACCCAAATCATATAGCAACACTAGCATCTAGAATTGACCAAGTGAGCCATGGGGCCACCAATAAAAGCCAGAATCCAGAAACAGCCAATCAGGTGACACTGTCTGGTTCTCAAGGCAGACACACCCCGCCTCCAGCCAATCAGCCTGCAAGGTGCAGAAGAAAATTAATCACTCTGGAGATTTTTCTTGAAATGGTTGAAAAGCAAGGGATGCTTATGTCCCTTGGGGAAATTGCGGCTGCAATAGGGTTTGCAAAGTCCACTTTGGCTGCAACCTTGAGAGCCCATGCCAACTATGACCCCCTCCCAAGAAGACCCCAACTGGAGCCTTTTCTTCAACTGAAGGTGAAAAAGCCCACCCTATCATGATGGCTATTATGGAGTGTGACCCGCAGATGCCCCTGGTCCAGGTCTGTCTCCAACTGGGACTCCACAGCATTTTCACCAATAAGAGAACGGTGAATTTGTGGATGTATGGAGTTGTGGTTGTTGCCAGAATCTTATCCAATCAGGTTCTCAGTGGCTCCAGTTTGGTGGATATCAACCCCTAAAATGCAACAATCATTAATTTTATCAAAGGAAGGGCAATGAGAGCCCATAATGACATCGTTTTTTTGTCATATGCCAAGATTTTGGCAAGTATTCAAGACTTTGGGGAAAAGTGCATCCAATCTGACGTCTACAAGCGCAGGCCAATCCTGTATCAATTTTTTGGGGTTTTGTTGGCAGTTTCCACATTGGGTATCAATCATTACTCCGCTTTGTCAAACACAGCAGATGGGTATGCCTACCAGACAGAGCTCAAGGTCATGCTGGAGAAGTGGGCTACCTAAAACGCCGCCTACACAGTTGTACTGAGTGCAGAGATGAAGCAGCGGGAATGGGCAACCCAAGAAATCAGGACTGTGGGGCATACCTGTTGGTCCTACCCCAACAACCACGCCAACATGCATCTTGCAGATGTATGTCTCTACAATTCTGGTTCCACCCTCAGGTGCTTGAAGCCTGCCATCTACAACAAACTATGCACCCAGATTGATAAGTGGTATGAGCTTTTCCTGTCCATTTTTGTCCAGGATTTATCTGATCTAATCATCTTCTATGCGAGTGATAGTGATAAGTCCAGAAAGTACTCCTGCCTCCCCATGCTCATCCATTTGGTTTGGCAAGCCCACATATGTGACAGAAGAAGAATTCAAACAATTGAAGCAATCAGCTCTTTCTGCCTCTTCCCAGTCAACAAACCAAGCCTCCCCAACTCCCCATCAAGACCAAGCCACCTGCCTTCCAACCATGACTCTCAAACCACTACCCATTCCCTCCCCACTACCTCTGATGCCGTCCCTTTTACAAGTGCATGTTGTGTTTGGCACCCAGAGACAACATCTAGGAGGACACAGAGGGAAACCTTCATAAAAAAGGTTTGAGGTTCAAATTTAGCCTTGGGTTAGCCTTCATGGCAAAATTAAGGCCACATGCATTAATTTCCTGGGATGCAAGAATATTTCCTTTTGGCAAAAAGGAAAGGAAAAGGCTTGAAGAATACAAAAGCCAGCACAAATGTGGATAAACTTGTCTTTATTAGGAGAAGTAATTCTACTTAAATAGTATACAAGGGCTTCTGATCACTGAATAGGCAGACAGAGTGACAGAGGGGGGTCACATTGAGATGAACTTATACCAGGATCATTCAAAGACAGGTAGGAAATTCCAGAATGGGTGGACATTGATGTTGCTCCATTTAAGGTAGGTAAGGAATTCCCAAAATTGAAGGCAAAACTGACCAAATCTTTGCACATTTCATTATTCAAAGGCCATATTGAAACTTCAATAATGGCACAGTTTACAACAAAATTTGTCCCTGGAGTGGATCCAGCACAACCCTGAAACAAGAGGATTTTAAAATGGAGAAAAATATGTTAGGTTAGAAAAAAGAAGGCAGAAGAAATTACACTATTTTTATAACCTGTTGAGATAAACAAAATCAACCAAGTCTAAAGACAAAATTGAAAACCAAGGAATTTATATTAAATTAAAATTGATCTGGATCCACTTCATTTTTTTAGCCTGAGTTAATTTTGTTTATCTCAACAGACTATAAAGCTACTGTAACTCAGGATTATTTTAAGACAGAAGAAAAATAAACTATTTAACCTTTACAAAAAGGGAAAGGAACAAGAAAATGTAAATGAGCTTAAGTCCTTATTTATAAGTTTTAAAACAGCAGGATTTACCCGCCAACAAGGTCCCAACTAAAAAGTTTTGAGACCCGCAATCTGATTTCCCAGTGACCCAAATCCAAACAAGGAAGTTGACTTAAATTCCCAGAATCATCAACAAGAACAAACAATGATCCCATATGATGGATGACTTGATTTGGCGCTTGAATCATAACCAGGATCAAGCCATCCCCTTCATCATCCAATCAAGTGATCTACATACTCCTGTTCCTCTTATGATGATTCAGTGCCACTATATAATCCCTATCTCTAAATAAAGATAATTATCTAGTTTTCAAATATTTTCCCCTTGTAATTCTGCTGAAAAAGCACAGTTAAGGCATAAAAATCACCAGATTATTCAGACCTTCTCATGGAAAAGGAATCATCTGAACATAAGTGATAGGTGATCATAAAATCCACCAAAAGAGAAATGAAGAAATTGACAAGTACAACCAGAGCAATATACAAATAAAGATTGGTGGCAAGTTTACTTAATTCCCATCAGCCACAAATCAGGGGGGATTAAAATAAAAATTTGGAATTTCATATACAGGCAAATCAATAGAGTTTTAAGTGCCATGGTTTAATCACCCATACTGCAAAAATTCTTAAACCCTTTTTAAGGAGAAAGTTAAAGCCCTCTAACCTCCCATATTTGATGATGCTTGTTCCTTAATTTGTGGAGAAGTTAGTTCAGTCATTTTCCAACTATCCTCAACCTTTCTCACACATACTTGATCTTTATGCATTGTTGAGATCAAGCCACAATACCTTTAGCTTAAAAGATAGATCTACTATTCAATAAAGCATTCTTCTCCTGTTTATTTCTTGCTTTATCTATGTAGGTTACCTGGTTGTTGATACTATTAATAGTCAGAGACCACCAAATCCTGTATTCACAACAAAGCCCTTTATCAAGTATCTGATGATCATTTCCTAGGAAGATGCTGGCTATGTCTGGAACAGCATATTGTATGGGATCTGGCTATCAGGGCACAAGCATCCCAAGTTAGGGGCTAGCCATAGATTTTCCTGAATCATTTTAAAGCATGGGTTGGATATATTGTGGGACTGATGGCCAAAACATTTAATGATAAGTCTATACCATCTCATATGTTGGCTATACCAAACTTTGATGGATGTTTTGTGCTTTAAAAGACATAAAGTACCCATAGAGAATTTGATTTAAGGTGATGTGGTACTCTCAAAACTTGGGTAACTATGATGACATTTGACAAGGAGGGAACCAGCCAAAACAAAGAGGCTGCCATTTCCCATCATACTAAACAATAAAATTTAAATTTTGATGATACCCCTATCATCACTAGGATAATTGGAAAACAAAGTATTGGATCAAGAGACTGTGGAAGTCTTTTGAAACTTGGTGTAAATTTAACATTGAATTTCTGGAGAATTATCTGATAGGTCCCATAATCATGTGGACCAAAGAAAACTTAACAATAGCTGCTCACCCTTTTGATTGCTGTATGCTAGCAAGCCCAGGTGGCTCATTATATTAAATGAGAACTGATCAAGGATGTCAAAGGTCTCAAAAGGACACCAGCCCTTGAAACTAAAAACATAAAATATGAGCCAATGCTCAAGTGACCTTTCAGAAAGGATCTTCAAGATGGAAAACAGCATGTGGGGATCAATCCAGTAATTTCAAGGTCCATCCAAAAAACTCAGTCTCTTTATAATTGCTACACTTTTTGAAAATCAAAAAGTAAAGTAATACATCCCATATGAAAAATTGATATTAACTACTACAAGTCATGTGTGTGTTATCAAAAGCTTATCTGATTCAGGGATCCCCAGGAAGGCAACTGTGGCAAACTTGACAGTATTAATGAAAAGGCAAGAATTCAAAAGTGAGAATCTAAAAGTAGCCAAGTCAACAATTTAAAATTTTCAAAATTAGACCAAATCATTATTATGGATATATAAAATACTTTTATTCATTCTCTCAACTGAAAAAGTCAAGAAAAAGTAGTTACTTTATTATTAAAAGCTATTTTGAAAATTTAAAAGGTGTTGACTTGGCCACTTTTAGATTCTCACTTTTGAATTCTTGCCTTTTCATTCATACTGTTAACTTTGCCACAGTTTCACCCAGGAAGTATATTTCCTATATCAGGAAACATACTGTTTAATTGAGCCAAAAATCCACTGCAAGGAGAGATTGCAATCTCTTGACATCAGAAGCTCTATCACATAAACTTATGCACTTATACAAAACATAATTGAAGAACCACATCTATTTTATTCTATTAGGATTATTTCTGAAGATCTTAAGCACTTCTTTTGTAATATAGAATCTCTTATTACTATAATAAATTTTCAGTGTATTTTTTCCAAAGTCTTCTTGAAAGGACAATACTAAATGACTATTATAATCTAACCCTTAAAGGGTTGACATTTCATGTGATAATTTTGAAAGGAAAATGTTTATTTTAACTTTTATAACATTGGGGGGTTATCCCTTAGCTACATTGGTACTATAATGCATACATGCCCTGCTTGGAAAGGGTAGTGGGATTGATCAAGATTTCGGAGGCTAAACGTGGAAAATTGACATGTGAACTTTAAATCGATGCTGGATTGAAAGTGGATGGATCTTCTAAAGGGTATATTTCAATATATCTTAATGGTATGGTTTAGGACACGGAGCTTCATGTCGCAGTCATCCTCTTTACTTTCAGGGCCGCGGTAGTTGATACCACAGGGGAGGAGGGTAAAGTCGGTAATAAGCTTGACAGTGAGATGTGAGTCTAGCCACGGGTTGCTAAAGTCATAGGTGAGTTGGGGGGTTGTCTCTGATCCTCTTCCCTGGCCGCTTGCCACTTCAACGTGATCACCACCAAAAACCATATCGATGGGTTTATTTTTGTTGGCCACACTTTGCTGATAAAATGGATTGTCGGTTACAGGAAGAGAGTTTCTTATAAAAGCACAATGTCCACATAGAAAGAAGATGTTAAGGATTCGCATGGATTGTATTAGATTTAATCCTTCTTTAAATATCACATAGGAAGAACCCAGGCTAGGGAGTGTAGAATAAACACTGCTTGTACTCTTTTCCGCGCTAAACAAAAAGCAACATCTCGGCTGCTCTACCCACGATAAAAGAGAGCTAAACTCTAATCCGACGGGGAATTAAAGCAATTAGAAATCTTCCTCCAGCCAATTGAATCACTTGTGATCGAACTGCCTACTTATGGATCTATTCTTAGGCATTACAAGTCAAGCTTTGATTTATAATTTCTTCCAGCCATGCTAAATTCATAAAATATTTATTTGCTATGCTAAGCCCCCGATAATCACCAACAGTGTACCAAACGTTAAACAATTCACCAGAAACCAAGCCCTTCTTTTAGTCTAGGATTGATCCTGCTCATGTTTATATTTGCCTAATTCATTAAACTATATAAGAGGTTCGATCCCATTAATATATATAAAAGCGAGTCTACCTGTAATGTCAGCTTGAGTGCACTCGAGCTGTGAGGGATTAAATTGGATTTATTTTATATTTAAATTTAAAGTTGATGGCCAAGCCAAAAGCTCGATTTGGTTCATCTTAATCTGCAATCCCTTACAAGCACCTTTGAAAGCATGTAGGTTGAATCCAGTGGAGTAGGGCCTAAATTATATAGAAATGAGAATATAGGCTACTCAAACTTCAATAAATTTATATTTAAATGCTTAATCTTTTAATAGTGATACAACCCTTGCAACCATACAAGGCCTATCTATCTAAATTATCCAACTCCAGAAAGTGTGGATTAAAATTGAAAGGGAGCAGCAGATTTTTAAATAATAGGGTTACAGTTCGGATTAATTTGCTAAACTTCTATACTGTAGATTCAGAACCTAAAGGTAAAAATGTGGGATTGTCAAATTCTTTTGCGTGAACTCACCAACTTACTGGAATATCTTTCATCCCTTTATATAAATAAGTAAGTTGTCCTGGGATGAAAATTACTCCATTAAGTTAGTGAGTTCACACAAAAGAATTTGACAATCCCGCATTTCTACCTTTAGGTTCTGAATTTACAGTATGATTGTATATTTAAGCTCTATGCTGAGGATTTCCTTGATAGGAGGAAGGGGGAAGTGGTCACTTTAAAGGGACCTAATTTAAGCTTGAAATAAAAATACTTATATGAAATCACTTTATTTAAGAGATGGTTGACAAGCACATTTCAATTTATTTGTTTTGAACTGCACCAATAGAATATTCCACTTGGATGGATCACCTGATCCAAGCGGATGATTTTGTTTCAGAGCTAACCCTGCTTACCATTACATCATCCTAATTAATATCAGTGGAGCAAACTTTCAATAATAATATTGTCAAAACAGCAGGGTCAACCCCCCATCAAATCTTTTCACAAGAGACCCTGTACCATTCAGACCAACTTTCCCACCACTTTAGCCAAAGGCAGAAGTCAACTTTTGATTATCAAAACAGGCAATAAGAACAAAGGTCAATCTGGTCCCAGTGGTAGCTCAATTTGGCACTTCACTCCTTACCAAGATCAAGACACCCCCTACTAAATCCAAACAATTGGTTGTCACAATCTTGTCCCTCCTAAAACAATTTACCCCAACTATATAATCTCTAAACCCAAATAAAGGTATTATCTAGATTCCAAATAATTTTCCCTGTGTAACTCTGCTAATACAGCACAGATACAAAAAATTAAGACTCAAAAAATTATGGTTCTAATAGAGTTCAAAGAAGCTAGCTAAACCTTTCAGATAGTTCTTATCAAAATGATACTAAATATGATAGCTTTAGCTGCTCTAGATGCTGAGATAAAAAGCAAAGTGCTGGAATTGGGCTCTTGGCATAATCAAATATCCATACTCAACAAGATCCATTCAAGTTTACACTCAGTACACATAAAAAACTAAAAATAGCTTATATTTTTTAATGCCAGTTTGATTTTTATTTTATTAGCTTATTCTAAAGCTATGGATTAGTTTCATAACATATTTAATTGCTCTCTATCAGGAAACCATTCTCCCACAAAAAAACTTGGCTATCAAGTAGAAGGTGGACCTGAGGCCCAATACAGATTCTATACTAGTAACAATCCCTTGATTCTTCAGAGGAAGACTTCTCTTCTAAACAGCATGGCATGAATGATCTACATTAACACCATGTGAAATACCAACAAGCTATATCAATATCTTCCTCTAATTTAATAAAGATATCAATTCTCCTCTGAATCATCCATTCATCTTTATTATATACTCCCCAGAGGTACATACTTGACATTGAGCACAACAATAGGTTATCCATACCTACCCAACTTGAGAGATACTAACTTCAAAGACAAAGACACATGAAATGGTACTCTCTAATTTCTGGAGAATCTACAGAGATGGAAAAGGCTATCCCTGAAGATACATCATATTTAATTATGTCCTTGTACCTATTTAGAAGCTCAGCTACCTCACAGAAAGAGAAACTTTGAACCAACCAGTCCCCAAGATATCTCATGTAGTCTCCCAGTACCTTTGTCCAAAAGAGATCCGCAGATTTTCAGGTCCTTGATAAGCAAACGCCATTATCTGGAGTCAAAACACATAAACCAAATTCACAAAAGCCAGTTATCCCTAAATACTTTGGTAAAGCAAAGTCTTGTTCAGCATTGTAGGAATCACTGAAAATGTTTTAGGTGAAAGGTTTGACGCTAACCCAACCCAGAATGGGAACTATGGCCCCTTATGTCAGGGATCCATCCTGTGGTAGGTTTCTGCAAACTTGCAGGCGGACAACCTTCAGGCCCAGAAGGAAGGGCCAACGCAGGATGGGGGCTAACTTTACAATGTAGGATAGTGATTTTCTGAGGATGGCCCAGGGTCCGCTGGTGGGCACCATAGAATTGATTAAGCCAGTGAGGGTGATGTACATGACTCTGAATATCTGGGTGGAGGTGGACTCACTAGTAGCAACAGATTCTTGCGGGCAGTTGGGCCGCGGGGTCAAAGGAGGAGCCATCAGTACCAAGTACGTGAGCAGGTAGTTATACTTGTTGCAAAATAGCAAGAGTTGTTTGGTGATCCAAGTTCCTTCACAATCAATAAGCTCTGTTTCTCTGGTACAGGCTTCTGGGTTGTAAATCAGGATCTCCTCTAAGGTGAATTCCAAATAAACTGAGTTTGGAGGATAAACTGTGAAATGGACTGGGCCGTAGTGAGCTCCTGGAGGATGGGAATCTGCAGGCATAAGGGAAGGATGGTCTTGTACTGAATTGATAGATGACAAAAATGAAATAAGGCAATAGTTGTGGAAGCCAATATGACATAACCTTTATTCAAAAATAGCAATAAAGTCTGAGGGTGGGGTCTATGGGTCTATATAGTACCCCACCGCCAAACTTTAAATTTTCTAACTGGGGTTCATCATAGAGTTGTGAAATGTGATGACAGGTGACCAGGCCGCCTGGATTTGGAAGAGGCAAAATGGCTCTGCTTCTGGGTGTTTGCTTATTAGACAAAGCTTCAGAATAGGTCACTCAATTCTTCTGTTCTCAAGGTGTGGTCATGGGAGCGGGCTTTTGGCCCGTGTTTCCTTCCAGTGATGGCTCTTGATTGGCTACTAGCGTAGAGTTCAAACTCATGAAGCTAATGATAGGAATTTCTTTGCCTTCATTAGGAAATCCATTTGATCTTTTGTTTTGCACTTCTGTTTCCAAGGTTTGGCTGACATTCCCATCTAGTGCATCATGCCCAGTTTCAGCTTGAGGGGACTTGGTCCTAAGAAAACACAGGTGGCCGGCCTGCCAGTCCTTAGGGCTGGCGGCCTGCAGAGATTCAGGGTCAGGGTTTGAATCCTGGTCTTGGCCACAGGTTTCAAGGGGAAGAAAAATGTCAATCCTGACAATAACTTTCTATTATTCACCCAGGTGGTTAGCATGGAATTTTCTGCACAAAGTAATCAACCTTTCTTTCTAGTACCCTCAATTATTAAGTCTAACAGCATCTTCCCTAAAAATTCACCTCAACAATGGCTCTAGGCATGCTATTCTTGCACAGGAGCATTAAGTCCCCTTAAACTCCTATGAGGCATAAACAGAAAAAACTCTCACCATTGTGGTAGTTAAACCCAACTTTATTATAGCCCCAGTTGTCTTTAGAATTCCAATATCACATGATATCCTCATTATAGGAAACATACCCATCTGTATTCTGATCCCATTGGGTCTAAGGATGCCTATACCACCTTTGTATAACCATTTTATGGCAGCCCATATGCTTCCCAAGAACTGATAAGTGGCCCTCTTATTAGCACTCTAAGGCATAAAACAAACCCCAACCACTTCAATTTTACAAGCACCAGCCCTTGTAGATAAGCAAACAAAAAACACCCAAACCTTTATCTTGCTTAGGCAGTCATTCTTTACATAGCCAGCATCCATGCTTGCCTGCCAACCCCTCAAATGTGGTTGTCAAGATTTCTGGATCTCAAAGAACCTTTATTAATTGCTTTAGAAGTCAATGCTGCTGATAAGTGGAGTTTATGGAGACAATCCTAGCTACCAATTAGTATCAGTGTACAGCAGAGGGGTGTCTAGGTGTCCTTCTTGAGGGAGAGTATATGCAGAAGTGATTCTTTTTTAATAGTAAACAGCACTGGCAGAAGCCATCACCAAGAGAACCCACAAGTGCTGGGGTATTAGAGTCTAGCTCTTGGATCAAGATTACTACTAACAAGCGGCCCAGTAGTATGGAAGGTAGAAATAGGTCTGCTATTTCCTACCTGTGATAATTTGTTTTTTGTCTGCTTTCCTAAGTGGAAGAAAAGACCTTTATATAGGGTTTTAGGAACCTCCTGCCAGCATAATGTCTGAAGCTTCTAACTCTTTCTAGGCCAGTCTGTCTGTTTCCCAGGCTGCCATTTTCAACCCCCAGAGCTAGGCATCCATGTAGTAGGGGCATGGGATTTTTAGTTCTCAAGGAAACTCTTATTCCAAGGCTTATTACAAAATGGCAGTGGAACTCTTTCAGCCTGACCTTTCTTATCTGGGTGTAAGCCCAAGCTATTATTGATAATAGCATATTGGCTTCATTATGATGTCCTCAAAATATTCCAAGAAATGATCAATCTGTGTGTTTCTTGATCTTGTTATAATCTATCCTATCATTCCTGGATCCAGATCATTATTCATAATAAGGTTATTGTTAGATTTCTCTAGTTAATCCAAAGCTCTTATCAAAGTTGATGGGCGGTGTCAGGAATCACTTCCTGACATCATTGATTATTATCAAGGAAATTAAATTGATTATCACCATTTCCTTAGATTTCCTAAGACATGTCAACAAGTTCCCTGATCACCTGATCCCTTGATGATTGTTTCACCTCTTGATTATTTTGAAAATCCACATTGTTTAAAACCAGATTCCATCTGCAAACGTTTCATGATTGTAATCAACATTGAACTCAACTCTGGGCTCTTGATATGCAACAGATGAGTTTTAGATCTCCCAATGTTGGTATCTATGGTTATATAAGTGAATAATCCTCTTTCTTGATTCTTGTTCAATTAATAAAAACCTTATCCTGTTCCCAATTCCAAGATTTAATGCTTTGCTAAAGCAGGTCTATATAGGAAACCTTGCTAGTGCTTAGAATGCCTACTACTTATATTGGTGGTTGCTTGGGTGTATTGGCTTTTTTAATATGTACCACTTTCTGCTTGGTCTTCTACAGCACTGACTTGATCTTCTTGGTTGGAATTCCTGCTATGAAGAATGTGTGCACTACTGCTAGTTGATGAAAAAGGCTACCTTGCCTGAAATCAATATGGAGTACTGGATGGAGTGCAGAGACCTGATCCTTGTGAAGTGGGTCCCTGAAAAGCAGAATTCTGTCCAGGTAAAGCCAACCCAATTAATTAGGAACAATGATGGGCTAGTTGACCAGTAGTTACTCAGAATTCCTGACATATAGCCTGATAAAAATTCAGGAAACAAGAAAGGGATACCACAAGGGATTCAACTTTCTTTAAAAAAATTTGATGCTTGGTAAACTTTAGACTGCCCAAATGAAGCAAAAGCTGCTCCTAGCAATGAATATAGCTGGCGCCCTCAGCTAGTACCCAGGAGCTGCGCTTGAGAATGAGCATTGGCTAACCACACGCGGCATCAGAAAGTCTAATCATTGCATGATAAACTTGGATCATATGCATTGAATCAAAGTTTTAAAGCATTGCTGGTGTGAAAGTAACCTTGCTAGAAGTTTTTGCAGGAGAAAAGACAAGATAAGGATCTGTATCTGGATGTCAATAGAAAATATAACACCAAAATAGACATGGGGACTAGTTAATTTAGTCACAACAGGAGAGAAATCAAATATTACAAATGCTACAGAGGCAAACTCAAGAACAAGCACATGATAATCAACATATTAAACTTAGAAATCTCTGAAGTGATAGGGAAAACCCCATGGTCCCATAGTACACCGCTTCTAAAAGCTCAGAAAAATCATTCAATTAATGTTATGAAAATGGCAGAATAGTGGTGTCCAAAATCAAAATGGCATGGTATAAAGACCCATATTGTTAGGGATCCAGCCTGTGGGGGGGGGGTTTTGAGAACTTACAGGCAGACAGCCTGCGGGTCCTGCGGGAAGGGCCCACCACAAGATTGGAGCTAACTTTACAATATAAGATAATGATTTGCCCAGAAGAGCCACTAGCAGGCAGCATTGAATCAATCAGGCCAGTGAAGGTGATGTACATCATCCCAAATATCTGCGTGGAGGTGGATTAATTGGTTGCAACAGATTTCTGTAGGTGGTTAGGCTGCGGGATGAGAGGTGGTGTCATTGGAACTAGATAGACGGGCAGGTAGTTGTACTTGTTTCAGAACAGCAGGGGAGGTATGGTGACCTGAGTTCCTTCTCTACCAATGGTCTTGGTTTCTCTAGTTCTGGATTCTGGGTTGTAGATTAGGATTTCCTCTAGGGTGAATTCCAAATACACCAGGTTGGGTAGGTATTCTGTGAAATGTACCATATAAAAGGAGCTCCTGGTGGACAATATAGTTTGGGCGGGTGGTCCACAGTTTCTTGGTGTTGTTGGGTGTGAGGTAAGGAATTGCAGGAGGTAGACTGCAAATGAAATAGAGCTAAAATCAAATATGGAATAACCTGGTTGAACCAAAGGTTCACGTCACTTTATTGCAAGAATGGAAATGGGTGTCAAAAGTGACAAACTCCTATTGACCATGCTTACTGGAAAGCCTCAACTACAGGATTCAAACCCTGACACCCTGTGGGCTGCCATCCCGCAGATTTTTGGGCTTGAACCATAGCAGGAGTTGACTTTGGGAAATCCTCTAATGCTTGATGAGTCAAAATCATCCACATTGACGCTCCCCACATTGAAGGTTCCTTTTAAATCAACCAATCAGCAGGCAGGCCTAGCCATAGACCCTGAAATAAATTGAGCCACCGCAGAAGGGGAAACAAAGAAACTTCCTATAGAACACGGGCCACCCAGAGATGGCCAACCCAGTTGTTGCAAAAGAACCAATGAGGATTCAGTATTTGGAATTGGGGAAGACAACAGTCCAATAGAAATGACAAAATAATAAGAATAAAGTATTGTTTATTGTGGAATATTGTGATTAATATACCATATGGGGAAAGCCACAAGGCCACAAGGGGGTAGCATAGTGGGAAGTTCCATGTAAGGCTCAAAGCCAAGGATTAACTTGTGCGGGGATCAGCAAGTCAAATTGGTAGCGCTCCTAATTAGGATGAAGTACCTGCCTTTTGATATTGCCATCAGATTAATCCATGTTGTTAGATATGTCAAGGGGCAACTCATTGAGCGCTCCCTGTGTATTGTAAGATACGTTAGCAAGCAAGTCAGGAAGCTTGGTTGCAACACAGTGACCCAAAAAGGAAATTCAAGTATTCTCAGTTTGAACCAGCCAATGGAATAACTCCTGCAATGAATGCCACCAAGGACTGGAAAAACCTGGTAAACGGTAGCACCTGGGCCAGAGAAATTTGTAGAAGTTTTCCCATGACAGATGGGCATACTTATACCCTGGACTTCCAGGAAGTTGCCCATTGCCATTCTTGCAATAAAGTGACATTAACCTTTGGTTCAACCAGGTTATTACATATTTGATATTAGTTCTATTTCATTTACAGTCTACCTCCCGCGGTTCTGCACCTCACACCCATCAAACCCAAGAAACTGCGGACCAGCTGCCTGATCTTTATTGTCCACCAGGAGCTCCCTAAGGCCCAGTACATTTCTCTGAGTACCCCCAACCCTGTGTATTTGGAGTTCGCCCTAGAGGAAATCCTAATCTACAACCCAGAAGCCAGAACTAGAGAAACCAAGACCATTGGTAGAGAAGGAACTCAGGTCACCATACCTCCCCTGCTGTTCTGAAACAAGTACAACTACCTGACCACCTATCTAGTTCCAATGACACCACCTCTCATCCCGCAGCCTAACCACCTGCAGAAATCTGTTGCAACCAATTAATCTACCTCCACGCAGATATTTGGGATGATGTACATCACCCTCACCGGCCTGATTGATTCAATTCTGCCTGCTAGTGGCTCTTCTGGGAAAATCATTGTCTTATATTGTAAAGTTAGCTCCAATCTTGTGGTGGGCCCTCCCTGCCAGGCCCGCGGGCCGTCTGCCCGCAAGTTCCCAGGAACCCCCCACAGGCTGGATTCCTGACAATGGGCAACTTCCTGGAGGCCTAGGGTATAAGTATACCCATCTGCCATGGAGAAACTTTTACAAATTCCTTTGGGCCTGGTGCTACCATCTACCAGGTTTAAGCACCCTTGGTGGAATCAATTATAGGAGTTATTTCATTGGCTGGTTTGAACTGAGAAAACTCAAATTTCCCTTTCAGGCTGTAGGATTGGTCTACTTTTGGGTGGCCTGCGTTCCACGGGAAGTTTCTTTGCTTCCCCTGCCAAAGTGCCCCAAGTTATTTCAGGATCCTTAGCTTGGCCTGCACTCTCATTGATCTGGTTAACAGGAACCTTTGGCGTGGGAGGCCTTGAAGCAAGAAATTTTTGTTCATCTAAACTCAGGATATTCCCCAAAGTTGAATCCTGCTCTGGGTTGACTCCAGGAAACTGCGGGCAGCCAGTCCTGCGGGATGGCAGCCCGCAGGGTTTTGGGGGTTGACTCCCGTAGTTGAGGCTTTCTCATAAGCATAGTTATCAGGAGTTTTTCATTCATGACACATATCCACAAACCATTAAATATTAGCCAAAGATTGGGACAAAAATATTGCTTAGTGCTGAGTGTATACTTCTTGGAAGAGTATGAAACAAGATAAAGGGGAAAATTAAGAAGAGAATGATACTTTATTTGATATAAGTTTAGAATATTATATAGTATCATGGGAAGCCACATACTGTCCATGTACGTCATGGTAGTAATAGGGCTTATCCAAGTGATTGTTCCTCTTGGGTCATGAGTTTTTTCCAAGTAGTGTCCCTCTTAGGACTCAAAAGTTTGATCCCCGTAATAGATGGTCATATGATAACAGTGCCACCAACATAATGGTTAGTCAGGGAATCATTTGGAAAGTCACTCAGGGATTAGTTTCCCAAGAGGGAGTAATCAAAGATGTTGCAACATCTTGTCCTGGGGTGCTGAAAGATGGAACCTTGAGAATTTTCTTGAGAGTGTCAAGGATTTGGGCTTGATATTAATCCAGTTTTGCGCTTAGTACAGGAAGTTAGGAATTATGTTGTGCCATTCTTGCTTTGAACAAGCAGAGTCAGTCATGGTGCATACACTTGAGTTCTGTAAAAGCACCAATTCATTTGGCAAGGTAAGTGTTGTATGGCTTAAATTCCATAATTATTCCTGGTCCTTGTAACCCTGGTTCCAGTTTGTGCATTTTATGGTTAACAGCCCAGATATCATCCCTGACTTGGAAGCATTCCTGTTGTAATGGGATTGTTTCTCTTTTAACACTTTCTCTTTCCTTGTCTTCCTGGTTTCTCCTGCTGTGCTGTACGCCAGGGTCATTGTTATCTGATAATTTCTTAGAAGAGGTAATCATGGTCCTGACTTAGTGCTAACAATGGCAGGTTTATGTTCATAGACAATTTGATACAGGTTTTTTCCTGTATTGCAGTTAGCTTGTGTTCTGCACATCATAAGTGCTGTTGGCAGCATCTCAACCCAAGTTTTTGGATTGTTGGCAGACCATTTACTGAGAGCTTCCACAAGGGAACCATTTAGACTTTTGGCTCTTCTGTTTGCTTGCAGGTGATAGGGGCTGACAATGATGGTGTTTTTTTATTCTTGGCAAGGTAGACATTGGTGTCAATGGCTTTAAGTTCAGTTTCTCTGTCTTTAATTAGGAATTAAGGTTTCCTAAACTTAGCTATGATATCTTTGCCAATAAATCTTCTCACATCATTGCCTTTGTGTTCTTTTTTGGCTTGGCATACAGGCCATCTAGTTTTATAGTCAATAGCTGTTATAATGTACTTTTGCCTTTTTTATTGCCAGGCATTGATCCCACAATATCCAGTGACCACACTTTAAAAGGTTGTGTGATTGACACTGGTATTACTGACTTGGGAGGTGCCTTGGAGTGGGTGTACTTTTCACTAACTTTGCATTGGTCTAGAGCTTCCTTGATGTTGTCCAGCATGTTGGGCCACTAGTAGTGTGTCTTGATGTACTAATGTAGACTCCTGCTACAGGTGTGTCCCAGGTTTCTGTGGTATCAAAGGATTGTGTCAATCTTTTGTGTTGATGGGACGTAGGGTACAGTATCACCACTTGGTAGTATGCAATGTAGAGTGCCATATACATTTTTGAACAGATGTTTGTTCTCAAGGACTTTCTCTTGTATGTCCATTGGTGTACCAGGTTGGAATCCCTCTTGAAGATTCTTCATTATTAACATGGGCCAATTGGGGTTGCCATCAGTGCATAGGAGATATTTACAATATAGCATTGACAGGGAGTCTGCAGTAAAAATTTCTTTGCCTGGTTTTTATTCAATTATCATGGGGTACCTTTGTATAAGGCTCATCCATTCAGCTTGTTGTCTAGATAGATGTTTTTGAGTCTTGAAGAATACATTTGACTTGTGGTTGGTTATCACTTTGAATATCTTTGCACTTTCCAGGTAACATTACCACTTCATTAGACAGTGGATAATAGCTAACAGTTCTTTGTCATGTATTGGATATCTTTGCTCACTATCAGACAGCTTTCTTGATTCATATGATACAGGGAGAAACTCCTTTTCATCAGTTTGAATTAGAGTACTCCTCTTATTGCATAATCAGAGGCGTCAGTTTCTAGTTCATATACTCCTTCACAGCTCGGGTATTGTAAGATGGGGTGGTGCCCATGTGTTCTTTTAACTGTCAGAAATCTTGATCTCTTAACAGTGTCCATAAAAATTTGGTTGTCTTTCATGTGATTGCAGATAAGGAGACAGTAAAGGCACCCCAGTCAGGGATAAATCATCCAACATAGGCTACTATGCCTAGGAACATACAAAGTTTGCACTTATTTTGTGGTTCTGGCATGTCAGTTATGGCTCTTATCTTTTATGGATCAGGTTTCACTCTGTCCTTGCCAATAATCTGTCCTAAAATGGAAGGTCTGTTAAGAAGAAGTCTCATTTTGGGGGTTTGGCTATAATTTGACAATCTTGCAGGGTGTGAAGAACCAGAAAGATGCCTTTTCAATGTTGTTCCTTAGTGGATATGTATATAATTACATTACCAAGGTAGATAAAAGCCCTTTTTCCAATGTGTTCCTTAAAGACTTCATTCATAAAGGTTACAAAGGTGCTTGGGGTGTTTGTCATGCTAAATTTAAGAACCAAACATTCAAACAAGCCATATTTGGTTCTGAATGCAGTGTTTGGTATGGCTTCAGGTTTCACGCAAATTTGGTGGTAACCTGCTGTCAGATCAATTTTTGTGAAGATTTGGGACCCCCAGGGCGTCAAATAGGTCATTGATTAGGGGCAGGGAATACCTGTTCTTAATTAAGACCTCATTGAGCGCCCTGTAGTCTGTGACCAGGCAGAGTCCTCCATATTTCTTTGCTACAAAAAAGACAGCCACACTAAAAGAAGATTTAGAAGGTTGTATGAGTCCTTTTTCAAGGGCCTTGTTCAGGTAGGCCTTTAGGGCGCCGTCTTCTTGTGGTATTAGGTGGTAGATAGGTTGTGCTTTTGGCACACTTTCTTTAAGGTCAGTTTCATGTTGGATGCCCCAATTGGGCGGTAGTCCTGGTAATGTTTCTTGGAAAACTGAAGGGAATCCTAGGACTAGCTGTTGTCAAATTGGGTCTCATTTGCGCGAGGTCTCTGCGTTCTTAAAGTGGATAATCTCATACATGCAGGTGTTACAATTGATCTTGCTAGGGTCCTTTTCCTCTTCTGTTTCCGTAATTTTCACAAGCACATGGTCTCTCATAAGTGTGTCAAGATGAGTTGGATATACATGGTGGTGAACCTCTTCTTGTTGTATGGTGACAGTAGCGCTATCCCAGTTGATATGAGGTTTGGTCTTTCTCATTCATTCCAGGCCAAGTATAACATCATACTTGGGGATTGGTATGATTGGGCCACTAAGCGTAGTCTGTACATCCCTTATTTGAGCCCTGAAGGGCTTTGCTTCTCTGATAACTGGTGTACTCATGTTGTCTGCCATGACAGCTCTCTTGGCGTTACTTTGTACTGTGAGTAGTGTCATGAGGCTGGCAAATCTTTTGTCAATGAGGGATTGGTCCAATCTAGTGTCAAATAGTGCTGTGCCCTGATATCTGCCAAAGCAGAAAGGATAAGAAAGGGTTTATTTTTGGTTTGGGAATCAAACAGTATAGGTTTTGTGGAGGATACTTGGACTATGGTAATTAAGTCCACATCTTTGTCCCTGTACAAGTTTTGAAAGGTGGGGGAGGGTGGCTCACCTAAGCACTCCTCTGAGATTTTCCTTCTTTGGTTGCATTTTCAGTACTCATCTGGTTAGCTTGAGTTGTACAGTTTCTGCCTTGAGTGTGAGGGTTATTAGCTCAATTGTTTTGCTTGTTGGGTCAAGGGTCCTTCTTTGCTGTGGGACTCTCTTTCTGTTTGTTGGTTACATGCAGGGTGTCAGATTTCTGTGCAGCTTGCTTTCCTTCCAAGAAAGCATACTGGAGGTTCTTACAATGGCTCATATCAAACTGGGGTCTGATATGTATGGGGAGGTCATTGTAGAAGTCTAGTTGTGGTCCAGCTTCATCAAAGTTGGTGGTATTGGGGGCTCAATAATGTATGTCTTTGTAGGCTGCAATGTACTCCCCAATGGCTCCTATCATTTTGAAGGTTCTGAGTTCTGTTGTCGGAAATTGCGCCATTAATGCTATTTTGATATGGCCTTCAAATAATGATATATGTGAAGATTTGACTGGTTTTGCTTTTGAGTTTGGGAAATCCTCACCTTCTGTAAATGAGTCTGTACCAATATCCACCCATTCTGGAATACCATACCTTCTCTTGTCTGATCCTAGTATGACCTCACCCCAACGTGACCCCCTCTGCCACTCTGTCTACCTAATGAGTGATAATTGTCCCTTGTCTACTATTTAAGTAGAATCATTTCTCCTAATAAAGACAAGTTTATCCACATTTGCATTGGCTTTGATATTCTTCAAGCCTTTTTCTTTCCTTTTTTCCAAAAGAAAGTCCTTATCTTGTGTTCCAGGAAATTAAGCTTTGAATCTCAAATCTTTTGTTATAAAGATTTCCCGCTGTGTCCTCCTGGATTTTGTCCCCAGGAGCCAAACACGACATCTGGCATGATCACCACGTTGGAGTCTTTTATGGCAAATTTCTCCAGGAAGGCTGTTTTGAACATTTCCCAGTCTTTGTTGTGATCTTGGTGTTGGTCAAAAAATTTGCTTAAAAATTGTGAGGCTGCTCCATCATGTGTAGGGCAATTTCACTAGCCCAGAGTTTGTGGGGGTAGCCCACTTGTGTAAACTTACTTTGTGTGCTTTGAATCCAGAGGTTGGCATTTTTTGGTGTAGTCCTTAAACCCTTACAATTTCTGCTGAGCGTAGGTGTTGAAACACAATGTTGGGTATTTTGGTTGTTTCAGGAATTAAAGGTGGGTTCAGGATCCCATATGTACTGAAGAAGTTTTATTGTTAGGTTGGTACAAGGACATTTTTAAAGACAACAAACCCTGTTGGGACGTCCTGTCCTTCTTTGTATTGTCTCCAGCCAGTGGGGAGTGCTATCTGCTGGGTTTTTTCTTTGAAGAAACTTTTTTATTTAAGTTGTGTAGGTGTGAATAACTTACCTCTGCTACTACTGTTGATTATATACTTCTTTGAAGTATATGAAACAAGATAAATAGGAAAATTAAGAAGAGAATGATACTTTATTTGATATGAGTTTAGAATGTTATATAGTATTGTGAGAAGCCACATACTTTCCATTTACGTCATGGTAGTCATGAGGCTTATCCAAGTAATTGTTTCTATTAGGTCATGAGGTTTGTCCAAGTAGTGTTCCTCTTAGGGCTCAAAATTTTTGATCCCTGTAATAGATGGTCAAATGATAACAGTGTCACTGACATAATGGTTAGTCAGGGAATCATTCAAAGAGTCACTCAGGGAATTATTTTCCTGAGAGAAAGTAATCAAAGATGTTGCAACATTAGTGAACCTTTCAAAGATCAACTTGACGTCAAGGATAACAACTGAAACTAACCATAACACTGTGAGATATAGTGCCTGAAAGAGAAGCAAAGGATTCTCTAAGTAGAACTTGGGGAATTGGGAGATTTTAGTTTCCGCCTGTCCCATCTCCTCTGGGGTACCCTCAACATTGGCAGAGTCTAAGAACAAAGCTCTAGAGACATCTTCTCAGCAATAAGTAACACAGCAGTTAACAACCTAGTTAACTGAAAGATGGCTCAGGCGCCCTAAAAACATATTTATCCTTGAATTTGGAAATAAATGGCAATGTAGGTTTTTATGCCATAAGGTTTTGTTAGAGCTTATGGGGGACCACAACTCTTGAGTGCTGATCAAAATGAAGCCTGTATGTTACCAGGACTTGATTCAGCTTTCTTTATGGCAGCCACCTGGGACATCAATGAGACTTGTTAACCTGTCACTGTTTTCAAACCATATCAAATTAGGAAATAAACCCTTGGAACTCAATCTTTGAGCCCCTTTTCTGTCATGACAGTATAGGGTATGGCTCAGAGATGCAGCAACTTATCTCAACCAGCTCTGGTTGAAAACACTCATTTTTAGCTGAGATCAAAGCAGAAGTCACTGATTTTTTATTGGCAGTTTGGTTTAGTTTTCTTGGCTTGTTTAGTTTTTAAGCACTTTCCTTTTGCTTTTGTTCTTTTTATTGGGACAGATAATGCCTAGCATTATGAGGACTTCTGTGAAAGTAGGTGTTAAAACAACCAGTACTAATGAGTGAAGTGCTGGGTAGATTTTGAAGTTTTTTTGGATGACAGTGTAATATCATGATCCAGGGATGGGACACCAGAGATGATTATTGTTAGGTTAAATGACTTAAATATAAAATGAGGCCCTTTAGGATCAATAATACATTCAGATTTTATTATTTATTCATGGTCTGGGGTAGAGGAAGAAGATAATCCATGTATTTTGCTTTTACTCTTGCTAAGTCATCATGGTATTGTGAGGCCACTGGCCAGGATTGGCAACAGCGCCCATGTCAACACTAAAAATGTTGACAGTGGACATGTTGACACTTTTAATGTCGCCACTATAGTAAAGTGATGACCCAGTTTTACTAAATGTCGTTTCCTGGAGGTTGACACTTTTTAATTAACAAAACACTTTACCCTGAACATTTTTAATATAAAATTATTTTTAAAAAACATTATTATACTAAAATGACCCCAGAGAGTTTAAAACTGCAATAAAAAATTATTATAATTAATAATAATAAGGATATATAAGCAACTATTTTTCAGTTTACTATGTAAATTACACTCTTTATTATAAAATTATTTTTTATTCCCATAAAAATTAAAATTCCAATGAACCAAAAATAAATATATTTAATATTTCATAATAACTACAATATATAATAATATTCTAATTTTAATTTATTATACTTTATATAAGCATAACTGAAAATATCTCATACCTTAAAGATAAATTAGCAAAATATAAGATATTTCTTATAAAACCACATTGAAACTGTATCTTAAACTTATCATTTATACTTAAAAAGATTAGTACTATCCAAAAAAATTAAAAGTTTAAAAGTAAAAAATATATAGGCAAAGCAAATCAAAGTTTATTTGGCTAATTAAAGCCACCAGCAAGAGCAGTGGCAACATCTTCAAGGTACTTCTTAATCTCTGCCACCTTATACTTTTTCTTAACCACCTTCTGCACGTCCTTCTGGTAGTCTTGCTCCTTGGACTTTTGCTTCTTGGGGGCCACCTGGTTGGTCAGGTCGCAGAACTTGGAGACAGTCCGGGCCTGCTCCTCCTGTAGCTTAGAGAAGAACTTATTATATTTGGGGTTGGTTCCAAACTTCACCTTCAGGTGCTTATGCCAAACCTCAAGACTAGAGTTGGTCTTCATCTCCCCCTTGAGGCAGGTGCCTTGACAGTTCCAAGGGGCAGTGGCCCCGCTCTTACCTCTCCAGGCAGTCACCTTCTTGCCCACCCATTGGCGCTCAAAGCAATCCAGGTAGCCTTTGAAGATGGTGGAGTGCTTCTTGATGTAAGCATCCTCCAGTAGGGCCTCAAAGCCAAGCCCAGTATGCTCCAGGCGCACAAAAGCCAAGGCAGTAAACTGAGTCAGGGCAAAGCGGCACTTCCCCTTACCATTGTTAAGATACTTCTCAAAAAGGTCCTTCTCACTCTTGAGATTCTTGACAAGGGCCTGCCTAAAATGGAAGAAGAAGCCCTGGACTTCTCCATTAAATATGGACTCAAAGGCTCTGAACTGAGCCTGATCAAAGTCCATTATGATAACCTTCAGCCCAAGTGAGCGTGCATGAGATAGCTGCTCAGCAACTATGGTGGACTCATCCTTCTCAGAGGAGGATGGGTTTGCCCTTGTGGTGTGAGTGGGAGGAGGGAGCTGGTTGGTGGGAAGGGAGCTCAAAGCATCCTGGACAATCTTGAAGGCTCTGGTGTAGACTTCAGTCTTGGCACCAGGAAGGAGAAAGAACACAAGGGGGATGGCCTGGTCATTAAACTTCCCATGCAGGACCCAAAGCTGCTTGAATAAGGAGGGGCAAGTAGAAAATGTGCCGTCACACAGCCAGGTGATAGCAGTGTTCAGCTGCTCCAGGTTTTGGGTTGTGGCATAGACTATAATCCTATCCTCTACTTCCTGCACATTGTCATGGAGCAGGAACATCTCACAATCCTCTGTCTTTATGAGGGCATCTGTGAGGACCAGGTCTTCAATTTTAGTATTTCTTTTGGCTAGGGGGTTTGAGGCTTGACGCCTATCACTTACAAGCTTGACCAACTGATTGTGGGTTGACACCCTCTTGAGGTTGGTTGGGGAGAGGTACTTGCAAGCAAGCACGGTGTCACAGATTGAATGGATTAGACATTAATTTGTCCATCTAGGAATTGAGCGACAGAACGGTTGCGTGATTGCTTTATTGTGTCCTGATTTTACTAAGGATAAAAAGTTTTAAAACGCCTTCAAAACGTGTGTTCAAAGCGCGTTTCAAATGTGCATAAGGCACAAGCTTTACTTACAATGTTAATAATAAAATAACAAAGTTATTTATATCTGCCTCCTTAAGGAAAGCCACATGAAACCGGTTGTTCTCTTGTGTGGGACCTTCTGCTGTGCCAATCCACTCTCCTCTATTAAGGAAGTCCTTCTGTCTGTGCCTCACTTCCCCTGGTGGCTATTCACCCACCTCACACTATATAAGTGCAATACTATCATAATAAACACCAGTTTTGTCTTATTATCTTCTTATACTCTTCTGTCCTTACCCAGGCTGTCACTATACCACAACAGGTATAGTATTAAGATAAAGAAGTGGTAGACTAACTATTTGTAGAAATCAGCACCCAGGCTGTATATTTTACAACATTGGTGCTTATGGCTTCTAAAAACCACAACTTTCTCTCTTTCTACCCCCGTGGTCCTGTTTTTGTGGAGAGAGAGATGTCCTTGCCTATACCTGTAGCTCCTTCAACCCAACCCACTCCAGGATCAACTTTCACTGCTTCTGTCTCTCTATCTGGTAGACTTCATGGCTCTTACTATGGTCAACCAGGACTAAGCCAGTGGTTTCCTAACTGCCAACAACTTTTGGAAATTGCCAGCTCCCAATCAAGTATGATCTCCTGGATGAACTCCATTGAAAAAGTCCTTACCTCCTTGATACCAGTCCAGCCTGACCCCATGGCTGAAGCAACGGCATGAACTGCGTCTCTTGCTCCTTGGAGACTGCCTTGGTGAAGGAAGTATGCTGTCAATATTCTCCTTCTTCTTCTTCTGGTTGTTCTTTTGATGAAATCTCCCTTATTTCTGGAACCCTCCAAACTGATAGCTGCTCTGTCCCCTGCTCTGCTCCCCCAAACCTTGCTCAAAATATATCAGAAGCTGTTCACTCCCACTCTGGAATGGCTCTATGGATGAGCAAGATAGAACATGTACTTTATTCCTTGGTACCCACCCAGATGAATCAGCATGTTGCCCTGGAGTTCTATGATCATCAACAGAAAACTCCTAAGACGGAAGACATCAATAACAGCTGCACCATGGGATTCTCTGCTCTTCAGGATACTATAAAGGCTCAAGATAGACGGATGGGGTTTCTGTAAGAGGAATTAGTTCTGGCCTTTCAGTAAAAGAAATAGTGGCTAGATGAGTTGGATGCTCAAAGTGCTCTCCTTGACTCCCTTCAGGACCAACAAAGCAAGCACCTTGAAGATGCCTCAGCAATTAGTACTCCTGATACTCTAATGAGATTGCATGGTAATGCTAAAGCTGATAGTTCCCCCTCTCAGAAGATCCTTACTACATTGCCCCTTCCTGACTCCCACCACTGTCACAGAAGCAATGAAGAGGATTTCTCCTTCATTGCACCTTCAACAGGTACCCTGGAGTCTCCCTGGGAACCTGATAGCAATCCCTCCATCACTCCTGATGGTTCTGAAGCAACTAAACCTCAGGCTAGTCAGAGCAAGGAAGAATTCACTGATGATTCTGGCATTGAGGAGTACAATGAGGATCACTCAAAAAACTACTATGCAGCCAGGACAAGGATAAATCCTTAGCTTCATTTGTGGTTTCACCTCCCTCCTCTCCCCCCATTCCTCTCCCCCCTGACAAGCCTGTGCCTGACCCTGGCACTTGTTGTTCCTTTACAACAGAGCCTTCTGATGCCCCTCTGCTGGTTGACTTTGCCTCTCAATTAGAAACGTTGGACTCTTGCACTGTGAGAATGCTATAAGATCTTGCCTACTAGGTCCCCACATCCAAGTTCTTCTTGGCCATGGACCTGATACCTGGCTACTGGCAGATTGATCTCCCTCCAGATGACCCAGAGAAGTGTGCCACCCTTGCCAACCAAAGGCTGTTCCAACCTACCAGGATGCCTCAGGGTCTCTCTAATGCCCCAGCCACCTTCCAAGGAGCTATAGACGCTGTGATGGAGGACCTCAAGCCCTCATGTGCCCTGGTCTATCTGGATGACATTAAAGTCTTCTCTTGCATCTATAAAAAACACCTGGAACCCCTGGAAGAAGTGTTCAACCGTCTGCACTACATCAATCTGGAGTACACCAACAGAGAGCTTCCAGTTGCTTATACAATGTGTAGTAAGAAGGTCAAGGTGCTACCTCTCTTGATTGGGGAAGCAAAGGGTATCCCAGTCTATGCCTTCTGTAATGTGACTATCCCATCTGGCTCTCAGGTGATGCACAATACAGGCCTCTTGCTGGCTCTACTGGCTGGCACTCATGGATAAATCTTTGGCATCCCTAATTCCTCCAGACTAGAACCATGGGTTGCACCAGGCATCCTCATGCCAAGTGAGAAGGAGGTACTCATACTCCTGGCCAACATGAGTCGTGAATCTATGGTTGTCTCCAAACACCAACTTCTGACTTATATACAACTGGAAGAGCATGACAAACTGCAGGAGACTGTCCCCTTTGCAGACTTCTCTGAGTTAGGTCTACCCTGTGAGCAACCACTGGTGCTATCAGTCATAAGCTGTGACTCCCTATCTGGCCTCTCTGAAGAGCAGAAGGATCAAGCTATGGATCTCTTTGCCCAGTATAAGGATGTTTTTGCCAAGGATGATTATGACCTGGGCAAGGCTGAAGATGTTGCTCATCATATTGACACCCAAGACAGTCCACCTATCTGCTCCAGACCTATACAGCTCAGTCAAGCCAATCATGTTATGGCTAACAAGGAGCTTCAGAAGCTATTGGGATCTGACTTACTGGTCCCTAGTAAAAGCCCTTGGGCTTCCTCTCTCCTGATTGTCAAAAAGAAGGATGGCAGCAACCATGTGGTGATTGACTACTGTCAACTGAATGCTGTTAGCAAGAAGGATTCATATCCCCTCCCTTGTATTGACAATACCTTGGACCAACTGGGTGGCGCCAAGTTCTTCAGCGCCATGGATCTTATCAGTGGATACTGGCAGATTGATCTACCCCCCACTGATCAAGAAAAATGGGCAATCACTGACCAGGGGCTATTCCAACCCACAAGGATGCCTCAAGGTCTGTCCAATGCCCCGGCTACCTTCCAGCGGGCCATGAATGCAGTGATGGGTGACCTCAAACTCACCAGTGTCCTAGTCTACCTGGATGACATTAATGTGTTCTCCTAAACCTTTAATGATCACCTACAACACTTGGAGGAAGTCTTCCAGAGGTTACTTGCAGCTAATCTCAAGCTCAAGCCACACAAGTGCAACTTCAAGGAGCATCTTGAGTTCTTGGGGTTCATCATTAGCAAGATGGACTCTACCCTGTACCTCTGAAGGTGGAAGCCGTTGAGAAAATGCAGATCCTGGCCAATAAGCGGGACGTGCAGGTCTTCCTGGGGATGATTGGGTACTACTGCTGCTTCATTCCCAACTTTACATCCCTGGGTGACCCCCTTTTTCAGCTTCTCTGAGCTGATAAAGAATTCTTCTGGAGCCCAGTGTGCCAATCTGCCTTCAATTCTCTTAAAGGAACACTGACTGCAGCCCCTGTGCTGGCCTACCCTGGCTTTGCCAAGCCGTTTGTGGTTCATACAGATGCTAGTCTGACGGCTTTTGGGGGTGTTATCTCCCAACTGGACTCCAACAGACTTGAACATCCTGCTGAATACTGCTCACATGCGCTTAATGTTCACAAGAGGAACTACACTGTCACCAAACAAGAGTTTCTGGCTGTGATATACTCCTACCAGCAATTCAGAGTCTATCTCCATGGGGTACATTCACAGTTGTAACAGACCATGCTCCCTGCAATGGCTGAAGACCCTCAAGGACCCCAAAAGACGTCTGACGTGTTGGGCCATTAAACTTCAGGCTTATGACTACAAAATCATTCATCAAGTCAGGGCAGCCCACCAGAATGCTGACTGTCTCTCCGCCTTCCCACTGTTGCCTTAGTATCCCCCATGGCTGACATTCTCTATGACAAGCTTATAGAGAATCCTTCTTTGTGAGGGGAGGAGCCAGTAGAGATACAGAGAGCTCTCAAGAAGCTAACTGTTGATACCAAGGTCTCTAAGAGACAACTCCTGAATCTTTGTGGAGACTCTTGGCTACCCTACATACTCCCATCCCTACACATGGACTCAGTGGTGGCCGCTCACAAGACTACTGGCCATAGTGGCATACAGAAGACGTTATCTCTGCTACAGCAGCATTGCTTCTGGGAAGGAATGCACATTTGACGTAGTAGATACGCTAGCCAACTGTCATGACTGCAAAATTGAGAGGCCTAAGGTTGCCAAGTTCCAACACAGACTTGCACACCCTGGTTTTGCCTTCCACACTGTAGCCATTGACGTAGTGGGCCCCCTGCTAGCTACCAACAGTTGCAACAAGTTCATCATTGTGGCAGTTGACCATCTGACTAAATGGGTAGAGGCCAAGGCAATTCCCAACCAATCTGCACTGGTGACAGCCACGTTCACCCTGGAGAATATCATATACAAACATGGTTGCCCCCAGATTCTGCTGACAGACAATGGTACCAACTTCACCAGTTATATCATCCCCCGCCTCAACCAACTGATGGAAATTTGTGAGACACTATCCACTCCTTACCACCCACAGACAAATGGCATGGTAGAGCGCACTAATGGAAGCCTGGTCCAGATACTCCGGAAGCTCAGTCACCAACATGAGACTGGATGGGATATCTTCCTGCCTGCGGCCACCTTTGCATATAACATTGGGTACCATTGGGCCACTGGCAAGCCGCCCTTCCAACTGCTCTACAGCCGGCAACCAGGACTTCCCCCTTTACTATATTCCTTGGTAAAGCCCAGCCTGGCTGTGTCCCCAGAGGCGTACCTCAACAAGCTGGTTCAAACTCTTATTTGCTTTCAATCAGAGGCCTACACCATAAACTTAAACCATAAGTTGCAGGACCTAGAAAAAGCTGCATTCAAACGCCCCACCTTACCCACTTACCTGGTAGGAGACTCAGTCTACTTCTTCAGCAATAGAGGGTACAGCCTTGAATCCAAACTTGCCTCTCTTTGGCAAGGCCCAGTTCAAGTTATCCAGAAGACTGGCCCCAACTCCTACACCCTTAAGAAGCCCCATTCTGGACAATTGATTACTAGAGTACACGCTCAGTAGATGTGTGCTGCTCCTAGTGACCGAGATTAAGCCCCAATGAGGACAACAACCCAAAAAACAAAAGCCTAAATAAAAAAATTCATAGGTTGTTGTCCTGTTTGCGATAGTGTTGCACCAAAGTATGAGGAATAAGAATAACAAAGTTATGTATATATGCCTCCTTAAGGAAAGCCACATGAACCTGGTTGTTCTCTTGTGTGGGACTTTCTGCTGTGTCAATCCACTCTCCTCCATTAGGGAAGTCCTTCTGTCTGTGCCTCACTTCCCCTGGTGGCTATTCCCCTGCCTCACACTATATAAGTGCAATACTATCATAATAAACACCAGTTTTGTCTTATTATCTTCTTATATTCTTCTGTCCTTACCCAGGCTGTCACTATACCACAACAGGTATAGTATTAAGATAAAGAAATAGGCGACTAACTATTTGTAGAAATCAGCACCCAGGCTGCATATTTTACAACGCACAGCCAGCTGGGTGGCAGAAATATCTTTGGAGGTGGGCATCACCGGCACCAGATACCACTTGAAAAGGCAGGCTATGGTGGTGTTAGTCATGATGCAGGTATGCTTGCCCTTGATGGTTTGGACCAAGTTCCAGCGCTCAGTGTTGAGCTGCACTGGGCAGGAGCGGTCCTTGCAGGTGTAATGGCGGCTCTTGAAGCCCCGGTTGGTATTGTTGCAGCTGAAGATATACCCATTGGCCACCATGGCTGGCCCATCTTTTACACTAATAATTGGGAAGTATTTGGGCAAGGAAGAGGGAACCTTGAATTTGCCGTCAACATTGCAGATGTTGTGGGCCAACAGAGGGTCCCAGAGGCCAGCAGGAGCATGACGGAAGCCAGGAAAGTAATTGGGACAGAGCTTTGAATCATCCCCAGATGAGCTTGAAGGGGGAGTTTGGCAGAGGTAGGAAAGCAAAAGGGGGCTTATTGTGGTGTTTCTCATGTGCAGGAGACTTATCTTTAGGTGGGGTCTTTTTGCCTTGCCACTTTTTCTTGGTTGGCTCCTTGTCAGAAGCCAAGTTGTAGAAACTGTGCTCTGTAAGAGAGCCATCAGTTTCCTCTCCCCCAGATGAGTGAGCAGGGCTCTTCTCAGGAGAGGGCTCAGGGGAGGGTTTTGGTGAGGGCTTTGGGGATGGTTTGGGATGGCCTTCTTTGATGAGACAGGCTTCTTTTTGGTGAGTTTAGTTGGCTTTGAAGGACGCTTGGTTCCTTTGGGCTGTTTGGAAGTGTTTTTGTCCTAAAATAATAAGTAAGAGGGTTTAAAATAAAGCAATGTATATAAAAAACAAAAAAAAACACCTTAAAAAGCATAATATATAAAAATTAAATCTTAGATGGCTTTTCTTGGCATTTAAAAGTTAAAAAATACTTGTATAGGTTTTAATTTATTATAGTTTTAAATAAAAAATTAAAAGTTAAGATATTTATGTGAAAGTATTAAATTTAGATATAGATTTTATTTTAAAAATTAAAAAATATGAAAGAAGAAAGTTAAAAATACAATATATCAAAAAATGAGAATTTTTTATTATGTAAAACATAAAGTTTTATATGTGAGAACTGAAAGGCGCTGACATTAAGAGTGACAATTAGTAAAAAAAGCTGAATTCTCACTGTCAATTACAAAAATTGTAGACATTATTTTTGGCAACATTGTCACTGTCAACATTTTTTTGAAAATTTACTATGTTTTTTCATAGTACACTTAATTAAATTTAAGCAGGCTAGCAAAAATTAATTGTTTTCTGTGTGTTTTTGTTCACATATAAAAATAAAATAAAACATATAAAAATAAGTAAAAAAAGTATCAAGTTTCTTTATTTCTTTAATAAAAATTATATTTTGGGGGTGATAATATGATATTTTACCATTGCGCTTATATGAAGTTGTTAAGAAGTTATATTCAAGTATTTAAAAGGGTAAAGTGTCGACAACGTCACTTACAACATTCTTTATATGAGGTGGCATCTTAATCTAGGCTTAATTGCACCACTCTAATTTGCTTAACTCCACCCCAGGGGGTGATCACAAGCAAATAAGCAACATTTATGAGTGTTGACATTATTTTTAATAATAAATTCTATAGTAACTTACATATTAAGTCACGCTTAAATCATTGGATCACTGTTAGCATCCAATCCACTTAATATATTAAAGCCGTAATAAGTGCCACATATATATTTATAACATGAACATTCCAACAATCAAATATATGTGCACTGTCTTTTTCAATATAATAATTTAATAAAAAAATATTTTTAAATGTGCACCTTTTTTACTGTAGATGCTTCAGTTTTGTTATTAAAAATAAGTTTGGCTTAAAAAGTGTCGACATTGACACTTTTATGTTGTGAAAACAAATAAAAAATAACCTAATTTTTATTAGTAAAAGTAAAGGAAAAATCAGGTTAAATCAAGTTTTTTATTAAGCTTAATATTAAATTGTGTCAAGATGGCCACAATTTTGTCGTGTTTTCTGGGTTTGCACCCCTGAACGCTTTAAAAAAATTAAGCTAGCACAACTAGCAAAAAACATAGGAGATTTAGAGTTTTGAGTCAACAGTGGCCATGTCAACAAAGTGTCAACATGGCCACTGCCAACATTATTATTGTCAACATGGGCGCTGTTGCCCCAGGATAAGGGCAGTAGCGGTGAGGGAAGGGGTAGTTAGAGTGATAAGGCTTCTCTCAGATATATCAGGCACTGGTACATGCCTTGTATAGATGGCCCATTTTCACAGTTTTGGCACATGTAGCTATTTCAAGGATTATGGCAGGGGTCATCTCTATTTAGCTGGGGTTCAAAATCTTGGGCAGGGAGCAAGGGCTCAAACTTGTTGCTTGGTCCCATAAACTTGGCCTATGTGATAACTGCAAGTGCTGCTTCCCTCTCTGCTTCTGCTTAGCTAGAAAAGTATTTCAGGTCCTGGTTGCTCTGACATCTTCATCTGATCTACAGTCAGCATATATGGCATATTTCTTGCAGAAGGAGTTGTATGCATATTTCAAAGTTTAAGGTCTGCCTTGCATATGAGGGTATCATATGTGGGATCAGGGAAGTCTTAAAGGTGAAAATTCCAATAAGAGTGTGAAAGGGGTTGATGACATTGGGTGTATAATACAAGTAGTTTGCTTGATATATTGAATGAGAACAATATTGGCTCTTTCTTGGGGGAATAAAGTATTTTATATTGGTAAATTGAGAGATTCTGGCTTGGTTCATATAGTGGTGTGCATCTGGTTTTTGACTCACAAATCTCATGAGGCCTTGGGTTTTCAGTCATCTCAGCTAGCAAAAACAAAATCCCGGTGCCAGAGTTGGGGTTTATCTTGCAAGAATGACTCAACTTCCTTCAACTGAGCAGCATTGGTTAACACAAAGTTGGTGCAGTAGTTCTTATAGGAGCAGACCCATGCTCTATATCATATACCCTTAAATTACCAATGTTCTGAGAAGCCCAGAATTTAATGGAAGAAGGGGATCAGAATGAAAAGCAAGATGGAGGGGATGGGGATCATACCAGAAAAGAAGACAGGAGAAGCGTAAGTAGGCTTAGGAACAGTGGAGTGGTATTGCACACAGCAACAAATATTCAAGTCCCAGAGATATTTTTAAATAAAATGGTTCTAATATTTTTGAGTAGTTTATTGGAATTTTAAGTTGGATTCCGTTTAAAATGTCATATTGATTTTAAAAAATATGGGACAGGCGATCAGTTAAGTTAACTTAACCTAGGGGAACCCAAGGCAACGAAAATGAAAGGGTTTAAAAACGGATTTCCAAAGAAATAGGATTGTTTTGGAATGCTTTATTACATGTCTATCTGTGACTACTTTGGATTCAGATTAACGCCAGGTGGAGCTTTTGATCATCCAATGTGAATTGGCGAGATACTAAATGCTGCAGCCGCCATCCCTTGGATCTGCTGGAATAGACTCTTCGGTGGAGATTTCATTAGGAATTATGGATTGGGATCAGATTGGATGGGAACTTTGTTCAAGCCAGCGACTGAGCAGATCGTAACCAAGGCAGAGCTGTGGAGGTAGTTGAGGTCATACCGGCATGTCCTTACATCTAGCGATATACTGTAGATTTGAAAAATACGATGTTAAGCAGCCACGCTCGGCTCCATTGGGTGGGGCGGTGATCGCAATTCGCGTCACGTGCAATCTGAACTTCACGTAAAGCCAAAGGGAATAAGAAATTTTCACTGCTCGCTACGTTGCGCTTGGCACCAACGGAGCGAGTATTTCCTGCCGCAATGGGTATTGAAGATTTAGCCGCGCCGCTGAACTGGGCTAGCATCTTTGCCTCTATTTTAGGCCTGCTGCTGATGCGGATCTCAGGTAACCGCCACAACTATGCTCATTTTCAGTCTTCTTCTACCCCCAGCATGCTCACAAGACGGCGGTTCGGTTACATTCCGCGCAAGGCTTACTGGACTTTACGCGCCATGCCCAGATCCTTACTGTATACCTTGGGAAGAAGAATTTATGTTCGTTCCTCATCTTCCAGGGGTTCTTTGGCTACCACTTGTATGTATTTTTTAATGCCTGCATCGCGATGCATCTGCATCTCGTTTTGCTTCGAAAGAGAAGAAATCAAGGGCTATGGTTTCTATGGGTGGTACCCTTTATAGGGGCAATGCTTAACGAGGCCATGTCGACAGGTTAGATCTTAGTTGGCCTTTCTAAACAAATATGAATAGAGGGGAGCAGTACGCCGGAGAAGGACGCCGGCTGCTATGGCACAGATGGGATGACTAAGCATAACGGGGCTAGGATCATTGTTGCCGAGGGTACCCTTGTGATATCTTTGGTGTATATGGTCTGCATCTCCATTCTGGTTCTTCTGCAGAAGGACACTGAAGAAAACACGAATGATTTCGATACCGCCACCATCAACATGGGCGATATCCGCAAGGCCCGACTAAAGTTAGCTGCCAAGCGACTGGCATTGTATCCCCTCATCTGCTTCATCACCATGGCCGGTCATGTCCCAATAAGCTTTAACGTTGAACTCTCTGAAGTGGCGAACCAAACTCTCAAGTGCTGGTTTCTCGTTGGAATAAGCCTGCCTGGGTTGTTGAATTCTCTGGTGCTTGTATTTGATCCCGCGGTGTTCCGTACGCTTACAAAATGCGCCGAGAACGTTGGAACACCTGATTTACCGGTCGCAGATGGCCGATTCATCCCGTCGTTTGCTGCCCGAACCAGGCTAAGCCAAGAGCATAATGCGCCCATTGACCCTCCTTTCCTGCTGTCGCGCACTTCCATTGCGTTTGGGATGCATAGCAACCGGAGTTGTGATACGCTTGTCGCTTGATTGTTCAAATAAACTTGTTTCCACTGCTGCAACAAAAAAGATATATAGGCCACCAGGGGGTAGCTTGTGGAAAAGGGTTTCTTAAGGCTGATCTTCACTAACATGTGACTAGGGATGCTTCGGCTCAGCCCCGGCCAGCTTTCGGCTCTGGGCAGCTACAATCAAGACGGAAATTACCATATATTTTAATAGTTTAAATAAATCTTTGGTAGGAGTGACTGAGAGCTAGAAACTGGCTGCGGCTGCCTGGGGCTTGACCGAAGCAGCCCTACATGTGGCCTATCCTATTTGGATAGTATAGGAAGATTGCTAGCTGTGGTAATCAATGAGATTGCAACTGGGTGCCATATATAAGTAGTTGCCCAAATTAGGCGATGGGTCAAGTCGAGTCAGAAGTTGAATGGCCATCCGACCCGTTAAGAATTTGGCTCGGTGCGACATCTAATATACATCGGATACCTGTATTGAAAATTATATACCCACCTCATCACCAATATCTTTCCAGCAACATAATTCAAATAAGTTGCCAGATCTCAGTGCTTTTTGAGTAGTAAATAAAAACATTTATATAGGGATAAGGATTCATATCAACGTTATTATTGGTAACTATACTGTATTCCTGAACCTGATTCTATAAACCTTTAATTTCTACGCCGTTTAGTTCAATAACAGCTAGACCTTTTGAAATTTATACGGGGTTGGATCTGTCCCCAACCCCATATCTCCAACATTATTGATGAATGGTCAGCAGATTCATGGATCTATATAGCCTGATATTAATAACATGCCATCACCAATAAAAACGTCAACATATAACTAAACCTTTGTAAAGATCAAGCATGCAATAAGTTTAACTACAGTACCCATTACCATACAAAGAAAAAATATTCCAATTACTTTGGGTATTGCAGATTTAGCTTATTTTATCTATAAGCCAAATCTGAATCAAGGAGATTTCAATAAAAAATATCAATAAACATCAAAAGAGACTGTATCCAGAACCTTTTACCTCTGTCAACTGTTTAAATTTGGTCCACACATTAGCAAGCCACCCTATAAAATCCTCAAGCTTACATATCAGCTCATTAGTTGTACATTATACAAAAAATTTACAACAGAACAGAGCTCTTAAACATTGTGAGAGTAGGCTGATTAGGTTATAATAGAACAACAAATGGAAGGGATAGCACACCCTCAGATAACAAAAAGAACCAACAAAGATCTCCAGCTAAACCCTTGATAGTTTTGGACAATTCAAACATTGTCATTGACAAAAAATGGGTCCAAGCTAGAGTTGCCCAAATAGCCCTCAAAAATCCAGGCCTACCCTGTCTGCGCCAATCAATCATGGCAATAGAATTGCACACTATGCACTGTTTGGAGATGGCATTGCTCAACCCGCTGGTTGTAAAAGGGTCCAAACTATGGCAGCATCAAATCAAATTATGACACAGGTCCTCTGGCTGCTGAAAATACGCTCATTGACCAAATAGATGCCTCAAAAAATCCATCTCTTCTATCCCAAACTCCTTTAAAACTTTCTTTATCCCTCTTTAAAACTTTTTTCTGGATATCTTACCCATCCTGAACAATAAAAAGAAGTTTCTCTCAGTCATGCTTAAATACTTGGGTCTGCTAGGCCCTGTGTTTGAGAACTTTGCCAGCACTGCTGTGAGAGAGGCTGCTGACCCCTTTGCTGAGCCCTGGCTGCTCTTCACTTAGGTTCTTTTTCTAGCTACTATTTTCATTTCCTTTTACTGTTAATTGTATTGGCTTTAATTTCAATCACTGTCCTCTGCTTTATCATTTAAGCGTCCTGAATATTGAAGCCCCCGTTCTGATCTGGCCTTCTGTTGCTTAAGCAACCTCTGGTCTGTTTACTTCATCCTCATATTTTCTCTTGGACAGTGCAGCTTGTTGGTTGACCTTAACAGGTCACCAAAAAGATCAGCCTAGTCATCACAATAAGATCTCATTATTGCACACCCTACTGTCACCAGTTTGATGTAGTCAAATACAGGGAGTATAAGCTGTATAAGTATCATCTTATTGGTATGGATAGCGGGTGGAGCGCTGTGCAATCCCTGATTTGGTACCAAATCAGATTGGTCAGTAAACAGTACATGATCTCCTTCTTGGATCTATCTTTACCAGCCAGAGGCATCCTCCAGTCAAGAAACTCTAATTTGGACCTGATGCAGGAATAAGATGCCTCTATTCCACCTTTTGTGTGTAAAAGGTAAGCAAAAGAAATTTTAGAAATCCTCTGAAATACTGCCTATCTTCTTAGTGTCACCTGGGGCGCATAAAAGGGTAGCCAACTGTCAGGACTGAGAATTTAATTCTCAACTGGTATTTTTTATTTTGTTGATATTTATGCCAAGTCTTCTGCCTTCTTGTTTCTCCTTTACCATCTTTGATCACCTATATTTCTGCAAATACTGAACCATTTCAGCCAAAACTGGTGTCAGCCAAAAGCTCTCAATTCCATCTTTCAGAATCTTACTTTAAAGTTTATTCTGAATAGAAATTATTGGTCAATATCACTTAAATATGATTCCTCTGGCATTTTTTCCCATAGAATTGGGTATAAAACCCTCACAGTTCTATTATTCCAAGCAATCAAATCTTCTCCTGTTTAGACTCTGGAAAAACAATGGGGTCAACCTCCTGGCAAGATTCTAGCTAAACAGGTTTGCAACCTGCAACCTGACTTTTAAGTGACCCAAAGCCAAATGCAGAAGTCAACTCAAATTTCCAAATCCAGAAATATGTCCAAATGACAATCCCTGTACAGTGAAGATCTTGATTCAGTGCTTAACTCATTAAAAGAATCAAGCTATCCTCTAATCATCCAACCAAGTTATCTTCATAATCATGTTTCTACTATCTTCATTCACAGCAACTATATAGCTTTTATATCCCAAAAAAGTAATATTATCTAGCCTTTAATTATTTTCCCTTGTAACTCTGCTAAAACAGCACAGTTACAGCAGCTCATCAATAAAGCTATTGTCTCAACCCTAGGTTTATCTTTTGTATCCTTAGTAAATAGTAATCTATTGGTGATGGTTGAGCACAGGCTTTGATACAACTGCAGCTGTTGTTGAAAAAATCTGAAGTCTTACACCTGCCTTGGATGCAGATAACACTTCTCCTGGCCACTCTTGCACACAATCTTCAACCAGGGGTATCTCTTGGGTGGGTTAGGTGGGGACATCTTTGAGATAGCTCTGCAAGCAATAGTGCAAGGGCTGTTCTTGGGATTTTTCAGTAAATCTTTGGATTAATATCCAGGTGCAATTTTGTAGAGATCCCCAAGCTTTTGGTGAGGATTAAAGCAGAGGCCCAAGAGGAAGGCATAGCTTTACAGATTTGGCGCAAAATCAATTTCCCAAACAGCTTGCTCAATTTGGCATCAAGCTGATTTCCCAATGACAAAATCATCTATCCACTCATTCCAGATCTGGTTCACTCCCCTGGTATCTCATTCAGTGATTAACTTGTGCACTTGCCTGAATTCACTTGTATACAAAGTCTAAAGTATTGCTTCAATGAAATCATTCTTTGAAGTTTTTTCAAAGCTGCTTCCTCATCACTTTCAACAGCCTTTAAATAATGAAAATTCAGACCCTAAACCTAAAAATGTGGGATTTTCAAATCCTTGGTCCAAATTTTAAATCACATAGACAGGATAGCCTTCTTTTAATTAAATTAAATTCTTTGTATTTTTATTTGAATATTTAAAAATGTGGGAACTAATAGACACTTTGCAAATTTTGTGTTGAGCAGCATATTTCAAATGGATGAAAGGAATTAACTGGAATACAAATTTGAGGTGTTCAAATCCATCAACCATTTTCATTAAGTTTACTGGGCTTTTAGAATTCCGGGATTGTTAAATCCATGAACCAAATTTCAAATCACTTTTGAATGCCACTAGTAAACTCAAATAATAATTGTGAGATCTGAATCCAAATTGAATTTACAGTAAGAAACTAGGACAAATCAGTTCAAATCAAGAAGCTTTAATCTGGATAGAATCAAATGAAAAATTCAATTTTGATAGCCATGTTTAGACATGAAAATTAAGTGAGATGTAAAACTGTCTAAACCTGGAATTATACAATATTCTGCACTCCAAATCACTAATATAGCAACCACAAACCCATATAATTATATATGGGTCACCCTTCTGAAAACTCAGAAATCTTTTGTTGTGACTGTGCTGTTTTAGCAGAGTTACAAGGGGAAAAATAATTAGAAACTAGATAATAATCTTTATTGAGAGATAGTGATTATAAAGTCATTGTGAATCAAGGATAACAGGAACATGATTGTGTTGATCACACAGTTGGATGGTGAAGGGGGTGGCTTGATCCTAGTAATGAGTCAAGTGCCAAAACAAGGTATCCACTATAAGGGATCATCATTTGTTCATGTTGTTGGATTTGGAAATTTGAGTTGACTTCCTAGTCTGGCTTTGAGTGGCCAGGTAATAGGATTGCGGGTCACAAACCTGCTTGCTTGGAACCTTGCTGGCGGGTCAAGCCTGCTGTTTCAACACCCCACCCTCCTGACTGAAGGTTGGCCTCCTCCGGGGGTAGGTCGTTGGGGAGGTTGTCAGGAGCCTGGGTGCCATACTGGACTAGCTGTTGTTCTGTGGCGAGCATGACGGGTTTATGTTGTTTTTTTTTGCTTTGCAGGGTCTCAGGCAATCATGATGCAGGGTTTTGTCTTGTTTGCGCTTCTCTTGTTCTTGCACAAGGTAAGTGTTATTTTTGTTTACCTTTAGAATGGTTGCTGGGCCTACTTTCTCAGGTTGTAGTTTGCTTTTATCAATGTTCATGACTTAAACTTTATCCCCAACTTCATGTCTATCTTGGATGGGGACAAAACATTTTTGCAGACATTTATTTTTCTTTTTTGTTTGCTTACTGTTGGCTCCCATTGGCCTGTGGGTGGTATGATGTTGTCACAGTATGTTTGACCCCATTTTTAGCAAGGTATATGTTGATGTTTTTGGAGGTCAATTCTTTCCCCCCATCAGTTATCAGGAGTTCTGACTTTCCAAACTTGCTGATTATTTCTCTTCCTATGAACCATCACACAGCATTACCAGTGTGCGCCTTTACTGCTTGGGCTACTGACCATTGTGTAGCAAAGTCTATGATGGTGGTGATGTATTTCTTATTGTTGTGTTTTCCTGGCATGGTGCCAACAACGTTGAGGGCCCACATCTTGAAGGGTAGTTGTGTTCAGATGGGTAGTACTGATTTTGAAGAGGCTTTGCTTTTAGCAATTTCTCACATACTTCACATTAGTTTAGGACATCTTGAACATCACAATACAGTGTTGGCCACCAGGCCTTATATTTAAGGAATTTGTATAGGTTGTGGCTTTTGGTGTGTCCTAGGTCTCTGTGATATTGTAGTATTGTGTCCACTTGCTGGTGTGTGGGGATGTAAGGGATGGTAGTCCCATCAGACATTTTTCTGTGCAAGGTCCTGTACGCATCAGAAAATAGGTGTTTGTTTTTGATGACTGTTTCTTTTGTTATGTCAGTTGTACCAGGAGGGAAGCCCTTGTCTTTTGTTTTTAGCACCAAGAGGGGCCAATCTGGGTCAAGCCCATTTTCTCCTCTTGTGGCACAGACATACAGGTGCAAGAGGGTGTCTGCCATGGCAAGTTCTGGACCAGGTTTGTACTATATGAGCATATTGAATCTCTCCAAGAGTTTCATCCAGTGGGCTTGGCAGCAAGATAGATTTGCTTGGGTTTTGAAGTATATGAGCAACTTGTGGTTGGTCAGTGCCATGAATTCTTCCTGTTGTTCTGGATAACAACGCCATTTGACTAGGCAGTGTAAGATAGCCAGAAGTTCCTTGTTGTGAATAGGGTATTGACACTTGCCATCTGTCAACTTTTGGGATTCATAAGCTACAGGCAGGAAATCATCATCATTATTTTTGATTCATAGTACTCCCTCAATGGATGCATCTGAGGCGTTGTTTTTCATTTGGTATTCCCTGTCATGTTTGGGGTATTGCAGAATAGAGCTGTCATGAGCTTCTCCTTGAGGCGTCTAAAAAAGAGGTCACATTGGGGGATCCATACAAACTTGGATTTGGCGCCTGTTATGGCAAATAAGGGGGCAGTCAAAACGCCACAGTCAGGTATAAAGCAGTGTACATAGGCCACCATTCTCAAGAAGGTGCGGAATACTGACTTATCCTTGAGTGGTGGCATCTTGTAGATGACCTGTACCTTTTAACTGTTGGGGTTGATGCCGTCTTTTGAGACTATGTGTCCCAGAAAAGGCAATTGCTTGCAGAAAAACTGGCACTTGGAGGGCTTGGCCAACAGTTTGTGTTGTGCCAGGGTAGCAAAAACTGCTTCTAGGTCTTTGTGGTGCTGTTCCACTAAGGGGCTGTAGACAATGATGTTGTCTAGGTAGACTAAGGCATTCTTGCCTATGTGCAGAGCAAACACCTCATTCATGAAGGTCACAAAGGTGGACGGGGAGTTTGTCATGCCAAAGTTGAGCACCACACACTTGTAGGAGCTGTATTTAGTGCAGAAGGCTGTTTTGGGAATTTCTTCCTCCTTGATACAAATCTGGTTATAGCCTGCAGTTAGGTCAATCTTGGAAAAGACTGTGGCTTCCCCCAAGGCGTCAAAGAGGTCGTCAATAAGTGGTAGTGGATAACAATTCTTGATGGTAACTTTGTTTAGGGCTTGGTAGTCTGTGACCAGACGCAAGGTACTTTCCTTCTTGGCATGAAGAATACAGCGGCCCCAAAGGGAGACTGTGAGGGGCGGATAAGTCATTTTTCCAACACTTCCTTGAGGTAGGTGTGTAGGGTGTTGTCTTTGTTTGGGGCCAAGCTGTAGATAGGACGCACTTTGGGTACTGCTCCTTTGATCTGGATGGAATGTTTAATGTGTTTCTCTGGAGGCAACCTGGGTAGAGCTTTCTTGAAGATTTCTGGATGGCGGGCCACAATTTTGTAATCCTGAGGTGTGGAGGTATCCTAGTGATCTTTGAAGTGTATGATCTTGTACTGGCAGAGTTGCAATCAATTGCCTTCAGGTTTTTTTGTCCAGGGTCTCTGTAATGCACACAAAGATGTGGTTGCATAGGAGTTGATCCACTGAGTCAGGGTATATCTGGTGGTTGACACCTTCACGTTTGATAGTCAATAGCAAAGTTGCCCAGTCTATGTGAGAATTTTTTTGTAACTAATCTAACCCCAGTACAATGTCAAACTTTGGGAAGTCAATGACAGGACCTTGGATGGTGGAGTGCAGGTTCTCAAGCATGTAAGAGAAGGGGGTGGTTTCCCTTATCACGGCAATGTGATGTTCATCAGCTAAAACCATGTTGATAATCCACAAAGAATTAGAGTCTAGCTTGAACTTGTCCACAAAGCTGCTTTTGACTAGGGTTTGATCCGTGCCCAAGTCCAGGAGTGCCAAGCCTGTGTAACTTCAAAAACAGAAAGAATATGACATCAGTTTATTGGGATGTCTGGAAATGGTGTAAAGTACCAGGTACTCCAAGAGACACAGATCATTGGACATTGGTCCACATCCTTGGGTTGGTACTCATCATTGGGTGAGTCAGAAGTTGTGTGGGGAGAGCTTGGCTTGCTTAATGCTCTCCCTGGGCTTTTCCCTTGTCTTGATTGACTTGTATGGCAGTGATACAGAAATGGGTACAATTTGACTGGCCATTGTTCCCACTTCCATGTCCATTTAAACCTGTGGGTTTATGGTTGGTGTTATTCCCGTTGCTTCCAGGGGTGGTCAAGTGGAGCGCCTGCCCGTGTGAGAATCATTGGGTCTCTCTTGTTTTCCAGTTTGTGCCTTATGAAGGGTGTTGGATGTTTGTTCTTCTTTCTCCACTTTGCAATACAGACTCTATAGATTGGTCACCTGGTCCAGGTTCACGTGCCTCATTACATGTGATTTAAGGGCATCATAGTACATGAGGTGTGTGGCTGGGGTGTCAAAAGCCATGTCTGAGGGTGCGCAAAGTTTGAGTTCCTCGTAGGTGCGGGTGAGTTCCTTCACGGTGCCTATCTGGGTTAAGTTCTTTACTTGGTGTATGATCATGAGCGCCGTGTCCTTAAGCACAAACCTTATCAAGAAGTCTTGTTTGAAGGTATCCCAGTTCTTCTTGGTGTGCTCTTTGTGCCACTTGTTGCATCAGGTGCCAGCATTATGGGTCAGTAAGATAGAGATTTCCACAATCCAAAATCACTGCAGGTATTCCATCTGGGCCAGCTTGCTCTGGGAGGACTGGATCCATGTGGCATTGTTGTTGCTGTTGGTCCCAGCAAAAGGTTCCAAGACAGCGCTTTGTATTCTTTGGGCTACATAGGCAGGCATGGTGTTTTTGTTGGTTGGTTGTGAAATGGTGACGGCTGTCTGGAAGAACCCTTGTGCAGACATGGTGTTGAAGGTGGGTAGTAGAATCACTGTGTTCTGGTACAGGACAAAGCCATCAGGTATCTTGGTACCAGGGGTGTACAGGGTCCAGTCCAGAAGAAGGCCAGACATGATTCTGTCAAGGATTTGTTGGCCGCGGCAAGTACAGGCAACAGGCAGAATTTTACAAGATGAGGTAGGATGGAGAACCTACCTGTGCTACCAATGTTGTAACTGTGCTGTTTTAGCAGAGTTACAAGGGGGAAAATATTTAGAAACTAAATGATAATCTTTATTGAGAGATAGTGATTATATAGTCATTTTGAATCAAGAATAACAGGAACATGCTAGCGTTAATCACACAGTTATATGGTGAAGGGGGTGGCTTGATCCTGGTAATGAGTCAAGCGCCAAAACAAGGTATCCACCATAAGGGATCATCATTTGTTCATGTTGTTGGATTTGGCAATTTGATTTGACTTCCTAGTCTGGCTTCAAGTGGCCGGGTAATTAGATTGTGGATCATAAACCCACTTGCTTGGAACCTTGCTGGCGGGTCAAGCCTGCTGTTTCAACACTTTTAAAAGTTTCTTGCCCTGACATAGCAAGAGGCAAAAAAAACTTCTTTTTGAGGAAGAAAGGAGAGGCGGGAAAGAAACCCATCAGTTTACTACACTTTGTGTTTATGTATTGCTATTAAGGATGCTTGATTACAGTTGATTTTAGAAAATACTGATAATAAAATATAATTATATATTACAATCTATTTTTATAAAGTTGTTTTTCCCTTGTTGTGGTGATTTTTCATTTATTGTTGATAATGTGCCTGCATTTAAATGTATAGTTTAACCTTCAGTTCCCTTGGTGATAGGAAATCAAGTTGCCTCTGCCACCACAGCTGGCCTCTGGGAGGATACTTAATTTCCTATTGCCAAGGCAACTGAAGGTGAAAATGTCCAATTAAATGCAGGCACATTATTAACAAAAAATGAACAATCACCCCAAAAAGGGAAAGGCAACTTTACAAAAATAGATTGTAATATATAATTCTATTTTATTAAAATGTTTTCTAATTCAGTTAATAGTAAGCATCTAAATTTTAGCTGTCCTAAAATGAAATTGGGTGATTTTTGAGAATGACTATGATTCCTAAAAAGAATTAGCACAAATCCACTCTAGATCCTTTGACTTCCTGTTTGAAATGCCCATAAATTATATTTATTTCAAATTCACTTCAATTATGATTTGAAATTTGGTTTTTGGATCTGACAATCCTGTAATTTCATATCTGTTAATTTTTACATGTTGTCTATGATTTTTTAGACATACAGAAAATCTCAAATCACACATTAGAATCCTGCATTTCTGATTCATTTATCCTGCATTTGTTTTCTGTGTTTTTTCTTTAGTTATTTGAGTTATCTTCTCAAAGGATATGAAATTTGCCAACTAAAATAAATAAATACAGTAGTTTTAAAAGCTATGGTGATAACCAGAAATACCTCAGATTTAAACAAAATGATTTTAGATTTGAACAAAATCCAACTATCAGGTTAAAATATACACTCTGTTAACAGGGATTTTTGGCGTTAATGGGCAAAATAGGTCAACACAGCAAAGAAGTGCTCACGCACAAAGCAAAACTATTAAAAATACAGTCCAAAATACATTGATTCACAAAAAAGTGGTGTGAGTTGACTTTCAGTGTACATATGGGTCATTATTTTGGTAGGACACGCCATTTCAAAAACGGCATCTCAAAAAACGCCATCTTGAAATACGGCATCTCAAATTTTTGCTATCTTGATTCACTAGTAAAAACGCCATTTTGATTTACGGCATTTTGACTAAGAAAAAACGGTTCTAAAATTTTAGATTTTTGAACCCCCCAAAAACCCTAAAAAATTCTCAAAAAATAAAATTCAAAAAACATTTCTAAGCTTAAAAAAGCCTCAGGATTCCAAATCTGCAATAAAAAATGGGGTCAATTAGTAGCAACAAGGTTGCGTAAAGTCCAAAAGTTAAAATATCCCAAAAATAACTATTTTCATTGATTTTAACTACAAACTATACTTTAAAATAAGCATAGAATTGTACCAAATACTAAATAAAACTAAAATAATGATAAAAGTAAAGGGAAAAAGAGAGAAGATAGAGTGGTGTTTATTGGAAATAGGCTCAAACATTAGTGGAAAGAGCAACTGAGATGGCTTGAAGATGCTCAAGCTTGCTATCCTTGGGATAGTAAGCAAGGACCACCTTGCTGATTTCAGTGTACTTTTTCACCGCTTTGGTTTGCTTGGGGGGATCATCCTTGGTCTTGATGCCTGTTTTAAAGAGGCAGGCGGAGATGGCCTGCTGAGTCTTGAGATGGACCATGATTTTGTTGAATTTGGGCTTCTGAACCCGGACCCTTGTGGCAAATTGACTATGCCACCCTTCAAGAGAAGAGGTGGTCTTGATTAGGCCATCCTTTACCTGCTTAAAGCAGTTCCATGTGATTGAGTCACCGCCTTTTCTGATGCAGTGTGCTCCTTGAAACACTCCAACCCATTGAGTTTCAAAATACTCTATGAATGGAGCAAAGGCTGCCTGGTTGGCAATAATGTAGGGATGGCGGAGGAGAGCATCATAGAAGGCATTGGTTTCCTCCTTCTGCACAAGGGCAAGGGCAGCAAAGCAGTTGAACACGTCCTTTGCTTCCTTTGTGCCTTCAGTGTAGACCAGCTCATGGAGGTCAGAGCACTTTTGAAGGCAGCAGCAGAGTGCCTGCCAAAAGTGAAAGTAGCATCCCTGAGGGGAGCTCTTGAAGACTCTAATAAAAGCATTGGCCTGAGCCTGCTCAAAATCTACTACCAGGTATTCATGGTATGAAAGGCTTTCAGGCTTTTTCTTGATGGGGGTGGCTTCCTCTGACTGGGCCTTTTTCTTGTGCCCTCTAGTCTCCTTTGGCTCCTCTTCAATGGTGGGGAGGATCTCATCAAGCTTGGCCTTTAATATTGTTAGAGCCCAGACATAGGTTTCTTGCTTCTTGTTAGGAAGGAAAAAGAAGACAAGGGGAAGAACAAGATTTCCAACCTGCCCATGGATATTCCAAAGCTGGCTAAAGAGCTTTGGGCAGGTTGAAAAGGTTCCATCTGCAAGCCAGGTCTTGCATTTTAAAAGGTTGCAAAGATCCTGGGAGGTAGCAAAGCAGATGATCCGCTCTGGGGCATGTTGCCCATCATTGTGAAGGAGAAATCTCTCTTTGTGCTGTGAAAGCTTTTGCTCTTCAGTTAAAATCAACTGGTCAATTGATGAAGCACTGACGCCTTCAGTGCTCAGAGCATATCTCTGGTCAGTGAGATATCTCTGAAGTTTTGAGGCGCCACCAACAGTTGCAAGTTGGGTATCATTTAGATTAATAAGTGCATCATTTACAACCTCAGTTGCAGTTTGGTCTTTGGTGGTTGGTATGACCTGGCAAAGAAACCAGCGGATCAGTTGATACAGTGGATCAAAGGGCTTGGCACAGTCATGCCCAATAGTCAGGGCTTTAAAACAAGTGAACCCATAGGTGGTGAGTCTAGCTGGACAGCCAACGTTATCACATTTGAAGTGATGCTGATGGATGAGCTTCTTCTTGTTGTTGCAGCTGAAGCTGTAGCCCTTGTGGACAAAGCCAGCACCCCCTTTCTTGGTCATAATTGGATAGCTGGTAGGGTAAGTTGGGGGCACAGCAAAGGAGCCATTTCTGTTGCATATATTATGGATGGTATTAAGATCCCAGAGCTCAATTGGCTCATCTGCAGGAGCACCAGGCTCAGGCTCATGCTCTTCTTCATCCTCAGGCTCTGAAGTGGGGTCAGAGTGGCGGTTAAAGTTGAATAACTTCTCTTGAGGGTCTGACAGGGAGTAAACAAAAGGAGAATGGGGAGGGGTTGGGCTTGTTTCCTCAGGCTCTGGTGAGGGCGTAGGGGTCTTGGGGGGAGCTTTACCCTTAGCAGGCTGCTTTTTAGGGGTAGTTTTGGCCTTTTTGGCCTTTGGAGGAGTGGTCTTGGACTTTGAGGCCTTGGAGGCCTTGGACGCAGCTTTGGTGGTAGGCTTGGGAGGCATCTAAAAGTGAATTAGTATCAAAATATGAGCAATTTGGGGGTTGTTTTTAAAGAGAAAAACAAGAATGTTTTTAATATAAAAGTATCAATTTTTTACATAGAATTGTAGAGGAGATCAAATAATATATACTATCAAAATTTCAATGTTTTTTTTTGAAAAAATAATTTTTTTATTAGTAACGCAAGTAGGCAAAACTTTGAGTTTTGACTGAAAACTTGCTCTTGAGATGGTGTTTTTGAAGTGACATAATTGAGGTGCCGTAGCTCAAAAACATAGTGTTTTTGACCATTTTTTATATTAAATTAACAAATTTACGGTGGAGCTACCTCAACTGGGCCAAAGAGTAAAACTTGAATTTCTCAAAAACTAGCTTATACAACTGGGGTTAAAAAGTACCCAGTTGTTTAGAGGAGATGAAAAAATATATATTTGCAAATTTTCATATGTTTTCTTACATTTTTTGCTTAAGTGGTTTTAGACGTGAAACTATACTTTTGAAAAGTGGAAAGCAAGAATTGCGGTGGGGGAATCAATATAGCGTAGCCTTGTGTCATAGGTAATTTCCCCTTATTTTCCCCTATCCATTGTGCTCCTTGAATCAATTGGGTGATGTGAAACTTGGTGGAATTTGAAGTGACGTAAATCAAAATGGCGTAATCACCCTCTTCTATATTAAAATCACTATTAAAATATTTTATTGATGAAACCCTTATCAGTGTATCCATGTATAATAAAGTTATAAATTACATATAACAAAACTGGTTTTTTTTACCCAGCAATGACAATCACTAGAAGGACTATCATAGTGGCGTCTTTTTAGGTTGTTCCTTTTATAAGTGTCTTAGATTAATACTATAGGAACATCTTCTGGCACTATACCACAGGCTTTATTTTAGTTTGGGTATTAACTTATTTTAGTTTAGGATAGATGGTGTAATTCAAAATGACGTAAAGTTGAGATGGCGTAAACACGCCCCACACTAAGTGATTTCATATGTAAATAAAGTTAGCAAAATAAGATTTAATTAATCTGACTCAAAGTGACAGAATTGAGATGGCGTAAATTTGAGATGCTGTATTATAAAAGTATATGTAAATTTTAACTATTTTTTTTTTTATTTTTTTGTGATTCAAAATCACTAATGCAAAAAACGCCATCTCAAATTTAATTTGAGATGGCGTTTTTTGAGATGCAGTTTTCAAGATGGCGTGTCCTACCATTATTTTTCTTGTTATGCCTAAGCGCTGGACTTATTATTTTATAACTTAATTACATTATTCATATTTAAATTATTCAGAAAGATTAAAATACAATCAATGTCAAATCTTTAATTGATCTTGGACTTAGATATTTTTTTAAAAAAATAATTTATCAATTTTAGAATTGAAAATTGCACCTTATAATATTGCTGAAAATATCTTAAGTGCTACTACATACTACAAGCTAAAAATATTTATGATGAGTTGAATGGGAGAGTAATAGCAGCCCCAAAGCTATTAATGCTATTACTGTCACGGTAGTGTCATTTTTGCCTGGGATAAATTGCCTGAAGAAGAAGAATGGGAACAGGAAAGCGGCAAAACCCTTGAAAGTATTGGATGATTTAAATATAGTCATTGACAAAAAATGGGTTAAAGCTGCACCTGTTGATAGTGAAGGAATTAATTTACATCTCCCCAAATTTTGCCCGAACAATTATGCTTTGAAAATTACGAGATATCACTACCCAGTGGCGCTTGGCGGTCGACCGGCCGGTCGCCTAAATTTATTGAATTATGACATCACTGACACTTTGGCAAAAGTCCCCAACCAAGAGATGAAAATATTTCCAGCCGGCCAATCAGATTCAAGTTTGTCCCTCCCAGTTGGTTCATAGTATCCACCATCTTCCCTCTGAAAACTTGTTTTCAGATAGTTTTACCTACTCTCAATAAAGTCATTCCCAATCTATAAAAGCTACCCTTGGGTCAAAAATACCCCCTTCTCAGGCCATGGCCGCCGCCGTCTTGGAATGGTTGAGAAAAGTCTCTACCCAGGATCAGAAGGTTTTGTACCCTTTATTGCAAAATCATTTCTTCTCGGTGGTCCATTTACATTTCCTGTTTTCTGTGTCTCTAATTGTTTTCATTTTGCGCTTTGTTCCCCTCTTCCGTAGATTTGTAGGTTTTAAGCTTCAGTGTACATCTTTGTTCTCAGTTCTGATTTTAGTCTGGGCAATTTATCCCCACAACTTTTATCTTAGCTTGGATCTTATTTACACGACTCTAACAATTACCCTATCTTTGGCTCATCATAAATATTCTTAGTTTGTTTCAGAAAAAAGGTTGTTGTTTTTGAAAGACTGATAACTCTATTTAAATTACACCCTCTAGTAAGCTGCCCTACTTCATGAACTTGCCCTAATGCACCACTAGCATCTTCTGATATTTTTGTTTCTCTGGTATCATCACGTGATTTCAAATGATAAGTTATCTCAGAATATTCTGAGAAACTTTCAAATGTTAAAGGTAAAGTATACAACTTCTTATCTTTCATCAAATATGAAAGATTAATGTGCAGATTTTTAACTTTGAGCTCTCTCCTTATAGGCCTAACTTTTCTCTCATAAATATAAAAAAATGACTTTTGAGAAATATTTGATCCTGATAGCGCTGATTTATATAATTCTTTTCTTTTTTCTTCTTGCTCAAAAATATTTTTAATATCATTTATATTCTTAATATAAAGCTGATTTTCTTCCTCTTTTAATTTTTTTGATATTACACCAAAGTGACCATCAACAATACTTTTCCCATGACATTCTACAAATATATTGTATTTAATAGACCCTTTAATGTATTGTGGTGCCTCTTTAAATAGATAATATAAGAATTAATAGGATCTAAAATGGTTTCCATTATCAGTCCATACTTTGATATTATTTATTTTTTTAAACTTATCTGATTTAAGAAGACTTATTAGACATTCACCTGAAAACAAAGAATCATGAGACAATATTTGAGATAAAAAATCATGGTATTCATATTTAACTTTATTGTTTTCTTTAAATACCAATGCAAACCCCAATAAAGAAATAGGTCTTTTGGAATAAAAACAGTTATTGGTTTCAATTGGACCACCACCAACTTTTAAATTCTCCTTAAAATCTATAACTATAATGCATGATTCATTATCTAATTCATTGATATCTTTCTTATATTCCCTATTTTGATGAGCATAAAAGTCTTAGTGCTGATTAATAGTTTTTAAGTCACTGTTTATAGATTTTGGCAATAATAAGTTTTTACTTTCACATTCTTCTTTTCTTTTTTCTAAGGATGATTTTAAGTTACAAATATTACACATGTCAGTTTGTTTTGTACTCTTTATTATATTTTTTGGTATTAATTTATAATAAGTTGAAAGTGATATTGAAATTTCATTTTTTATTTTCATATATATCTTTTTTTGTTTTTAATAGAGAATATTTTATTTCAGTTGAATATTCATTCATTTCTTTTTCAATGTCTTTATAAATTTTTTCTGGTGTTTTTTTGTAAACTGGCTTGTTTCAAAAGAATTTTCCAGTAGTTTTTTAATTATTTTTTGATTATTTCTTTTTTAATGAATAGTTATTATCTTTTTGGCTTTTTTGTTTAAGCTTACATTTTTATTTATTTTTCTTGAGTATTCAAACTCACTTTTGGTTATATTAAATCCCATATCAGTAAGCTCTTTTAAAGAGTAACTGGAAGTAACCAGATATCTCAAGGCTGGGAGATGCTTTTGAGGAGCAGATTTCAGAAGATCCTTTAAGTTGTCAATTATCCCATTTAGTTTCTGATTTTGAATTAAGGAATGAACTCTGTTTTTTCAAACTCAGTTTGAGTGAGGAAGTGATTGATGAAGGAATTAAGATTGCCTCCAGAAACAAAGAGGAATGCTTTCTTTTACATAGCAATTCATTCTCTTTTTGTTGATGCTCCCAGCAAGGAAAATGGCTTCATGGCAGAAGTAAAGTTAACAGATTCCATAATATTGGATTTATGATTGCTGATAAAGAGATGCTTTGTAGAGATGCCTTGCAAAAGAGTGCTGGGTACAGGAATTATATCTTTTTGTGAAGATGGTTTGAAGTGAACCTTAGGTGGTGCTTTAGCTCTTATATACCAAGCCTTATGACACCATTCTGAAAGAAATGATGTGACAGCTTTATTTACAATTTCAACTTGAATTTATATTTCTAGAATAAATGAAATCCCCAATTTTCATGCACAAGTGATATATGTGTATCAGCTAAGCATCAAATTACATCATATCCTCTTTGTAATATATGCAAATCAATTAAAATGATGTATTAACTTAATTGTAACTGTTCCGCATATTTTTAAAATGATAAAATATTAAAGAATTGTATTTAAAAATGCTTAATATGAGGTTCACAGTTCACTTGAACCTCAAAATTCATCTAAACAGCAAATAAATTAACATCCTAACTTCAAACTACCATAAAATCCTAAATAATTAAGCTTTTTAAATAAAACAAAATGCAAAATAATGCTCTTGATCTTATCTTTAATTTTTATAAATAAAAAAAATATATTAATTGATGAAAAATTAACTTTTTTAAGCTTTAAGCAATCTATTTTATTTCATTATCAAAATAATATAATAAAATCTGACATATGCTCTTTTAAATTGCTTTTGCTTTAATATTCAATATTTTATATATTAATATTTTAACATCAATGAAAAGATAAGATTCTTAGCTTCATTTTGATAGTTTACAGTGTGAAAAAATATTAACTTTTTGTTGAGTTATTACTGTTTTAAATATAAACATTTGTAATTTGATTTTTTCATAATTGAACTATGGTATGCTGCGACTTGGGCAGCATGTGTATTAGAAAATGGCCTAATCCCTAAAATAATGACCCATATGTATGGAAAAAGATTGGTGAACCAAAGGTTCATAATAACTTTATTTGGTAAGAATGATGATACAGAATCTTTCTGGTTCTTCTTGCTTATATACTTACTCACATGCAGGTGTCTCCGGGCATTCTGCTGGTGCTATCTGTGTGGCAAGGCTTGGAAATTCAGGTTCTTCTGTTTGGTTGGCTGCTTCATGGTCATTTTTGGGGGTTTCAGGAACAGTTGTTGGGCTTTTTGGTGGTCCATCTTGGCTTGACTGGCCATTGGTTCTGGCAGGTTTGGTTTCTGGGGTTATGGGGGTTTTCCCAATTTGATCACCATTTTTGGACTGGCTTGACAGGCTTTCCTGAGCCCAAGGATCTTGATTGTAAAAGGGGTCCCCAATTGGGGACCCCAAATTACTTAATGGAGGGTGGGCTTGATCTGGGTTTACTGGGCAGCTAAAAATAGCCTGCCCAGGCCCAGCCAAACCCACCAAGGCTTGGGCGTAGCTTTTGGGGCCCAGAACGGGCCCCTCAGCTGCCACCAGGGCAGGACTGATTCCTGCACCTGGATTTGCTTTGAAAAGCAAAAATCCAAGAGCGGCAAGTCTCCCCGCCTGCTAGCCCCACCTGGTGGCTAGGAGCAGGTTTGATTCCTGCCCAGGGCCTCAAATCTGTTACTTTTGTAACACTTGGCATTCTGATTGGTTGGTTGGTGGACAGTTTGTGTGAGGGTGGGTACAGGAGCAGGGGCAGAGCTAGACACTTTGTGACTACTGAACAAGTCAAAGCCATATGGGTCAGTAACAGGTCAGCTTCTTTTTTACCCTCCTCAAAGGCTTGGGTTTAAACAGGGGCCTCTGCATACTGAGCCACACCTCCACAAAAGCTGTCTTGACTGCTGCTGGCTTTGTTGCTGGTGCTGTCAAAAATGTTGCTAGTAAAAACCATTGTAAAAAACCTAGGATAAAATCACTAAAAGTAGAAGTTTAAATTTTTATAATTTACTTTATTGTAATCTTATGTCCATATTTGGAAGGTTCTCAAAAACATTCCTTGCAAAGCAGGATCCATGAAAATGAATAAGATGCCTCTGTTCCTAAATTGGATAGCTGTTGATTGGCTGTTAAACTGTTATTTTTCTATTTTAGTCTACTCATACTACACATCTTGTGTGACTTCATTTTGTTTTGTCCTTATGGCATCTCACTTCCTGATTGCACAAATTTTGTTTAATTTCAGTATTTTTGTTGGTGCCTCATATGAATCCTGATTAGATTATAATATAATCTGGAACAGCATCCATTCATCTCACTTGTTATGTCAGTTTATTTTGTTTGTGGTTTAAACAACACTGCTTGATATTTGATATAATTTTGTATAATAGGCTAGTGAAATTTTGTTTTTTATTTGACAGTTCATTTATTAACTGAAATTTTTAAATTATTTGAATCCTGAATCTTGCGCAACCTGAATTTTGTTCAAATCTTAAATCATTTTGTTTAAATCTGAGGTATTTTTGGTTGCTGTCATAGCTTTTAAAACTACTGTAAATAAAACGTCAAATTAAATAGTTTTTTATTAAATGTTTTATTTTTTACTCAGCTGAGTTGCTCAAAAATTTGCTTCAAATTTTGGACCAAGGATTTTACAATCCCACATTTTTACATTTAGGTTCTGAATTTACAGTATAAGATTCATACTTATGAGGCTCTCCAGCTAAAAGCCAATATTTATGACATTAAGCAAAACATGGCTTTTTTAAGAAATAAACACATTTTAATTAAGGTACAACACGCCATTTTGAAAACAGCATCTCAAAAAAAGCCATCTCAATTCCGTCACTTTGAGTCAGATTAATTAAATCTTATTTTGCTAACTTTATTTACATATGAAAACACTTAGTGTGGGGCATGTTTACGCCATCTTGACTTTACGTCATTTCAAATTACGCCATCTATCTTAAACTAAAATAAGCTTATACCCAAACTAAAATAAAACCTGTGATATAGTGCCAGAAGATGTTCCTATAGTATTAATCTAAGACACTTATAAAAGGAACAACTTAAAAAGACGCCACTATGATATTCCTTCTAGTGATTGTCATTGCTGGGTAAAAAAAACCAGTTTTGTTATATATAATTTATAACTTTATTATACATGGATACGTTGATAAGGGTTTCATCAATAAAATATTTTAATAGTGATTTTAATATGGAAGAGGGTGATTACGCCATTTCAATTTACGTCACTTCAAATTCCACCAAGTTTCACATCACCCAATTGATTTGATGCGCACAATGGATAGGGGAAAATAAGGGGAAATTACCTATGACACAAGGCTACGCTATATTGATTCCCCCACCATGATTCTTGTTTTCCACTTTTCAGAAGTATAGTTTCACGTCAAAACCAACATTAATAAAAAATGTAAGAAAACATATGAAAATTTGCAAATATATATTTTTTCATCTCCTCTAAACAACTGGGTACTTTTTAACCCCAGTTGTATAAGCTAGTTTTTGAGAAATTCAAGTTTTACTCTTTGGCCCAGTTGAGGTAGCTCCACCGTAAATTTGTTAATTTAATATAAAAAATGGTCAAAAACACTATGTTTTTGAGCTACAGCACCTCAATTACGTCACTTCAAAAACACCATACAAGAGCAAGTTTTCAGTCAAAACTCAAAGTTTTGCCTACTTGCGTTACTAATAAAAAAAATATTTTTTCAAAAAAAATATTGAAATTTTGATAGTATATATTATTTGATCTCCTCTACAATTATATGTAAAAAAATTGATACTTTTATATTAAAAACATTCTTGTTTTTCTCTTTAAAAACAACCCCCAAGTTGCTCATAATTTGATACTAATTCACTTTTAGATGCCTCCCAAGTCCATCAACAAAGCTGCGTACAAGGCCTCAAAGGCCTCAAAGTCCAAGACCACTCCTCCAAAGGCCAAAAAGGCCAAAACTACCCCTAAAAAGCAGCCTGCTAAGGGTAAAGCTCCCCCCAAGACCCCTACGCCCTCACCAGAGCCTGAGGAAACAAGCCCAACCCCCTCCCCATTCTCCTTTTGTTTACTCCCTGTCAGACCCTCAAGAGAAGTTGTTCAACTTTAACCGCCACTCTGACCCCACTTCAGAGCCTGAGGATGAAGAAGAGCAGGAGCCTGAGCCTGGTGCTCCTGCAGATGAGCCAATTGAGCTCTGGGATCTTAATACCATACATAATGTATGCAACAAAAATGGCACATTTGCTGTGCTTGCCACATACCCTGTCAGCTATCTAATTATGACAAAGAAAGGGAGTGCTGGCTTTGTCCACAAGTGCTACAGCTTCAGCTGTAACGGCGAGAAGAAGCCCATCCATCAGCATCACTTCAAATGTGATAATGTTGGCTGTCAGCTAGACTTACCACCTATGTGTTCACTTGTTTTAAAGCCCTGACTATTGGGCATGACTGTGCCAAGCCCTTTAATCCACTATATCAACTGATCTGCTGGTTTCTTTGCCAGGTCATACCAACCACCAAAGACCAAACTTCAACTGAGGTTGTAAATGATGCACTCATTAATCTAAATGGTACCCAACTGGCAACTGTTGGTGGCGCCTCAAAACTACAGAGATATCTCACTGACCAGAGATATTCTCTGAGCACTGAAGGCGTCAGTGCTTCATCAATTGACCAGTTGATTTTAACTGAAGAGCAAAAGCTTTTACAGCACAAAGAGAGATTTCTCCTTCACAAAGATGGGCAACATGCCCCAGAGCGGATCATCTGCTTTGCTACCTCCCAGGATCTTTGCAACCTTTTAAAATGCAAGACCTGGCTTGCAGAAGGAACATTCTCAACCTGCCCAAAGCTCTTTAGCCAGCTTTGGAATATCCATGGGTAGGTTGGCAATCTTGTTCTTCCCCTTGTCTTCTTTTTCCTTCCTAACAAGAAGCAAGAAACCTATGTCTGGGCTCTAACAATATTAAAGGCCAAGCTTGATGAGATCCTCCCAACTATTGAAGAGGAGCCAGAGGAGACTAGAGGGCACAAGAAAAAGGCTCAGTCAAAGGAAGCCACCCTAATCAAGAAAAAGCCCGAAAGCCTTTCATACCAAATACCTGATAGTAGATTTTGAGCAGGCTCAGGCCAATGCTTTTATTAGAGTTTTCAAGAGCTCCCCTCAGGGATGCTACTTTCACTTTTGGCAGGCACTCTGCTGCTGCCTTCAAAAGTTCTCTGACCTCCATGAGCTGGTCTACACTGAAGGCACAAAGGAAGCAAAGGACGTGCCAACTGCTTTACTGCCCTTGCCCTTGTGCGGAAGGAGGAAACCAATGCCTTCTATGATGCTCTCCTCCGCCATTCCTATATGATTGCCCACCAGGCAGCCTTTGCTCCATTCATAGAGTATTTTGAAACTCAATGGGTTGGAGTGTTTCAAGGAGCACACCGCATCAGAAAAGGCGGTGACTCAATCACATGGAACTGCTTTAAGCAGGTAAAGGATGGCCTAATCAAGACCACCTCTTCTCTTGAAGGGTGTCATAGTCAATTTGCCACAAGGGTCCGGGTTCAGAAGCCCAAATTCAACAAAATCATGGTCCATCTCAAGACTCAGCAGGCTATCTACGCCTGCATCTTTAAAACAGGCATCAAGACTAAGGATGATCCCCCAAGCAAACCAAAGCTGTGAAAAAGTACACTGAAATCAGCAAGGTGGTCCTTGCCTACTATCCCAAGGATAGCAAGCTTGAGCATCTCCAAGCTATCTCAGTTGCTCTTTCAACCAATGTATGATACTTCCCCAATAAACACCACTCTATCTTCTCTATTATTTCCTTTAATCTATCATTATTTTAATTTTATTTGGTATTTGGTACAAATATATGTTCCTTTTAAAGCATAGTTTATAGTTAAAATCAATGAAAATAGTTATTTTTGGGATATTTTAACTTTTGGACTTTACGCAACCTTGTTGCTACTAATTGACCCCATTTTTTATTGCAGATTTGGAATCCTGAGGCTTTTTTAGCCTAGAAATTTTTTTTTGAATTTTTATTTTTGGGAATTTTTTGGGTAGTTTTTGGAGTTCAAAAAATCTAAAATTTTAAAACTGTTTTTTCTTAGTCAAAAATGCTGTAAATCAAAATGGCATTTTTACAGCAACAGCGCCCATGTCAACACTAAAAATGTTGACAATGGCCATGTTGACACTTTGTTGACATGGCCACTGTTGACTCAAAACTCTAAATCTCCTATGTTTTTTGCTAGTTGTGCTAGCTTAATTCTTTTTTTTAAAGCGTTCAGGGGTGCAAGCCCAGAAAACACAACAAAATTGTGGCCATCTTGACACAATTTAATATTAAGCTTAATAAAAAACTCAATTCAAACTGATTTTTCCTTTATGTTTACTAATAAAAATTGGTTTATTTTTTATTCAATTTCACGACGTAAAAGTGTCAATGTCGACACTTTTTAAGCCAAACTTATTTTTAATAACAAAACTGAAGCATCTACAGTAAAAAAAATAAGTGCACATTTAAAAATATTTTTTTATTGAATTATTATATTGAAAAAGACAGTGCACATATATTTGATTGTTGGAATGTTCATGTTATAAATATATATGTGGCACTTATTACGGCTTTAATATATTAAGTGGATTGGATGCTAACAGTGATCCAATGATTTAAGCGTGACTTAATATGTAAGTTACTATAGAATTTATTATTAAAAATAATGTCAACACTCATAAATGTTGCTTATTTGCTTGTGATCACCCCCTGGGGTGGAGTTAAGCAAATTAGAGTGGTGCAATTAAGCCTAGATTAAGATGCCACCTCATATAAAGAATGTTGTAAGTGACGTTGTCAACACTTTACCCTTTTCAATACTTGAATACAACTTCTTAACAACTTCATATAAGTGCAATGGTAAAATATCATATTCTCACTACCCAAATATAATTTTTAATAAAATAATAAAGAAACTTGATACTTTTTTTTACTTATTTTTATATGTTTTATTTTATTTTTATATGTGAACAAAAACACACAGAAAACAATTAATTTTTTGCTAGCCCGCGTAAATTTAATTAAGCGTACTATGTTTTTTCATAGTAAATTTTCAAAATAATGTCAACAGTGAGAATGTTGTCAAAAATAATGTCTACAATTTTTGTAATCAACAGTGAGAATTCAGCTTTTTTTACTAATTGTCAATCATAATGTCAACGCTTTTCACTTCTCACATATAAAACTTTATGTTTTATATAATAAAAACTTCTCATTTTTTGATATGTTGTATTTTTGACTTTGCTCTTTCATATTTTTTAATTTTTAAAATAAAATCTATATCTAAATATAATACTTTCACATACTTCTATCAACTTTTATCTTGTTATTTATAACTTTAATAAAATAAAAACTATACAAATAATTTTCAACATTTAAATGCCAAGAAAAACCATCTACAATTTAATTTTATATATTATGCTTTTTAAGTTGTTTTGTTTGTTTTTTACATACTTTGCTTTATTTTAAACCATTTTACTTATTATTTTAGTACAAAAACACCTCTAAGCAGCCAAAGGGTACCAAGCGTCCCTCCAAGCCCACCAAAGCCACCAAGAAGAAGCCTGTCTCGTCAATGAAGGCCACCCCCAAACCATCCCCCAAGCCCTCCCTCAAGCCCTCTCCTGAGAAGAGCCCTGCTCATTCCACTGGGGGAGAGAAAACTGATGGCTCTCTTACAGAGCACAGTTTTTACAACTCAGCTTCTGACAAGGAGCCAACCAAGAAAAAGCGCTCAGCCAAAAAGTCCCCACCCAAGGATAAGTCTCCTGCACATGAGGAGCACCACAACAAGCCTCCTTCTGCTTCCCCACCCCCGCCAAACTCCCCCCCTTCAAGCTCATCTGGTGATGATACAAAGCCCCGCCCCGATTACTTCCCTGGTTTCTGCCATTCTCCTGCTGCCCTTGGGACCCTCTGTTGGCCCACAACATCTGCAACGTTGATGGCAAGTTCAAGTTTCTTCCACCCTGCCCAAGTTTTTCCCCATCATGAGTGTTAAAGGTGGGCCAGCCATGGTGGCCAATGGATACATCTTCTCATGCAACAATGCCAACCAGGGCTTTAAGAGCCGCCATTACACCTGTGAGGACCGCTCCTGTCCAGTGCGGCTCAACACTGAGCGCTGGGACCTGGTCCAAACTATCAATGGCAAGCACACTTGTGTGATGCCCAACACAACCATCTCCCACCTCCTGAAGTGGTATCTGGTGCAGATTATGCCCACTTCCAAAGACCTTTCTGCCACCCAGCTGGCTGTGCTTGCTTGCAAGTACCTGACCCCTACCAACTTGAAGAGGGTTTCAACCCACAATCAGTTGGTCAAGTTTGTGAGTGATAGGCGTCAAGCCTCAAACCCCCTGGCCAAGAGTTCCACCAACATCAAGGACCTGGTCCTCACTGATGCCCTCAAGAAGACAGAGGATGGTGAGATGCTCCTGCTCCATGACAATGGGCAGGAAGTGGAGGATAGGATTGTAGCCTACGCCACAACTCAAAACCTGGAGCAGCTGAACACTGCTACCACCTGGCTGTGCGACGGCACATTTGCTACTTACCCCCTATCTTTAAGCAGCTTTGGGTCTTGCATGGGCAGTTCAATGACCAGGTCATCCCTCTTGTGTTCTTTCTCCTTCCTGGTGCCAAGGCAGAGGTCTATGCCAGAGCTTTCAAGATTGTCTGAGATGCTTTGAGCTCCCTTCCCACCAATCAGCTCCCCCCTCCCACCCACACCACAAGGGCCAATCCCTCCTCTGCTGAGAAGGATGAGGCAACCTTAGCCGCTGAGCAGCTAGCTCATGAACGCTCACTTGGGCCAAAGGTTATAATAATGGACTTTGAGCAGGCTCAGTTCAGAGCCTTCCAGGCCACCTTCAATGGAGAAGTACAGGGCTGCTTCTTCCATTTTTGGCAGACCCTTGTCAAGAATCTAAAGAGCAAGAAGGACCTTTTTGACAAGTATCTTAACAATGGTAAGGGTAAGTACCGCTTTGCCCTGACCCAGTTTGCTGCCTTGACTTTTGTGCGCCCGGAGCATACTGGGCTTGGCTTTGAGGCCCTCCAGGAGGATGCTTATATCAAGAAGCACTCCACCATCTTTGAAGGCTACCTGGAGTACTTTGAGCGGCAATGGGCGGGCAAGAAGGTGACTGCCCGGAGAGGTAAGAGCGGGGCCACTGCCCCTTGGAACTGTCAAGGTGCCTGTCTCAAGGGGGAGATGAAGACCACCTCTAGCCTTGAGGTTTGGCACAAGCACTTGAAGACCAAGTTTGGGATCAACCCCAAGTTCAACAAGTTCTTCCAGAAGCTGCAGGAGGAGCAGGCCCGGACTGTCTCCAAGTTCCGCAACCTGGCCAACCGGGTGGCCCCCAAGAAGAGGAAGTCTAAGGACCAGGACTACCAGGAAGACGTGCAGAAAGTAGTAAAGAAAAAGTACAAGGTGGCAGAGATCAAGAAGTACCTTGAGGACGTTCCAACTGCTCTTGCTGGTGGCTTTAATTAGCCAAATAAACTTTGCTTTGCTTTGCCTATATATTTTGTACTTTTAAACTTTTAATTTTTTAATTTTTTGGATATTACTAATCTTTTTAGGTATAAATGGTAAGTTTCAGATATAGTTTCAATGTGATTTTGTAAGAAATATCTTATATTTTGTTAATTTATCTTTAAGCTATGAGATATTTTCAGTTATGCTTATATAAAGTATAATAAATTTAAATTAGAATTTTCTTATATTTTGTGGTTATTATGATATATAAAATATCTTTATTTTTTCTCATTGGAATTTTAATTTTTATGGGAATAAAAAATAATTTTATAATTAAGAGTGTAATTTACATAGTAAACTGAAAAATAGTTGCTTATATATCCTTATTCTTATTAATTATAATAATTTTTATTGCAGTTTTAAACTCTCTGGGGTCATTTTAGTATAATAATGTTTTTTAAAAATAATTTTATATTAAAAATGTTCAGGGTAAAGTGTGCTGTTAATTAAAAAAGTGTCGACATCCAGGAAACGACATTAAGTAAAACAGGGTCAACACTTTACTATAGTGCCAACATTAAAAGTGTCAACATGGGCACTGTTGCTGTTTTTACTAGTAAATCAAGATAGCAGAAATTTGAGATGCCGTATTTTGAGATGCCGTTTTTGAAATGGTGTATCCTACCTTAATTAAAGCCTCACTAATTTTACCATCTGTCATAAATCCACAGATTGTGGTATTTTATCATCCACCAGATGATATCCAAAGTCTTCTAACATTAGAAAAGTACAGAGAATCTGTGACTTTGGTGTAACCTGCGGCCTGAAATTTTTTTATTGGAAATATCAAGTCTGACAGGGCCTGCAGTCCAAAGGATTTTGGATGTTCTTTCTACTTCTGGGTATGAGATCATTAGTTGTTGTCTCTATATTTTACTATAGATAATTATACTGTATGACAACATTATCATCTTTTTCTCTAGAAAGAAAGCCTAAGAGAGCATAAAATTAAGGAAATAAGACTTTGATAAATCATCAAGTCAGTAAAAAATCATCAGTCTTTTATTCTAATGAACTGGCTTTAAGGCAGTCCATCTGTCTGTGCTTTTCCAAGTTAGCTTACAAGGCTAAGTAGAGACTGAAGTATTATTAGGGCAACACAGCAGGAGTTCAGCCTTTTCTGGGTGAATTTTGGTGGAAGCTTTCTTGACAACTTCCTTGGCTTATAGTGTTTTTTCTAGACACACCGCACAACTGAATCCCTTAAGCAGCTGAATCAGTTGTCTGCCTGGGCCACTATCCAGGGCTAACTAGCCTGCATTTGGCTACTAATTCACAGATATGATTGTTATACTATACTGTATCTAATCAGAGCTACTCTAACATAATAGGCTCAGAGCTTTTTATCTTAGAATGTTTGTCCTGGCGGCCCAGTCCCTGGTGGACTCTTCTAGATGTAATGCAAATGACAGTCTATATGACAGCCTTTCTGTTATAGGATATAATTAAAGTTTAGAATAGTTATTGCTGTGTGGTGAATATTGAGGTGCTTGTAGAAGGGAACTAATTAATGAGCAACAATGCAGGTTCCATTAATTAATTAGGAACAGGGAACTTCTTAGTGCCAGGATATTATTTAGTAATTGATGCATTGATCTTGCGGCTCAGTTGCCTGCTTTATTTTGTTTAAATCATTCCTAGGAACAATTGACAGCTGGCCCACATTAATTGGTTGAAACATTTAATTAGTTAATACCCCCAAATCCTGGCATCATCTATTTCACACCTAAAATATTTACACTATTTTATTTCAATGCCTATCTAATGATTTAACTTCAAATTTATTATGGTCAAGGAATTAATTAAGCTTTAATTATGAAATGCCTTCAAGTTATCAGAGACCTTCTGAAAGGAAAAAAGAACTCTCATTTGATGGATAGGGCATTTGTAGTATTCCTGCTTCTTGAAGGTCACCAAGATGTTTTCTAGGTAAAAAGTCAGGGATCAACAGACAAGTGCCTAAAGTCAAAGTGCAAAGATCAAAATTTAAAAATTGATGGCCTTTTTGATCTCTGCACTTTTTTTCAATAAAGTTTTTTGGCAAAGAATTTAATATAGTAGTTTTCAAAGCTATGGTACTAAGCAAAAAACTGAGATTTAATGCTGTAACTGTGCTGTTTTAGCAGAGTTACAAGGAGAAAATATTTAGAAACTAGATAATAATCTTTATTGAGAGATAGTGATTATATAGTCATTGTGAGTCATGGATAACAGGAACATGATTGTGTTGATCACACAGTGGGATGGTGAGGGGGTGGTCTGATCTTGGTCATGAGTCAAGCGCCAAAACAAGGTATCCATTGTGAAGGATCAGCTTCTGTTAATGTTGTTGGATTTGGAAATTTGAGTCAACTTCCTAGTCTGACTTTGAGTGACAGGATAATCAGATTGCGGGTTGCAAACCTGCTTACTTGGAACCTGGCTGACGGGTCAAGCCTGCTGTTTTGACATTAAGAAAAATTACTAATCTGTAAAAAAATCAACCAAGATTTAAACAAAATTAAATCAGATGCAAATAGAATTAAAAACTATATTGATTTACAATAGAGCTAGGTTTATTTCTATCTTGTTCTGATATGTGTTGATTTTGTTTACATCTGAGTTGACTTTACTTAAAGATGAGTTATTTTTACTTAAATATTAGTCTTTTGCTTAGTGTCATAGCTTTGAAAACTACTGTATTTTAAATTTGACTTTTATGAGTGTTTTTATTAGTAGCTAAAATCAAAAAAGCAAGTTCAAAGTTCCCAAACTGATGCAAATTAAAAACACCTTAATTATGATTGACTTTTAAATAGATTCTACTCACCCTTTTGAATAGAAGAGACAAAATCAAAAGTGTAAAAATTGAAGCCTGGAAGTCTCTTCAATCTATATTATAGACCCCAGAATCAAAAAATTAAAATATCACTTAATATCAATCTTTTCACTATTTAAATGATCAGAAAAGCTTCAGAAATATAACATAATAAGCCAAATAAGCTAAAATATATCATAAAGAGTTAAATCACCTTTAAATCATTTGATTAAATTTTTAGTGGTTTTATTATGTAAAAAATAAAGTGGTGATAGAAACAAATTTCATCTGATCCTTGGTGATTTACTGAGTGAAGTGATAGAGTGTGCAAATCAAAAATGCTAAAAATCAAAATTCATATTGCACTGATTTATTGCTTAACAATATATTTGAAATTATGATTGAAGTTTAATATTGTATTAACTAAACTCCAATAGATGTTTATAATCAATAGTGCAGAAATTGAAAGTCTATTTTTACCAAACCAGAACTCTACTTTGAAAACCCATAAATATTTATCCCTAATACTGTAAATTCAGAACCTAAAGGTAAAAATGCGGGATTGTCAAATTCTTTTGCGTGAACTCACCAACTTAACGGAGTAATTTTCATCCCAGAACAACTTACTTTTTTATATAAAAGGATGAAAAACATTCCAGTAAGTTGGTGAGTTCACGCAAAAGAATTTGGCAATCCCACATTTTTACCTTTAGGTTCTGAATCTACAGTAAGGTTCAAGCTTAAAATGAGCTTTTTAAAGGTTAAAGACTAGTTTTAAATCATAGTAAAGTTTCAGGCCTTTTGGGTTAATTTAGATTAAACTTTTAAAAGGTTTAGTAAATACTGCTCTTTTTGGTAGCATTTAAAAAATGTTAAATTAATTTGATATTTCACTGTGCCTCCTTATTTTTAGAGAGTGTTAAAATTGAAGTGCAATAATTGAAATTCCCTAGTTGTCTGATCAAAACCCCCTTTTTACTCCTTTGAAAGCATTATGTAGTTAACTTTCCCACTTTAAAAAATAATAAACCTTAAAAATATAGTAAACAGTACTCTGGCTTTCAGATTCTGTTAAAAATGACGATTTTATTAATTTTTTATACTATTTTTGCCAGCTAAAATAGACTAACTTTGAGCCATTTATATGACCCCTAAAGCAACTCCTATCAACCCAAAGAAGGCCACCCCTTTCAGAAGCAACAAGCCTACCCAAATTTAAACAAAAATATCATCAAGAAGCTCACCAAGGCCGCCAAGAAGACCCCTGAGCCTCCCCCTCTCCAGAAAAGAAGTCTTCTGAAGAGAAAGCTACCCCCAGCCCCTTCAAGAGCCCAACTCAGCACAAGTTTGTCTATAGACAGGCAGATGAAAAAGAGATGCCCCACATCTCAGAGGAAGAACATGAAGACCTGTACAACTCTGGGAATGCTAATCCACTGATTATGGCCTAGAGCACTGGGATATATTAAAAGTTCAAAATATATGCAGCCGCAAAGAGGAGATCTGACTACAAGATGTCCTGCCCATCTTCTTCCCAATAATATCATCCCAGGGCAAAGATGGGCTTTATCATGATGGGTTTATCTTTAAGCACAATGATGAGCAAAAGCACCTGTGATTCATCACTACAAGTGTGAGGGCCTGTCTGCCTTACTACCACTGGATCCATCCAGCTCAAGAAGCTAAACAATTATCATACCAGCCTGGAGCCAACTGGGGTTTACCAGCGCCTTATAAAGTGGTACCTGTTCCCAAGGCAGCCTTTTAACAGGGGACTTATCTCCCAGGAGATAGTCACTAGGACCCTTCACAATTTGACCAGCTTTCAGGAGATAGCTGTTGGAACTTTTAGATCCCTCTAAAAGTATGTGAGTGATAACTGCCATAAGTCTGACAATGTGAGAAGAAGTGCTACCTCCCTCCTAGAGCTGGATATACCCAATAAGCTTAGAGTCACCTCTAAGGACAAACAGTTTTTACTGCATGGTAATGGTCCTGATGAGCATAAGAGAACAATATGCTATACCACCCAGAAGAACCTGAAGAGATTGATGGCAACCAATATCTGGTTGGCAGATGGGACCTTTTCATCATGCCCCAAGATATTTCCCCAGCTTTGGTGCATCTGCAAGAAGTATGGTGACAAGGTTCTGCCAAAGATTTAATTTCTGATGTCAGGGCAAGATGAGGATGACTATACCCATGTCTTAGAAATACTAAAGGGGAAATTTGATATCATTTCCCCCATCTCTACCCCCAAGAAGAAGAAATCAAAAAACCTCTAGCCAGACTAGTGATGAGAAGACATCATAGCCTTATCATACTCACCTCCTTGTTAAATTTGATCCTGACCAGGCCAACACCTTCAAAGAAGTATTTAATAGTAAGCCTCATGGCTGCTTCGTTCACTTTAGGAAATGCCTTGGAAGGAAGCTCCAGAGCTTTACTGAGCTCAACAGACAGGTCACTAGATCTATATCCCAGGAGCCCAATTTGGTTGCCAACTCTTTTTCTGCCATCAATTTGGTGAGAAAAGAGGACTCCATCAATATATATGAGGCCTTTAAAAAGAGCAAGTACATGAAGGACAATGTAGCTATCTTTGCTCCATCTGTTGATTACTTTGAATTCCAATGAATAGTAAAACTTGAGAGCAGACACCAAGGTAGAAAGGAGAAAAAAAATTGGATGAAACTGGTTCAAGTTTGTTAAGAATAAGACCATGAAGACTACCTCTTCCTTGGAAGGCTGGCACAGGAAGTTTGCCATGTGTGTTGGGGTGAAGAAACTAAAATCTAATGTCCTGATCAACAAACTCAAAGTTGAGCAGGCAACCAACAGGACTCTCTATCAGGAGTTTCTATATGGGTGTCAAAGTGTTTCCCAGAGCAGGAGGGATCTCAACAGCTTTGATGTAGTTGCAAAAAACTCCCTTATCCCCAGTAACTTTTCTAACTGGCTTACTCATTGTGAAAATATTGCAAAGGTTCTCTGATGATCCAAATGAATTCTTGCATTGCTTTTAACTTGCTTTTACTTTTATGCTATTACAATAAAAACTTAAATTTCTAAATAAATTTAAAATCAGCTTTTTTGTTTAATTTTATATCCCATGTTTTATTGAATAAAGTTGCATATAAATTCTAGCGTAATTTTGCTTTTAAAGTAAGCTGTCTTTTCTTTAAAGAGCAGATAATTTAAGCATTTTTTATTATCTAGCATATAATTTTTATTGCAGAAATAAAATCCTTGGGGTCTCTTAAATCTATATGAAGTTTTAAAACTTATAATTTCATATTAAAGATTGCTTGTTCTTTGGCTTCAAAGTTAACTTCCAGAAAATCGATTTTTGCACTTCAACCTTTGATATCTTCGATTCTTACACTTTCGACCTAAAGAGCTTCGACCTAAGAAACCTGCCCCAAATAAAAATATTTTGAAAAAAATTAGGGCCGGCAAACCTTTTGTGTTAGGTGTATATTAGGAGCAGCCCATCCAAGTCGCAGTTTGCTCAGAAAAATGGGGTCCTTCTACGAAGAAAGTTTTATACCTTTGAAAAGATTGAAACCAGGTTTTTTAAAGCATCGTTTCGTCTGAAACCTCTTGGGATATATATTTTCTTTGTTGAAATTCTTTCACATTTTTTATTTCAAAATTTAAAAATCGAGCTTGGCGGCGTCGAACTTTTCATCACCGAACTTGAAGTTGGAGCTGGCTTCTTGGCTTATAGGGTCTTCAAACCAAGGGTGGTTTTTTCATACGCTCTTGTTATGTCAGGGGGAAACAAAATGGAGGAAAGAGAAGAAATTGAAGGTGATCCTTCTATTTAAAATTTTTAGTAACCATTCTACCTAAGAAATGTTTTTTCTTACTGTTGCTTCCCCTAATTGAATAGTTATCTATATTTAAATATTGGATGCTTTCAAGCTCATTTTCGCTAACAAAAGTTTATGGCTAAAGTTCCTTAAGCCCCAAAGCTTATTGTTTATAAACCATTTGTCAATCGATATCGCTTTTCTCTCTGATTTTTCCCAGGAGCCTTTCATCTGGCTAAACCCTAAAATGAGAATAATACACAAACTTACTATTATATATCAGCCTAAAAAGGTTAAAAGTTTCTAATAACCAAACATAACCCCATATTACCTTTTTACTGCAGGGCTTGTTATAAATGTCGAGCGAATTTTTATAGAGCCTAAAAATATCTAGTTACGGCTAGCTTATTATTTAGTATTCTTTAGACTCCATCAACCTTTGCCGAATCATTCTTTTTACTTATGCTCTCTTGCGAAAACTATTTTTGCCCCTTTCATAGAAATTAAAGCGTCGAGTTTTTCAAGCCTCTTAGTAGCTTGAGAAGCAAGTGCACAAAAACATTCAGACAACTGTTTTATTGACTATTTAAACCCAGCCTTAGCATCTTTTCTTGGGTGATTTTATTTCGAATCAAGTCAGCGTCTTGGTTTAAGTTTTCAATCGATTCTACTGCTAAAAGCAGCTTGTCGCTATTTAATGATTCGGCCACCTGAGAACGTTTTCTGTTGTCGTTTTCTTTAACAAGAATTAACCCAACTTTAGATTCTCCTAGTGATAACACAAAAGACGCTCATAGGTAAATTCCTAGATCTAAATGTGTAATTATATAAGCGAGTGTAGTTTCTGTTGGTTTTGCTAACAGATAAAATTTTTGCTGTTATCCTTTCTTATCTCTTTGTAAATCTATAATACTTGGTAGCTATTAACTTTTCTTTGGCCACGTTCCTAAATCTCAAATATATTTTGCTCCATGCAAACTAATGTTTTATTTATTACTTAACTTTAAAATACTTGGAAGGACTACATAGTTACCAGGATAGGCACAATGAAAGGATTTTGGTTTGTCATAAAATCAACCTCGGCAAATTGGATAGTGATTTTTCTTTATTATTAAGTAGAGCATCCTTAAACAGCTAACCCACAGAGCACTGTAGTTATTTTATTTTATTCTCTATTGTTTTGATAGCTTTCTCTTTAAATTTTCTGTGCCATGAAGCATTGAACTACTTTGTTTCAAAATATGGAGTTTATGTGAAGCTTGTTTGGTTGATATTCCATATAAGGCTTTTCTGTGCATACTCTATCAGACAACCACAGAGAAATTTATATTTGATTTAGATTTTTGACTGCCTATATAGAGGATGTGAATAAAGAAGAATTTGGCTGTTGAATTTACGTTTAATCTGAGTTCATTATTATAGCATGCATGTATGTCTCTGTGATTTTTTGTTTTTAAGCTAAGCTTATTATTAATTGTTTCTATACTTACTTGCAATTAAAGTTTGATGGTTGGATTGCTAATTTCGAACTAATCAGATTGGTTTAGCTCAAATGCAGATATGATTACGGCGTTACAGGCTTCAGTTCTTCAAACACAATCCAATTTTTCAAACATGTATCAAGTAAAGCATGCCCAAGTATACTCATTCAAGGCTAGATTCTAAATTCCAGCCTTCAGCAGACAATGCAAATGTCCCAAACCATGTCTCAGGTGATGGAGCAATTCCTTGTCAATGGATTAAAAATACATGTCCTGTCTCAATCTCATAATAATGGCTTCAAAGCCCAGGTTTCCGTATCCAACGAGGGTGTCTTGCCAATTCTAGGGCTTACCTACAGGATTGAACTTAAGTCTGATCTGTCTCCTGAATCATCTCTCCCCCGCCCCATTTTCTTAACCTCCAGTCTTGGTCTCAAAACAAGTTGTGAAAATGCTCCTGGGGAGGCTCAGACCTCGCCTTGTTCTATTGCTCCCGGAGCTATACACAGCGAAGAATGGGAGTTCATATGCTCTGACTTTGCTTCAGTAATATAACCTTCAGCGTAATCTAATTTTCAGCATCGCCTCGTTGTTAGCACATCATTCCCAAGCCCTGGCACAGGTGCAATTCTTGGCAAAACACAGGACTTTGACATTGGGATATCAAAACAAATGGATAGAGCTATTTTGGAAACTGAGGCCGGACATTCTGAGATGGCTGAGTTCATCGATCTAGATTTGAACTTCATTCGAGACTTTTTCGATTTGAAGCCCCACCATGGCATGTTGGCTGGACGTACCTGCTTTCAGTTGTCTAAAAAGGTACTCTACCCATCTTCCCCTACTGACTGCTAGGGAATCCTCACTGTACAGCTGGTATTAGATCCCGAAGCAAGCCTTACAAACCAAGCCACTCAAAAAGTGAAGGCATCCTTCTCGTTTGATGACACGGTAGAAAAAGCCAAAGCTACTCTTCTAAAGAAGCTAATTCTGCAAGAATTACTTAGCTCCAGCAAAGCCTTCAGTTCAAAAGTAAGATAGCTTATTTCATGTAAATACCTTGAAACTCCACTCCGACAAAGAAATGTGATTCAAGCCATTCAGCTTGTAACTAGCGTAACTCTATCTTTCTACTTCAAAGCTAGTCGTGCGTAGCCTCTATAATCAAATCAACTCTCAATCCAAAACTTAGATTTGTAACTGTTAAGTCTGTAGCAATTAGCTGTATCATTTGTTTCAGTCCAAACTAAGGATAAAATTGTGATTTATAAATACAATAGTTTTCAAAGCTATGGCACTAAGCAAAAAAATCAGCTCTAAGCGAAAATAACTTACCTGTAATTAAAATAAACTCAGATGCAAATAGAATTAAAACCCAATGAATTCATATTGACTTACAAGAGATCTGGGTTCGCTTATATTTCATTCTGAGATGTGTTGATTTTGTTTACATATGGGCTTTTTTGCTTAGAGATGAGTTCTTTTGCTTAACACCATAGCTTTGAAGACCACTATAGATTAGGGGTAGGAGATATCTGGTTACTCAAAAGATGGCATAAAGCAGTAGCCTAAAGCCAAAAAGGCTCCAGAACTAGGGTTGCAGCAGACCCTTCTGGAGTAGAATCCAATATCTAGCATCCAAAAGGATGTCAAAGTTGGATTCAAAGCAAAATTTTGGGGCAAGAAATCATCCTGTCAATTATTTTTCCATCAACCGGGTTTCTGTCAAATCTGATCCAACTATAGTTTTCTTTGTATGTAAATTTTTTAACTTTGCACCAATCAAAAATGCAATATAAATAAGAACTGTTCTATGAAAATTATTCTTTGAAACTTTCAATGCTCTTACTTTATTTTCTGGCAATAGAATTTAATTTGATTAACTAGCTTTTAAAAAGGTAAAGCTTTGACACAAAGCAATTCCAAATTTTTGATCGGCTGTAAAGCTGAAAAGATACTCATGAAGAAAGTTATAGCCAGATCAAACTTGACAGATAATCAGCTGGCAGAGAAATGATTGGCAGAACACCTTCCCACCCCAAACCTTTGAGGTCCTTAGACTTAGGGGATCTGGTTTTGCCGAGAAGTTTTGGAGAGAACCCCTTACATCCCTCTGAAACTTATCCACATCTGCCTGCCATCTGGTGGGAGATAATGGGCTGAAACTTAAAGGGTGCTGTGTTTGGCTCTTGGCAACGATATCCAAGTGGTCATGGCGGGAAACCTTTACAGCAAGGTATTGGCAATCCACACTAGCCAAGGGTTAGCCTTCAGGGATGAATCAGGCTAGTTACTTCAAGGCCCTGGGAATTATGGTATTATAAGATATCCACCAACTAGAGAGGGAGATGCACCAAAGTCAAAATAGTATAAAAAAGGCTGTTGAACCTTCTATCTTTGTTATTAAAATTAAGAATATATATAGTAGTTTTAAAAGCTATGGCGACAACCAAAAGTACCTCAGGTTTAAACAAAATGGTTTCAGATTTGAACAAAATCCAAGCCGCACGAGATTCAGGATTCAAATAATTTAAAAAATTTCAGTTAATAAATGAACTGTCAAATAAAAAATGAAATTTCACTGGCCCATTATACAAAGTTATATCAAATATCAAGCAGTGTAGTTCAAACCACAAACAAAATGAACTGACACAACAAGTGAGATAATGGATGCTATTCCAGAGTATATTATAATCCAATCAGGATTCATATGAGGCACCGATAGAAGGACTAAAATGAACCAAAATTTGGGCAATCTAGAAGCAAGATTCAACAAGCATGAAACAAAATGAAGTCACACAAGACGTGTAGTGTGAGTAGCCTAAAATAGAAATATAACAGTTTAACAGCCAATCAACAGTGATCTAATTTAGGGACAAAAACATTTTATTCATTTTTATGGATCCTTATTTTTGTAAAATAGTTTTGAGAACTTTATGATATATGGAATGCTGATTACAATAAAAGTAAATCATAAAATTTTAAACTTCTACTTTTAGTGATTTTTATCCTAGGTTTTTTACAATGGTTTTTAACAGCAATATCTTTGACAGCGCCAGCAGCCAAGCCAGCTTCAATGGAGGCAAGGCTCAGAATGTGGATGCACCCGTCTACACTCAAGCCTTTGAGACGGGCAACAAGGAAGCCGACCTATACCTGACCCCCGACTCCTATGGCTTTGACTTGTTCAGTAGTCACATAGTGTCTAGCTCTGCCCCTTCTCCTGTACCCATCCCCACACAAGCTGCCCACCAACCAACCAATCAGAATGGCAACTGTTACAAAAGTAACAGATTTGAGGCCCCAGGCGGGAATTGAACCCACTCCTAGCCACCAGGCGGGGCTAGCGGGCAGGGGAGACTTGCCTTCACCTGGATTTTTGCTTTTCAAAGCAAATCCAGGTGCAGGAATCAGTCCTGCCCTGGTGGCAGCTGAGGGGCCCGTTCTGGGCCCCAAAAGCTACGCCCAAGCCTTGGTGGGTTTGGCTGGGCCTGGGCAGGCTATTTTTAGCTGCCCAGTAAACCCAGATCAAGCCCACCCTCCATTAAGTAATTTGGGGTCCCCAATTGGAGACCCCCTTTTTTAATCAAGTTCCTTGGGCTCAGGAAAGCCTGTCAAGCCAGTCCAAAAATGGTGATTGAATTAGGAAAACCCCCATAACCTAAGAAACCAAACCTGCCAGAACCAATGGCCAGCCAAGCCAAGATGGACCACCAAAAAGCCCAACAACTGTTCCTGAAACCCCCAAAAATGACCATGAAGCAGCCAACCAAACAGCAGAACCTGAATTTCCAAGCCTTGCCACACAGATAGCACCAGAAGAATGCCCGGAGACACCTGCATGTGAGTAAGTATATAAGCAAGAAGAACCAGAAAGATTCTGTATCATCATTCTTACCAAATAAAGTTATTATGAACCTTTGGTTCACCAATCTTTTTCCATAAATATGGGTCATTATTTTAGGGATTAGGCCATTTTCTAATACACATGCTGCCCAAGTCGCAGCATACCATAGTTCAATTATGAAAAAATCAAATTACAAATGTTTATATTTAAAACAGTAATAACTCAACAAAAAGTTAATATTTTTTCACACTGTAAACTATCAAAATGAAGCTAAGAATCTTATCTTTTCATTGATGTTAAAATATTAATATATAAAATATTGAATATTAAAGCAAAAGCAATTTAAAAGAGCATATGTCAGATTTTATTATATTATTTTGATAATGAAATAAAATAGATTGCTTAAAGCTTAAAAAAGTTAATTTTTCATCAATTAATATATTTTTTTTATTTATAAAAATTAAAGATAAGATCAAGAGCATTATTTTGCATTTTGTTTTATTTAAAAAGCTTAATTATTTAGGATTTTATGGTAGTTTGAAGTTAGGATGTTAATTTATTTGCTGTTTAGATGAATTTTGAGGTTCAAGTGAACTGTGAACCTCATATTAAGCATTTTTAAATACAATTCTTTAATATTTTATCATTTTAAAAATATGCGGAACAGTTACAATTAAGTTAATACATCATTTTAATTGATTTGCATATATTACAAAGAGGATATGATGTAATTTGATGCTTAGCTGATACACATATATCACTTGTGCATGAAAATTGGGGATTTCATTTATTCTAGAAATATAAATTCAAGTTGAAATTGTAAATAAAGCTGTCACATCATTTCTTTCAGAATGGTGTCATAAGGCTTGGTATATAAGAGCTAAAGCACCACCTAAGGTTCACTTCAAACCATCTTCACAAAAAGATATAATTCCTGTACCCAGCACTCTTTTGCAAGGCATCTCTACAAAGCATCTCTTTATCAGCAATCATAAATCCAATATTATGGAATCTGTTAACTTTACTTCTGCCATGAAGCCATTTTCCTTGCTGGGAGCATCAACAAAAAGAGAATGAATTGCTATGTAAAAGAAAGCATTCCTCTTTGTTTCTGGAGGCAATCTTAATTCCTTCATCAATCACTTCCTCACTCAAACTGAGTTTGAAAAAACAGAGTTCATTCCTTAATTCAAAATCAGAAACTAAATGGGATAATTGACAACTTAAAGGATCTTCTGAAATCTGCTCCTCAAAAGCATCTCCCAGCCTTGAGATATCTGGTTACTTCCAGTTACTCTTTAAAAGAGCTTACTGATATGGGATTTAATATAACCAAAAGTGAGTTTGAATACTCAAGAAAAATAAATAAAAATGTAAGCTTAAACAAAAAAGCCAAAAAGATAATAACTATTCATTAAAAAAGAAATAATCAAAAAATAATTAAAAAACTACTGGAAAATTCTTTTGAAACAAGCCAGTTTACAAAAAAACACCAGAAAAAATTTATAAAGACATTGAAAAAGAAATGAATGAATATTCAACTGAAATAAAATATTCTCTATTAAAAACAAAAAAAAGATATATATGAAAATAAAAAATGAAATTTCAATATCACTTTCAACTTATTATAAATTAATACCAAAAAATATAATAAAGAGTACAAAACAAACTGACATGTGTAATATTTGTAACTTAAAATCATCCTTAGAAAAAAGAAAAGAAGAATGTGAAAGTAAAAACTTATTATTGCCAAAATCTATAAACAGTGACTTAAAAACTATTAATCAGCACTAAGACTTTTATGCTCATCAAAATAGGGAATATAAGAAAGATATCAATGAATTAGATAATGAATCATGCATTATAGTTATAGATTTTAAGGAGAATTTAAAAGTTGGTGGTGGTCCAATTGAAACCAATAACTGTTTTTATTCCAAAAGACCTATTTCTTTATTGGGGTTTGCATTGGTATTTAAAGAAAACAATAAAGTTAAATATGAATACCATGATTTTTTATCTCAAATATTGTCTCATGATTCTTTGTTTTCAGGTGAATGTCTAATAAGTCTTCTTAAATCAGATAAGTTTAAAAAAATAAATAATATCAAAGTATGGACTGATAATGGAAACCATTTTAGATCCTATTAATTCTTATATTATCTATTTAAAGAGGCACCACAATACATTAAAGGGTCTATTAAATACAATATATTTGTAGAATGTCATGGGAAAAGTATTGTTGATGGTCACTTTGGTGTAATATCAAAAAAATTAAAAGAGGAAGAAAATCAGCTTTATATTAAGAATATAAATGATATTAAAAATATTTTTGAGCAAGAAGAAAAAAGAAAAGAATTATATAAATCAGCGCTATCAGGATCAAATATTTCTCAAAAGTCATTTTTTTATATTTATGAGAGAAAAGTTAGGCCTATAAGGAGAGAGCTCAAAGTTAAAAATCTGCACATTAATCTTTCATATTTGATGAAAGATAAGAAGTTGTATACTTTACCTTTAACATTTGAAAGTTTCTCAGAATATTCTGAGATAACTTATCATTTGAAATCACGTGATGATACCAGAGAAACAAAAATATCAGAAGATGCTAGTGGTGCATTAGGGCAAGTTCATGAAGTAGGGCAGCTTACTAGAGGGTGTAATTTAAATAGAGTTATCAGTCTTTCAAAAACAACAACCTTTTTTCTGAAACAAACTAAGAATATTTATGATGAGCCAAAGATAGGGTAATTGTTAGAGTCGTGTAAATAAGATCCAAGCTAAGATAAAAGTTGTGGGGATAAATTGCCCAGACTAAAATCAGAACTGAGAACAAAGATGTACACTGAAGCTTAAAACCTACAAATCTACGGAAGAGGGGAACAAAGCGCAAAATGAAAACAATTAGAGACACAGAAAACAGGAAATGTAAATGGACCACCGAGAAGAAATGATTTTGCAATAAAGGGTACAAAACCTTCTGATCCTGGGTAGAGACTTTTCTCAACCATTCCAAGACGGCGGCGGCCATGGCCTGAGAAGGGGGTATTTTTGACCCAAGGGTAGCTTTTATAGATTGGGAATGACTTTATTGAGAGTAGGTAAAACTATCTGAAAACAAGTTTTCAGAGGGAAGATGGTGGATACTATGAACCAACTGGGAGGGACAAACTTGAATCTGATTGGCCGGCTGGAAATATTTTCATCTCTTGGTTGGGGACTTTTGCCAAAGTGTCAGTGATGTCATAATTCAATAAATTTAGGCGACCGGCCGGTCGACCGCCAAGCGCCACTGGGTAGTGATATCTCGTAATTTTCAAAGCATAATTGTTCGGGCAAAATTTGGGGAGATGTAAATTAATTCCTTCACTATCAACAGGTGCAGCTTTAACCCATTTTTTGTCAATGACTATATTTAAATCATCCAATACTTTCAAGGGTTTTGCCGCTTTCCTGTTCCCATTCTTCTTCTTCAGGCAATTTATCCCAGGCAAAAATGACACTACCGTGACAGTAATAGCATTAATAGCTTTGGGGCTGCTATTACTCTCCCATTCAACTCATCATAAATATTTTTAGCTTGTAGTATGTAGTAGCACTTAAGATATTTTCAGCAATATTATAAGGTGCAATTTTCAATTCTAAAATTGATAAATTATTTTTTTAAAAAAATATCTAAGTCCAAGATCAATTAAAGATTTGACATTGATTGTATTTTAATCTTTCTGAATAATTTAAATATGAATAATGTAATTAAGTTATAAAATAATAAGTCCAGCGCTTAGGCATAACAAGAAAAATAATGAACCATATTTTTGATACTCTTCCATCTGCATACACCCAAGTGTCAGTATCCACCCACTGGGATAGATAGCCAGACTCCAGTTGACAAGACCAAAGTCTTTGACTACTACTGTCCACCCAACACTACATTTGGCCCTGTGCATTTCACTGAGTATCCCTCAAATCTTGACCACAAACCCTGGACCTTGGAAGACTTGCAGTGGTACACCCACCCAAACGCCCCCAAGGAACCCTACCAAATTGTCTGTGACGGCAAGGCAATTATCATCTAGCCTTTGATCTTCAACAGGAAGTTCAACAATCCTGCTGCCTACCTGGTCCCCATGGAACCACCCCCGACACCCAAACCAAGCATCTCAACCCCACCCACCTCTGACACCACTGGCCAGAACAGTCAATTCCTGGGGGTGCTTTACCTGGCGCTCACAGGATTGATTGACTTTGTCTTGCTAGCAGCTGGACCTTGGGCTGTGGCTGAGAAGGCCCTTTCCTACCTGGTAAATTTAGGTCCCATCATCTGGTGGGCCATGCCAGTACCTGCTTTGACTCCTCCCTCACCTGCTGGAGCTCCGCGGTACTCTTGGTATCCTGACATTATGACAATCCACCCCAAACTTGGTAACCTGGGCCCCAAGATGTAATTAGCACTTGGGGCTACTTGTATATTTGTTTTTATGACTATCACTTATTACTGTTTTTTGTAGCTATCATACCAAATCTCCTCCATTTGGAAGAGAACAACCTGGACCTTGGATGATTCAAAGGATGCTCCAGAGAGCAAAGACACAACTGCAACAACATCTTCCCAAGTACAGAATGTCATTGTGAACCAAACCACCTCCAATGTGACCATGTCTCAGATGGGAAAACTCAACCTAGAGGAAGCTAGAAGAGCCATTCAGGTACTGCAACTACACTTCCTAGCCAATGCCGCCGCCTACCCCAACAAGACAGTCAAAGTCTTGGGAGTAACATCCATGCTAACAGGGGACACCTTAGACTGGTTTGGGAAAGCCACTGCCAACAACCTAGAGTTTTTCTTAGACTATGCTTGATTTGAGGCTGAGCTAATGGCCACAGGAGAGGACCAAAATACCCGTTACTTTGCCTTCATGACTCTGTTAGAGTTCAAGAAAAACGGCTGCCCACTTCAGACCTACATAGAAGAGTTCACCAAACTACAGACCCGTGCTATGCTGGACAACAAATTGGCAGCTATCCTATTCAGAAAAGGCGTGAAACCAGGGTTAAAGGACCTTCTAAAGAACCACCCTCCCACAATTGGGTTAGAAGAACTGATTGTGCTCTGCAAAGGGCTAATCTTAAACTAAGAAACTCACAGTGCCACCCCCATGGACCCTGGGTGGCCAGAAGCCCCACTGCAGCCAGACCAGCCATGACACCCGAGGAGATGCAACAACATTACAAAGATGGGTTGTGTTTCCACTGCCATGAAGCAGGGCACCAGACCAGGGCCTGTCCCAGAAGAAACCAAACTTCAGGCTCCCTTGCCGAATTAAACACTACCTCTCAGTCTTATAAGTATATCATAGTGACCCTAGAAGTAGGAGATAAAGTATTTCACAAAAAGGCTTTCTTAGGCACAGGGGATGATGAAAGTTTCATTGACCCCGCATTAGCGTTCAAGCTGGGACTCACCCCCTCAGATACTCAATTCTAAGTCACTATGGGGAACAGTTCAACTGACATTGGCCAAGAATGTAACCAACACCTCGAGCTGAAGATTGGGCAAAACACTTACCCCTTGTCCATTATCTAGTTGAAAGGATTACCACACCCATTGATACTTGGAGACTCCTGGGCTGACAAGCATGGTGCAATCCTGAACTACTGTGACCAAACTGTATCCCTGGGAAAGGGACCTAACCCCAACACTGTACCCATTCAGCCGAGCCCACACACAGTACCTCTCACCAAACTCATGACCTTGCTATTGGACCCTTGCTCAGGGAAGCTGCCCTCAGTCCTCAATAAATGGGTCAGGGTCTTCAGCAAAGAGGCAACAACTCAACTACCTGAGCACTCTATCTATGACCATGCCATTGACTTACTCCCTGATACACAATCCAGCCACGGACCCATTTATAGTTGCAACCACAAAAAACAAGTGGCCTTAAAAGCATACATTGAAGACATGACCAAGAAAGGATTCATCCAAGTCTCAAAGGCCCCATGCTCTTCTCCCTTAATATTTGTTGGGAAGAAAGATGGGGAATTGAGCCCTTGTGTAAACTACCAGAAGCTGAACAAATTCACAGTAAAAAACCAATACCCCATTGTGATGATCCACATGTAAGAGGTTTTGCAGGCGAGGGTTGATTTGGCTTCAAATAAAGACGCTATGCTCCAGATTGACAATGTGTTGTTGGTTGATTCCAGGTAGAGGCCTAGTAGGGAAGGATGGCTACTAGGGAAGGTAAGGCCTAGCTAGTAGGAGAAGAGACTACTAGGGGCAGATTTTGGTCTCCACCCAGCAGAGGATATTGGCTGCTGTGGGCTAGAGGTCTTCACTCAGCAGGGAACTGTGGCTGCTTGGGGTGAAGAATGAGATAGCCCAGCAGGGAACTTTGTCTGTTTGGGATGGGGAGTGATCCAGCCTTATGAGTGGTGTTTGCTGCTCTGGCTGTAAGTTTTGGACCCCTGGCAGGTAGCGCAGGCTGCCAGGGAGGGGAAGAGCTCTGAGGACTCTATGTACCATGATACGCTTGCAGGAGGTCTGTGAGCAAGCATCCTACCTAACAGAATGGTAGGGTGCCCTCCTTTATGCCCCTATGGGAGCTTTAGGGGGAACCCAAAGTGAGCATTTGAGGGCATAGATTTGCTTGGAGGTGTCATCAAGGCGGTTTTCTTGGGAAAGCAGCTGCAGAACCTGGTGTGATCAGGCCTCTGGGAAGTAAAGCTGATTACTTTGCAACTGAAAACCCAGATTTAATCACCTGGGTGAATAAAAACAATGCATAGACATTGATCTATGATTGAATGGCCTAAGTGGAGTGCCACTTGCAAGGCTCCAGTCAAACACCAGTTCAATGTAGACTCATGTCTGGGTCTACAGGTTCTGGTAACAGGGACTAAGATAAAGAACCAAGGTGGTTAACAGGATTAGCAGAGAAGACTAGTAGGAAGGACTTTTTGATCACAGTTAAAACTAGTTGAGGGACTGTTGGTCTATATTGAAGTTTTGAAACCAAAATGGTTTTTGTGCAGAAGGAACCAAGGTAATTTCTAGTGAGGATAAGCTGGAAGTAGAGGACTGGAAGGCTGTGTTAAGACTGGAAAGGAGCTTTTCTGAAAGCTAAGATAGACTGATTGCTGGTTGAATCAATAAGCTGAGAGATATGGTTGAAGAACAGGCAGAAGGACCAAGAAGATGTGATTTCAGGACCAGAAGATGACTTGGAAGGACTAGCCAGACTGGATGCAGAGGCTGTAAAAGCTGATTTTGGTGTCTTTAAAAAAAGAAATATAAATAGAAAGAAGCAGTTAAATAATAATTAAATGCTGCCTAAATATGTTAGAAAATAGTTAATAATAATAAGTACAGAAAGAAAGAAGAGAGAAAATGGTTTACAGTATGTTAAAACTGTAAATTTATTAAGTGGGAATTGAATCAGAAAGAAGCAAGAAAGAGGCCAGAAACAGGACGGAGAAATTGTAAGGGCAAAAGAGCAAATTTTGCCAAGAACAACTAAGAGAGACAAAAGGGCAAGCAGCAAGCGGGTTCAAAGTTGCAAAAACATTGAGAAAAATACAGGGAAACAAGGAGAAACGTTGTAAAATCAAGGGGTTGAAATTTGCTTAATAAAAACATATGCCAAAGCGCTCAAGATTCACTGGGGAAACATGATGGGAATCACGGCAAAACAGTTCAAAACGCGGAGCAGTAGTTTACCCAGAGCAAGACAGCTTCAAGTTTGAAGCATAGTCAAGAGCAAGTCATCTGGGGAAACCTTTTGGCAAAACCATTGAATTGAGGCATATGATTGGCTGATAGCCAGAGTCTATTTAATCAGTGTTTTGAGGGCTTCAACTTAAGAGTTAAAGCCTAAAAAATGAGGAGCAGAAGCAGAAAATTCAGGGATTTCATTGTCTGAAGTAAGTTCTAAAGCTCAATATATTATAGAGAGAGAAACTGAATAGTTTAAGCTTTTAAAAACCAGAGTTCTAAGAGAGATTTTTGGTCTGAAACAAGGATCTATAAAAGGGGGAGCTATCTAAGACTCTTGAGGGACTGGATCAAGTGGATTACAAAGGCCACAAGAACTACAGAAGGAGACAGATACCAAGATAAGAAAGCCTGAGCTGGCACAAACCGCAGGAGCCCAAGACCAAAGTGCAGGAGCACAAAACCAAAGCGCAGGAGCCCAAGACAAAGGAGTAGGAGCCTAAGACCAAGTACAAGGAGTCCAAGAGATTGTTAAAGGAGTCCAATTATTGGCAAAATCTTTTTGTTCCCTATACACAGGCCTTATATCAGAAGGTTTCTAAGGGGATCTTCCTTCTGACCGTGAATAAAAAGCCTATTACACCCCTGCCTAAATTTCCCGTGATAGAAGAATATAAGCTCTATGAGTAAATTACCCCACATCTTCTACCCTAGCCAAGGGGAGGAGGAAACCTATTGCCAAGTTTGCAGGAGATTTGCCTCTATTAAGTCTGCTCAGGAGGAGTGGGAGAAGGTGACTAGGCATCTTGAAATGACAGATAGAGGAAGGGAGTTTATAGGAACTGAATTTACTAGGCTGTTACAGGATTGGTATTGGCCTGCAGAAGGGCTAGCACCCGCTGAAGTACAAGTATATGGTGGAGATGCCTGCCTATTAATTGGGATGGTACTGGAAGAGTTTGCTCTTATGCAGGCCAAGTACAAGCTCCTAACCAACCACTCACCACTGTTGGGGAATGACAACTCCTCCAAGCCGGTCCCTGGCTATGACCCAGGACACACTTTGGGGACTGGTAACCAAGAACCCCACACCCATACCTAATGCCAATGACCTATGTGACGTCTTGACTGGGGCACAAGTATACTCTAAGATTGACCTCCGAGATGCCTTTAACCAAATCCAAATCAAAGAAGGCAACAAATACAAAACAGCTTTCAAAACTCAATATGGACTCTATGAATACCTGGTCATACCTTTTGGGCTATGCAACGCCCCTAGCACTTTCCAGAGGATGATTAACTTGGTCCTTGGAGAATACCTTGACCAATTCTGTGTGGTATACCTTGACAACATCCTGATATAAAGCAAAACACATGAAGACCACCTCTACCACCTGGACCTCATCTTGGAGAAACTAGCAGATGCCAACCTTCACGTCAAACTCAAGAAGCATGAGTTCTTCCAACCTGAGGTAGAATTCTTGGGCTACATAGTACAAACTGGTGGATTTGCCATGGCCCAAGATAAAGTGGGTTGGGTCACAGCTTGGCCCACCCCCACCTGTAAGAAAGATGTTAGTAGTTTCTTGGGGCTAGCAAACTACTGTAGAGATTTCATAATTTTTTTCTCAGATTACTCTGCCCCTGACCCACCTTTGCTCAGACAAAGTCCAGTTTGAGTGGACCCCCAACTGTGTTGTTGCCTTTGAAGCCATGAAGTTAGCCTTCACCTCTGTGCCTGTGTTGGCCATGCCTGACCACAAAAAGCCATTCATCCTGTAAACCAACACTTCTGACTTTGCCCTGGGAGGGGTACTTCTTCAGGAAAGAGGGGATAGTATGCTACATCCTGTAGCATATTACTCCAAAAAGATGATCCCTGCCAAAGGAAAATATCCTATATACAATAAAGAAATGATATCTATAATGAAGACCTTGAAGCACTGGCACAGATACCTATGCGGCGCTGAACACCCAGTAAAGGTCCTAATAGATCACAAAAAAAATTACTTCTTCAAACCACGTCAGCTTAACCAATGACAAGCGAGATGGGCTCTAGAACTGGCGGACTATGTACTAGAAATTGACTATAAACCTGTCAAAGTAAACATTGTCCCAGATGCCCTAAGTAGAAGAGCTGACCTGATCCCGTCCTCCACCAAGTTGAGAGATCACAACACCCATACACTGTTGGATACAACCAGTGGAAGAATACTGCTAAACTACCTGAAAATTATTGCTAAGAAATTGGACACATTAGAAGCCCAGGCAAAGGACCCTGCTGCCAAGACCATGGTTTCAGAACTCTCAACACAACTAGACAGCCCCCTGTAAAAAAGAGGTTACTCACTAAAGGAAACTGCCCTACTGTTCCAAGGAAGAATCTATGTACCAGAAGGATTAGCTTGGATTTCTGTACTGAAGGACTATCACAACTCAGAATTAGCCAGCCATCTGGGCCATCACAAAACCCTTCAAAGCATCAAAAGGAATTACCTGTGGCCCAAGATAGACACAGATGTTATCAACTACATTGAGGGCTGTGAGACATGCAGGCGCACCAAAACAAGACGCTCTAAGCCAGAAGGCGTCATCTTTCCCCTAGACATCCCTTCAGGCCTTTGGAAATAAGTATCCATGGATTACATAGTTGAACTCCCACCCTCCAAAGACTACAATGCAATTCTAATGATGGTTGACTGTTTCACCAAAATAGCCTACTTTGTCCCCACCACTACCCATTTCACTGCCACTGAAACCATCTGATACTTTCATGACCTAAAACTCACCCAACACGGAACCCCAGAAGAAATAGTGACAGACCAAGGATCACAGTTCATATCTCATTATTGGGCGCAAGTAATTAAAGACCTAGGAATCAAAAGATGTGTGTCCACTTTGTACCACCCCCAGACCAACGGCCAAAACAAACAGGCAAAACAGATTCTGGAACAGTACCTCTAATGCTATGCAAATGCTGATCAAGAAACTGGGCAGACCTATTATCCACAGCCCAATACACGTACAATAGCAAAGATCACACGTCCACCGGGATGTCTCCCTTCAAAGCCAATTACGGATTTGACCCCACTTGGGACCCCAAGATTGGGAACCATGAGTATAACAAAGCAGGTAGAACCTGGATGAACATATCCACAAAACCCAGATGACCTGCTCCCAAAACCTAACCCGCGCAGTACAGACTTACAAAGCCTTTGCTGATAGCAAAACACCCCTGGAAAGCCACTAGAGATCAGGGACAAGGTCTATCTAGACTCAAGGAACATACCCCTAAATGTCCCATGCCGGAAGTTAGCTCATGTCGTGAATACTGCTATTCACCATGTATCAATTTTGCCTTTGATGGGCCATTTTGAAGACAAATCTCTTGCTTTTGCTTTTGCCTCTTGAAATGAGTTGATGGCTGAATCAGGAAATACAATTGTTTGGTTTCTTGATCCTGCGCAACTCACTCACCCCACTCATGCTTGTGGCAAGTGATCCTACTGTCCTGGTAGTGTTTTGTGGTATTTCTAACCACTATATATTCCCAATCTTTATACCAAATAAAATTTAAGTTCTATTCACATTTTTTTCTTTGTGTCTCCTGTACTTCCGCGCCTCTCTCTAGCCACAACTAGTAGAGATTAATCTTCCAAGGCCGCAAGTAAACGCATAGCCTTCCCTGTCATCTAACCAAGACTTAGTACAAATCAAATCCTAAGGTTAGGATTTCCTATTGTGTGTCTGTGCCGCGCCTTAGAACACAACAAAAATGGTGCTCACTACAAAGCTGTAAGCCCCTTGGTTATCCCTTTTGCATCCATGTTTTCAGGTCCTTTGCCTCCGCCTATACAAGAGTTGACTTCACCTGAAATTACTAGCCCTCCTATTGAGGAAGATATTGCCAACCAGCCTATTACCCCCACTATACTAAACCTCAGGAATGGTCCCTGCCTAGTTGCTTACCCCATGGGTACCCCTGACTTGGAGCAAGTCATGTCAGTAGCCCTTTGGATAGCCCGTGAAGGAGCCATCCCTCACCTTCAGTTGCAGTTAAGTTGGGCTGAATACTACAAATTAATTGTGGCTCCTCAAGTTCCACAGCATCTCCTTTCAGCAGCTGGCTCCGCTGAGCACTTACTATTGTCCTTTGTGCAGCCTGCCTTGGCCCACTGTCGTGTTCTGAGGCTCAGCACAGACACACAACAGAAAATCCTAACCTTAGGATTTGATTTGTACTAAGTCTCAGTTAGATGACAGGGAAGGCAATTGTGTTTACCTTGCGGCCCTGGATGAATAATCTCTACTAGGCGTGGCTAGAGAGAGGCGCGGAAGTACAGAAGACACAAAGACAAAAATATGAATAGGACTTAATTTTATTGGTGAATATGGAAATGGAATATATAGTGGTTGAGAATACCACAAAACACTACCAGGATGGTAGGATCACTTGCCACAAGCATGAGTGGGGCAAGTGAGTTGTGCAGAGTCAGGAAACCAAACAATCATATTTCCTGAAGCGGAAGCCAGTTCATTTTGAGAGTCAAAAGCGAAAGCAAGAAATTTGTCTTCAAAATGGCCCACCAAAGGCGAAATTGAAACATGGTGAATGCTGTTATTCACGACACCCACCATCAAATGGTATTGGGACTCCACGTCCAAGAAATCTTGTCTCTATAAGCAGCGGTTACTCATCACTGGGATCAGTTTGCTGCCTACCAACAGTGGATTCATTCCCTGTTTTCCTTGGTATCCAACAATCAGCGCAACTCTGTTACCTCCCAGACTTGTTTGGTTAACTCTGTCAAACGTATGCGCCAGTCCATCCCCAAGTACGTGAGAGAGCGTCTACACAAGTTTCACCAGCTAGAACAACCCTGGCAAACTCAAGTAGATTCCACTTTAAACACTTACCTCTCCAACTTTGAGCTAATTGTGCAGCAGCTCAATGCATTAAGTACATATTCTTTTGAGCAACTACAGCAAGTAGCATACTTTGCTGCTAGCAGCCTTAATAAACTCAGTACAGCATTTGAGCAAGACAGAGCTTCCACCACTGCTACTATAGCCAAACTCCAGAGTCAAGTAAATGAACTATCTACGCCCAAGCCAGATGTTCCTCCCTCTCCCCCTTCTGATGACTTGGCAGATTGAGAGCAGAGAATATGGGACGCTATTTGAGAGCTATGTACAACTACTCACAGTCAAGGACATCCTACTGAGGCTCCTCAACCTGACCCCAGGTGCTTGAGTTGACTGCTCAAGTTGCGGAGCTACAGCAAGAACTTGCCACCCTACGTGAGATGATGGCAACTGCTACTAGTCCAGTTGGGGTTGTCAATGAATATGGTTGCTACCCTGGTTTACCAGGAGCCCCTCAGATCCAATGTGCTAGGGAACTAATTGCCCTAGCTAACAAGGTGGATCAATTGAAGCAAGACCATACTGAACTGGATAGAGACATATAAGAGATGAATGACGTGATTGACTCTGTAAACAACAGGTTTGCCCCTTGTCTCTCAGTGGGGCCATCCCTTACTTCTTGACTGGCTGAGCTCTCTACAATAGTGACCACCCAAGGTCAACTCTTAGATGCTACTGCACAACAGACCACTCAAGCTGTCAATATAGGTTCCCGCGCTGTTGAGACCTTGACTACCCTTGAAGAGAGTGTTTTTCAGCTATGGGCTAGACAACCCCCCTCTGAATCCAAAGCAGTGTTCTCCCCACGTATAAACGTACTTGATAGCATCAATGGTGGTCCAACTCCAGAAGCACATTTTAAGCCTACCTTTAATCAAGTCTTTGACCCCAGAACCTCAATCATTGCAGCTTGCCTAACTATCTACAAAACTGCCATTAGAAGAGCCTCAGATGAAGTCAAGAAGGAACACATTCTGACCTGTCTAAACCCAAACTGCCAAGAGGTAGTTGTACCAGAACTGCCCACCATTGAGACCTGGGAAGATATGAAGCAGCTTCTGATTGACAAGTTTGGTGGTGATCTTAGCCTGAAAGTAAAGAAGGACTCCTTCATGCACATTGCTTTCAAGCCTAAAGAGACGCTAGCTGAGTTCACAGACAGATTCTACATGAAAGGACAGTAACTGATAACAAGCAGACAATTGACAGCCTATGAAGCTTACATGGCTTGCGCTCAAGCTCTCAAAGTTGACCAGCTTCTGTGCCTTCACTTCAAAGCTCATAAGGCTATGCTTTCCTCCATGAAGAGCATAAAGACGCTGTTGCAGGATATGTACCTTACCCATTCTGGAGCAGTTGTTAGGGAAGGTTAAGCTACTTCTAACTCTTGTTTGTCTTCCTGTGGTCATTGCATTCTTACCATTAACTTGCAAAATCCTTCTCAACGCCAAGGTTGCCAAAACTGTAGTCAGATAGGCCATCATTCTTGAGTCTGCACCAACCCACGGGTTGAAGGAGCTGATCCAAAAGAGCAGGCTGGAAAAGAACAGTCAACCTAGAGGTAGAGACGCTCTTGGTTGACAATTATTCCCAGTCTCTTTCAATCCCTCCCTCTATAGTTGACTCCAAGCCTGCTGATAATGAGGCTCCTCCTATCCTCCTCTTGTTCCACAATATCTCTGACAACTCTGACCTGGATGACTCTAATACTGACAACGCCAACGCATATGGGTACTCTGTCCTGGCTGTTCCTGAGACCATTACAGTCCCCTATAAGTTGCAATCAGGAAAGACTACGTCTACCACTAAGCCTTTTCCTGAAGCCAAAGAATTTGTCTCTCACATTTACCTCACTCAGGCTAAGAGGTCCCCTGTGCTAGTGAAGTTGTCAGAAGAAGCTGCCAAGGTTGCTGACGCTGTCTTAAAGAATGTATCTGTTTTGCTCCCTCTCCAAACTATTTATAAGGAGTTCCCAGGATTAAGATGCATGATTGAGAAGTGGGATAAGGAACTAGCAGAGGCTCAAGATATCTTGGCTGTCCTTTCACCCTTTGGTCACACTACCACTCAAGTAGAGATATCCATTCAAAAAGTGAAGATCAAGGCCGTTCTGGACACTGGCTTGCCATTCAACGTTGTCTCCTCCAAGCTTGTGAAGAAACTCAAACTTTCCCCTGACCTTAATTATCACCAGACATATGGCACAGCTGGACTGTCTATGACCCGCGCCATAGGGGCATACTCTGCTCTACCCATGCGGTTTGGCAAGCTTCTCCTAGCTGCGCCAGCAGTTGTCTTGGAAAACAAGAGTTATGATCTCTTAGTTGGCACCCAGTTCCTTAGGGAATATAATGGGATGATCAACTTAAAATATGGCTACCTCTCTATTCTGGAATATGAAGTCCCTCTGATTTTTGAAGAGCCAGTTAAAGTTCCCAGGAAACGTCTCAAGACATGCGCCTTGGAATATCCCACTGGGGTTTTTAACCTCAAATATCACACCCACTCTTCAAACATGAAATGTCCACTCATGGCTTGTCCTGCGTCTGAAGGGATTCCTCTCCTAGCCACGTCTGCTGTCACCATTCCCCCTGGCTCCCAGGCCATCCTAGACTCCCAGATATCATATGAACTACCTGAACAAACCTTCTTGGAGTTTTACTCTCCCCCCTTGTTAGGGCGCAACAAGCCTTATCTCTGTCCTGGGATCCTAGATGTCTCCCATAAGGACCCTGTTCAACTGTTGGTAGCCAACCTGACTGCTCTCCCCATGGCCGTGTCTAGGGGGCAGGTTGTTGGATATGGCAAGTTGTTGAGCGCTCCTGATGTCCTGTATCTTCATCCCTTTGGCACATTCCAAGATTTTGATCTACCTGAGGATGAACCCCAAGTCCTATCCTTGTTCACTGCGCAAGACTTTCCACAGCTGTCCCTGGTTCAATAGAAAGAGGTGCTAGACTTGCTAGACCAATTTTCCAACATCTTTGCAAAGGACAGTACCAACTATGGGTTAGCCAAAGGTGTTATCCCTCAGATTGACACTGGCAACGCTCCTCCCTTCTGTGCTAAACCATATTGCCGCAGTCACGTGGAGGACGCCCAGGTATCTAAAGAGCTCAAACAACTGTTAGACGCTGGGCTGCTGGCACCTTCCCAAAGTCCTTGGGCATCCCTGCTACTCATCCTAAAGAAGAAAGATGTAGGTCATTGTATTGTGATGGACTACTGCTGATTGAACACCTTGACCAAGAAGGACTCGTACCCCTTGCTGCGTATTGATGATGCTCTTTGACGTCTTAGAGGTTCTAAGTTTTTCTCTGCAATAGATCTGGCATCTGGATACTTGCAAGTTGATCTATCTCCTAAGGATTTCCAAAAAGCCGCGCTCATTACATCTGAAGGGCTTTTTGAGCCTACTTGCATGCTGCAGGGATTCTGCAATGCCCCGGCTACCTTCCAAATGGCCATGGACTCCATCCTCCGCGACTTGAAGCTGTCATGTGTCCTAGTATATTTGGACAATATAACGGCTTTCAGCACTACCTTCACCAATCACCTGGCTCATCTCAAAGAGGTGTTCATAAAGATTCAAGAAGATGGGCTCAAGCTAAAACCTTCCAAGTGCGCTTTCTTCAAAGAGCGTCTTGAATTCTTGGGCCATGAAGTAACCCAGACAGGGATTTGTCCAATGACTAAGAAGGTTGAAGTCATTGACAAAATGCTTCTGCCCACTAACCTACAAGAAGCACAAGTCTTTCTGGGCATGATGGGTTACTATAAGCAATCCATTCCTGATTTTGCTGATACTAGCAAACCCCTGGTCCAGCTGTTGTGTAATGTTCCTTTCAAATGGACCGCCAGCCAACAGCAAGCTTTTGAGACTCTAAAGCAGAAACTCAAAGAAGCATCCATTTTAGTGTACCCCAATTACAATAAGGAATTCATCTTGTACACTGATGCTAGTGACCTTGCTATTGGGGCTATCTTGGCTCAGCTCAATGATGAAGGTGTGGACCACTCTGTAGCCTATACTTCCCGTGTGCTGAATAAGCATGAAAAGAATTATAGTGTTACAGAGAAGGAATGCCTCGCTGTGCTGCATGCAGTCAAACAATTCTGCTACTATGTATATGGTACCCATTTCACTGTTGTCACTGACCACGCTTTGCTCAAATGGTTACAACAACTTAAGGAGCCTGAAAGACGCTTAGCCAGATGGGCCCTCTGCCTGCAAGGTTATGACTTCACTGTGCTCCATTGCCTTGGGATTCAACATCAGAACACTGATGGGTTGTACTGAATGCCCATCCTTGCTCTACATCCTGCTGAGGCAGACCACCTGTACAAGCTAAATGGCTACCCTTCTTCCTGTGAAAGTGAGACAGAAGAGGTTCAACTTACCCTGTCCAAATTGTCTGAAGACACCCTCATACGCGACAACCAACTCTTCAAGAAGGTGCGGGGTCAATACTTGCCATATGTGTGCCCCAGTCTTTGCCTCTCCTTGGTGTTGCAAGCTCATAAAGAAAATAGCCATGAAGGCATTGCCAAGACCTTTGACTGGCTTCAAAAGAATTACTTCTGGGAGAACCTTTGCCTGCTGATCCCAGATGTCATAGCTAGCTGCCACAACTGCCAGCTGCAGAGGCCTTGAGCTGCTGCCAATGAGTTCAAATTAGTTCCCCGCAACATGCTTTTCATACAGTCAGCATTGACGCGGTAGGTCCTCTCCCTCGCTCACGTTCTGGGTGTTGTTTTATCCTGGTTGCTGTTGATCACTTCAGCAAGTGGGTTGAGGCTTGCCCTACAAAGGACATCACGGCTAAGACAACTGCTGCCTTCCTGTTACAAGATGTTTTTTACCACCATGGCTGTCCTCAAGTGTTGCTCTCAGATAATGGAACTAACTTTAATGCCAAGCTGGTAACCTCTGTTGTCAAAGCTTTGGGATCACACCAGTCCTTCTCTGCCCCCTACAATCCTTCTACCAATGGGGCAGTTGAGTGTGAAAATTCAACACTGGTCTCTATCATGAGAAAGCTCACCTACTCTGACACTGCCAACTGGGACCTATACTTACCTGCCGCTCTCTTTGTGTACCGCCTTAGCAAACATTGTGTCACTGGATACTCCCCTTTTGCTATGTTATATGGGCAAGAGGCTACTACCCCCTCACTCTTGGGGCCCCCTGCTTACCTCTGATAAGTCCATGAATCCTGACAACCACATCAAGGATCTAGTTAACCGCATAATTGATATACAGGCCACTGCCTACACTTCTGCATACAAGACTAAGATGCTTGAGCTTTCTCCCAATAATGCTGGACGCTCCCCCCTGCCTGAATTTGATGTTGGGGACCATGTTCTTTACTACCAACACAGAGTAGGTGGTTGCGCACATAAGTTGGACTCTCTGTAGATCAGCCCTTTAGAAGTTACCTTTAAACAAGGGTCCAAATACACTGTAAAGTTCCTCTCCAGTAGCTGTCCTTTTGCTCAAGTGCACACAAAGTTCCTTCGTAAATACCACCCCCCTAAGGCCAATCTAGAGGGGGGCAATGTTGTTAATGCTGCCATTCACCATGTTTTGATTTTGCTCTTTTTGGGTTATTTTGAGGACTAATCCCTCTTTTTTGCTTTTGACCTTCAAAATGAGGCTGGCTCTGAATCAGGAAATATAATTGTTTGGTTTCTTGATCCTGCGCAACTCACTTGCCCCACTCATGCTTGTGGCAAGTGATTCTACCATCCTGGTAGTGTTTTGTGGTATTCCTAACCACTATATATTACATTTCATATTCACCAATAAAAATTAAGTTCTATTCACATTTTTGTCTTTGTGACTTCTGTACTTCCGCGCCTCTCTCTAGCCACAACTAGTAGAGATTATTCTTCCAGGGCTGCAAGGTAATTGCATAGCCTTCCCTGTCATCTAACCAAGACTTAATACAAATCTAATTCTAAGGTTAGGATTTCCTGTTGTGTGTCTTTGCCGCGCCTCAGAACACAACAGCTCATCAAAGAAGTGGCCCCTACCAGATCACGGCCCAAGTAGGCAAAGTAGCTTACTGTCTGAAGTTACCTAACACCTGGAAAATACATGACATATTTCACTGATCCTTGCTGTTTAAAAAGGACAGACCTTCCCTACCCCACCAGAAACTGAAGACTGCCCCTTCACCCATCCTGGTAGGGAGATCCCTTGAACACAAAGTAGAGTATATACATGGCAACTGCACCCACTACTGTAAGCCACAGTACTACGTCAAATGTCTAGGATACCCGTCTGAGGAAAGCACCTGGGAACCAGCTGACAATCTTACCAATGCAGCCAATGCTGTCCGCCAATATTGGGAGAAGAAAAAAGCCAAGTCTGGTTTAGAAGGGGATAGTGTTACAAAAGTAACATATTTGAGGCCCCGGGCAGGAATCAAACCTGCTCTTAGCCACCAGGTGGGGCTAGCAGGCGGGGAGACTCGCCTGCACCTGGATTTTTTCTTTTCAAAGCAAATCCAGGTGCAGGAATCAGTCCCACCCTGGTGGCAGTTGAGGGGCCCGTTCTGGGCCCCAAAAGCTACGCCCAAGCCTTGGTGGGTTTGACTGGGCCTGGGCAGGCTATTTTTAGCTGCCCAGTAAACCCAGATCAAGCCCACCCTCCATTAAGTAATTTGGGGTTCCCAATTGAAGACCCTTTTTTTAATCAAGTTCCTTGGTCTGAGGAAAGCCTATCAAGACAGTCCAAAAATGGTGATCAAATTGGGGGGAAATCCATGACCCCAGAAGTCAATCCTGCCAGAACCAATGGCCAGCCAAGCCAAGATGGACCACCAAAAAGCCAAACAACTGTTCCTGAAAACCCCAAAAATGACCATGAAGCAGCCAACCAAACAGCAGAACCTGAGATGCCAAGCCTTGCCACACAGATAGCACCAGAAGAATTCCCAGAGGCACCTACATGTGAGTAAGTATATAAATCAGAAGCATTTGAAAAAGTTCTTTATTGTCATCCTTATCAACTAAAGTTGTTATGAACCTTTGGTTCACCAATTGTTTTCATACATAATTTTGATACTCTTCCATCTGCATACAACTAAGCGTCAGTATCCACCCATTGGGATAGATAGCCAGACTCCAGTTGACAAGACCAAAGCCTTTGACTACTACTGTACATCCAACACTCCATTTGGCCCTGTGCATTTCACTGAGTATCCCTCAAATACTGACCACAAACCCTGGACCTTGGAAGACTTGCAGTGGTACACCCACCCAAACGCCCCCAAGGAACCCTACCAAATTTTCTGTGACAGCAAAGCAATTATCATCTAGCCTTTGATCTTCAACGGGAAGTACAACAATCCTTCTGCCTACCTGGTCCCCATGTAACCACCCCCAACACCCAAACCAAGCATCTCAACCCCATCCACCTCTGATGCCACTGGCCAGAGTAGTCAATTACTGGGAGTGCTTTACCTGGCGCTCACCGGATTGATTGACTCTGCCTTGCCAGCAGCTGGGCCTTGGGCTGTGGCTGGGAAGGCCCTTCCTATCTGGTAAAGTTAGGTCCCATCATCTGGTGGGCCATGCCAGTACCTGCTTCAACTCCTCCTTCACCTGCTGGAGCTCTTTGGTATTCTTGGTATCCTGAAAGCAACCCTGTGTTGGAATAACTTCCTGCCACCAGCCAACCTGCCCTCCCTACAGCCAATCAGGCTTCAGCTCCCCCAGCCCAGCGCCCCAAACGCAGAATCATTACTGCCCAAATTTTCCAGGAAATTGTGGCCCTGAACCTGCAGGGGATGTCCTGGGATCAGATTGCAACCCAATTGCAATTCACCCAAGCCACAATAACCCAGGAATTCAATAACTTAATGAATAAGGGGAATCTGATCAGGACAGCCAAAAAGCCCAAGAAGGCCCCTGAGTCCCAAATCACCAAGGTGTACCCAATTATGCTTGACCTCCTGCAGTGGGACCCCAAGCTTCTCTTGACCCAGGTCCAGAAACAACTTGCACATCATGGCATTTGGGTGTCTGAGCGCATGGTGCAGCTCTGGATGTATGGGAAGGTGGTGTCAGTCCGTGTGCTGACCAATGTTGCTGGCAACCAATGGGATGGCACTGAGGATTCCCCATATGATCCCGCCATTGAATCAACCCTGGTCTGATGCTTGACTAGTCTAACAGATGACATCATGTTCATTTCCTACTATAAGCTATCAATAGCTTTTGATGATTTTGGTAAGCAAGGAAGAGCTGCCACTCAAAAAGGAAGGAAGAAGGTCAAGAAGTGGGCCTTTATTGGTGCTATCAGGAAGCCAGTCATAGGTGGAGGCATTGGACGGCTCAGGGTGAGGCGTGACCAAGCTGGCAGATAAGGCCCACCATAGAATGGGTGCTAACTTGATAATGTAAGATACAGATCAACTGAGTAAGGACCAGGGTCCGGAGTTGGGGACCATGAAATCCACCAATCCTGTCAAAGTAATGTAGAGTACTTCAAACAGTTGGGTAGAGGTGGTCTCAGCGGCGGTGGTAGGTTCCAGTGGGCAGTCTGGTCTTGGGGTTAATGGTGGAGTCATGGGAACAAAGTACGCTGGTAGGTAGTTGTACTTGTCTTTGAACAATAAGGGCAGTATCTCAACCCTCTTGCCTTTGTGTCCTATGTACTCAGTACTTCTAGTCCTTTCCAAAGGGTTGGCAATGAGGATGGTTTCCAAGTTGTACTCCAAATAGGCCAGGTTGGGGGGTATTCAGTAAAGTGCACAGGTCCAAAGGGGGCTCCCGGGGGCGGTATAATGCCTGGGGCAATTCAGCAGATTGGTCTTGGGAGGGGGCGGCGGCCTGGTAATCTACTTGACCAGAATTAAGATGGAAGATCACTAAGACTAGATAGGGTAAGAATTTTTTGAACCAAAGGTTCATAAAACTTTATTATCAAAAATGACAATGTGGTCTTCATCATACTGCCAGGGTTTTTATACCATGGGACTTTGCTTCTTTGATTTTTTCAGGGTTCAGGTTTGCAGACAAGGCACTGGCAGGGCATAGATCTTGGCTTAGAGTCTTGAGGGCAGGAGATCCAGGTAGTGCCTGCTCTGGTGAATAGAAGTGGCAATGCTTTGTTCCGCTGCCACTGTTCACTATGTCACCTGAGTAGTTCAATTGCACTACCCTCTCTGGACGGAATGCTGGCAGTTGATGGTGGTCATTGGCAGAGTTAAAAATAGGTTTTGTTTTAACCTCCTTAAGGCAAGCTGCAACTTTTGCATAGGTTCAGGTCTTTGGTGGCTCAAGGTTGGCATCAATCTGATGACCATTCAGGGAATTGTTCTTGGGAGACTGGCGGGTCTTGGAGTAACTTGTTAACTTGGGTATGCAATTTAGCAAGTGGGCAGGTTCTTGTCCACTTTGCGTGACTCAAGTAGTCTTTGGAGGATCAGGGTTTGATTCCAGGGCTTCCAGAGTTGATTCTGAAGCTCCAGTATTGGCTCTTGGCAGGTTGGCAGTAGGTCCTTCCCCGACCTCCGTTAGCCAGGTTACATTTCCTTTATTGGTATGGGTCTTCATTGGCACCAGTTTGGCAGCAGACTGGCAACTATTCAGGGAATCCTCTGTAGTAGGCCAGCAGGTCGCAGAGTAATTTACCAATTCAAGCCTGTGACTCAACGGATTGGCAGGTCCTGGACTGTTCTGGAGGGTTTGATCCGCCTTCTGGGAACTGGGGCTCAACTCTTGGATTTTTAATACACGTATTGAAATGTCATTCATGACAGGTGTGTTTCTGGCTGTTTCAGCCAAGAGTTCTGTCTATTATTGAACAATCCAGATTTCACCAATGGCTACAAGTATAGCCACATCCTCAGTGGATTACTCAACTCCTGGGATGGCTCAAATTCCAAGCACTGGGTTTTCTTGAGCCATCAGATGGAGGGTAGCTCTACCACCCTCAAGGCCATCCAGCAACATGGGCACCAGGCCTCAGTCTACCCCGCCGGCCATGCAGACATCCATCTGGGTGATGTCGTCTTCTTCAACATAGAAGACACAGTACGGGAGCACTGCCCTCAGGCTTTCAATGACCTCTATCTTGGGGTCCTTGACCACAATTCTCTCTTTGGTCACCAAATAGTGGCTGACTTATTAGCGCAAATGGTTTTCCATGTGAACATGGGCAACCAATCACGTAAGGATAAGCGCCTCCCATCCTGTGCCACAGCCACCTACCAGCCAATCAAGCCAATGACAGACAAGGAATATGACAAGCAGTATATGGCGGCCATCACGCAAAATCCTCCTACCCCTACCCCCACCACCACTACCCCCCATCTTCCAGCCCCACCCACCCAATCCCAGACCCCCCAGGCCAGCACTGCCTCTACGTCTTCCTTCCCACACTACTGTAAAACCAGAATCTAAACATAAAAATGCAGGATTGTCAAATCCTTGGTCCAAATTCCAAATCACTTTTGCAGGATGGCCCTTTTTTAATCAACTTTAATTCTTTGTATTTTTATTTGGATTTTTAAAAATGTGAGAACTCATAGACATTTTGCAAAGCTCAATTTGAACTGTATATTTCTAATAGACAAAATGAATTAACTGGAATCAGATTTGCAGTTTTCAAATCCATCAACCATTTTCATTAAGCTTACTATGTTTTTTGAAATTGCGGGATTGTCATATCCAAGAACCAAATTTCAAATCACTTTTGAATGCCACTAGTAAACTCAGATATTAATTGCAGGAACTGGAATCCAAATTGAATGTACAGTAAGAAACTAGGACAAATCAACCCAAATCAAGAATCTCCACTCTGGATAAAATCAAATGAAAAATCCAATCTCAACCATGTTTAGACATGAAATTAAGTGAAATGTAAAATTGTCTAAACTGGAAATGATGCAATATTCTTCACTTCAAATCACTAATATAGCAACCATAAAACCATATAATAATATATGAGCTACCTCTTGATGACGCAGAAATTTTTAAAAGTTTCAAGGAAGGAAGGAGGGGGAAAGATAAACTATTAGTTTACTACAAAAGTGTTAATGTATTGCTATTAAGGATACTTGATTACAGTAGATTTTAAAAAATACTAATAATAAAATAGAATTATATATTACAATCTATCTTATCACGTTGTATTTTCCTTGATTTGTTGATGGTTCATTTGCTGTTGATAATGTTCTTGCATTTAATGGGATAGTTTCACCTCTAGTTGCCTTGGCAATAGGAAATCAAGTCGCCTCCGCGAGACCAGCTGTGGTCGTGTAGGCAACTTGATTTCTTATTGCCAAGGCGACTGGAGGTGAAACTATCCCATTAAATGCAAGCAAATTATCAACAGCAAATGAACTATCAACACATCAAGGAAAAGACAACGTAATAAGATAGGTTTTAATATATAATTCTATTTTATTATTAGCATTTTTTAAAATCTACTGTAATCAAGCATCTAAATTTTAGCCGTCCTAAAATGAAATAGGGTGATTTTTGAGAATGCCTATGATTCCTAAAAGAATTAGCACAAATCCACTCTAGATCCTTTAGCATCCTTTTTGAGACACCCATAAATTATATTTATTTTGAATTCACCTCATTTTTGATTTGAAACTTGGTTCTTGGATTTGACAATCCCGCAAATTCAGATTTGTTAAGTTTTACATGATGTCTATGATTCGTTTGAAATACAGGAAATATCAAATTGTACATTAAAATCTTGCATTTCTGATTCATGTATCCCGCATTTGTTTGCTGAGTTTTGTCTTTTGTTAATTGAGTTATCTGCTCAAGGGATTCATAATTTGCCAATTTATAATAAATCAAAAAAATCCAAATTAAATGGCTGATTTTATTAAATATTTTAATTTTCACTCAGCTGAGTTGCCCGCAAAAGTGATTCAAAATTTGGATCAAGGATTTAACAATCCCACATTTTTACGTTTAGGTTCTGAATTTACAGTATTTTGACGCTAGTGGTATAATATCTCATGTCATTAGCTGTGTGATGGGGCCAGCTTTGTGAACACTTCCTGTGTGTTGTAAGATACATTGGCAGGCAATGTGTCAATCTCAGTTGTAACGTTGGAAATGAGGTGGTTCCAAAAATATGCCACGTAATATTAATGTAGATCTTATTGCTTTCCTAGGATCATTTTCTTGATAATTAGGGCTTTGTCCTAGTAGAATGCTTGAAACAGGCTCTGGAGCCATATTCTACAGGTTTTCTGATATAGCTCTTGGAGAAATAATTCTTAAGAAAGAGTAATTGAAGATATTGTAATACACTGATTTTTCTTGTACATGAAAATTTCAATTTTATACAAGTTTAAATTAAAAAGATAAATACCTCTTTCAACTATACTGTTGACTTTATAGTTGTAAAAAATTATCTTATTTAATTCCAATAAATTGCTATAATTTTCAAATTATAGCTTTTTAATGCCCAGATTTAATTGGTTTGGCTATGAAAAGTTAAATTAAAATATGAATTCTTAAATATTATGAGCTCTACATCATCCTTTTTATGATCCCACAACTTTTATACCTTTCTTATATAAGTTAAAAAATTGTTCCAGAGTAATATTATAGGTGGGTCAAAAAACGAGAAAATTTTGTGTCTTTTTATATGGCTAAAAATCAATTGTGGAAAATAATTGATGGTACTTTTCCTGCCTCATGATTTTTTGTGGCTTGTTTAAGCAAATAGGAAATTGTATTACGAAAATTTAAATATAAATTTTATTAAACTACCTTGTTTTGTAATATACAGGGGTCTTTAGTGAGGCTGATCAACAAGATATGATAAGCCCCAGGTAGGGATGCTTCGGCTCAGCCTCGGTTAGCTTCCGGCTCTGGGCCGCTACGCTTAAAGCGAAAGTAAACATATTCAAAATATTTTTAAATAAATCTTTGACACGAGCGACCCAGAGCCAGAAATTGGCCGTGGCTGTCTGGGCTTGGCCGAAGCAGCCCTAACCCCAGGCATGTGGCCCAATTTACTGAAGCTGTTGAACTAAATAAATACATCTGTTTCTTTACAGCTTTATCTCTATCCTTTTAAAATATCAGTAAAATGGACATTGAGCAGGTTGCCACTGAGTTCGTCAACTACTATTACAACACCTTTGATACCAACAGGCAGGCTCTTGGTTCTCTTTACGTAAAAAAATGCTTGGTTATCTATCTTACCATATTTTAGAGAGAGACCTCTCTCCTTACCTTTGAACGTAACAAGTATGCTGGAGTAGCTCAGATCAGTGAAAAGCTTACCGTAACTATTCTTTTAAGTCATTTGCTAACTTCAGTAGACCTTGCCCTTCCAAAAGGTTCGCCACAACGTTACTGCTCTAGATGTACAGCCCTTTATGCAAACTGGTGCTATTGTGATCAAGGTTTCCGGCGCTCTTTTGGTAAATTAGCTTACTTTTTAAATTTTAACCTTTTTAGGTTGATGAAGAGACCAACCCCATCCAATTCTCTCAAGCTTTCATACTTATTCCTGAAGGCGGAAGCTTCTATGTTCAGAATGACATCTTCAGTCTTAACATCTCATAGAAGGCTAAAGAAAATTAAAGGTTGAGTTTATTGCTCTTTACTCCAGTATATTATGGTAAATTTTTGGGCTTTAAAATATTTTAATTATTTAGTTCTGTTCCCCGGAAAGCCAACTTTTTGGGTTTCTATCGTTCATTTAGAGCTAAAAGACAAGCGTTTCGTTGCTCGAACTTTTCTGTTTATGTTTACGTTTTTATGATTCTTAGATATAATCATACATACTTTTTTTCATTTCCTGCTTCAAGGGTATAAACTTTTTCATGAAGTTTCGCCGAGATAAATTTAAACACAGATAGTTCTGATTTTATCAGCTTTAAATAATCAGTGTCGATCCAGCATGTTTTTTATCTCCACTTTTAATAAACCTTTATTTCGGCTTTCAAAGTTAAAAGCTCAAACTTTGTTCGTAGAAGAGTAATAGAATCCTTTGAATTACGTCAAATTATGAACCATGTTTTAAATTATCATATCAAAAGCCATTTGTCTTTCTAGATGGGAGTTTATGCTTATCGGCGTCTTCTAGTCTTCATGAGCTTAGCATAGGGCATTTGATTTTATTATATCTCATTTTTATGAGCTGCTCCTGAATTGTAATTCAGTATTTCCTTCAGATACTAGCTGTACAGTCTATTATTTTCTGGTTAGTTGCTTTGTTTTGTTTTAGGACCTTTTGGAACCAAGCTTCCCTTAATTGATACCAGGACCTGATTTAATCTATAATTCAATTTACTCGCCATTTCTGGAAACTTATAAAGGATTTAGTCGTGAAGTAGCGCTACTGGATTAAAGGATTAGCTTACTGATCGTGATGAGTTGTTAAACATACTACTTTGTCTAGCTAGATCTAGTCATGTCATTTGCTCAACTAGTGGAATGCAATAAGTATTTGATCGAAAAATCTTTTGTAAGAGGGTCGGTTAGTTTGGGATCGTTTTATGAAGAATAGTAGCCTACACTATCTCACAATATGGGATCTCAGTTTTTTGAGATGGCGTTTTTTGAAGCAGGAAGATGTTCTGCCAACCAATTTTCGGTCAAACATTACATGCACGATTTTTCTGCTGTTCTAATACCACACAAATAAAAACAAGCTAATTTTCTGACAAAAAATCAAACCCAATTGTTTGCTAACTTGGGCAGTTAATAAAAATTTAAACTACATGTTAAAATGTGAAGCAATCTTGGTATTTGCTTGGAAGTTCAAACCTACAGGATGTCTTAACAACTTGGTTAGCCCTGTCAATGCCATATAATCTGCCTGCCCTATGTATCACAACACTGCAGACAAAACAGTAGAGGATAGCTCATAAGTTGTTACTTTATTTAACCAGATTGTGATATGGCCAACAGCTACAATCTTTCCAGGGACGCTAAGAGCTTGTGGTTGGGCTTTAATGGATCTGTATCCTTTTATACTGCAACAACCTCTATCCTGCCCTTCCAGACAGCTCCCAGCTGCTACCTGTGCAAGTGATCCTGTTCTTGCTGGTTCTGCTTAGCCCAATTGCTGAACTTGATCCTTTTGCCACTACTGGCCTTTCCAAGGTGTGCATAGTGTCCCAGCTGCAGCTTATGTTCTTTTTGAGCTGGCCTACAGGCAATTGTTGGTTGGCTACTCCTTTACACACCTCAGATAGTGTTTGTAATGGTGGATTCATCACAAAATTCAGAGGTGTTCCTGAAATGAGGTACAAAATACCAAATGCTCAAAGAATTGAGAATGAGTAAAAATTGCAAAGTTGAAATGTGCAGGCAAAAATCTCCAAGCAAAGGCATGGGTAAAATGCAGCCTAAGAAAACTGAAACAGACAACAAGAAAATAAGAGGACAAGAAAATGTCACTGGATTTTGCAAGTAGAGAATCTTGCAAATTGGTTCGACAATTTTCTCAATTTCAAGATCAGGGGCATCAAAGAACAGTGCAGAGGCTGCGGACACCGCGAAACCAACACTACAGTCTATGAGGTATCTCACAAGCATATACACAAGGAGAAGCTCCATATTATTTAAAATCTGCCAAGCTTAAAACTGGGAAACTAGTGTTAAGTTATGGTGTTTATTGAACTACTGCAGTAGTTCTAGTAAGTTTTCAGGTGATATTGGGTTTGGGAATAATGCTGATGTGACAGGGGTCAATTTTTGTCACCAGACCTCCAGAATCAACTGAAAATGATGTGATGTCATAAATTGTTTTTGGGGCCAAAAAGTACCAAATTACTTGTTTTTGAATTTTTGGTAGCTTTAAGGCCACAATTGAAAATTCTGACAAAACTTTGGCGTAAGTTGCTACAACCCACTTGTTATCAATAGCCTAATTTGAATTTGCCGGGTTCTTGAGGGGTTTTTGCACTGGCTGTTGCTGCTTATTTTTCCGGGGGCAAGTAATCCCGGTCATGATGGCACTATATATGACAGTGCTAGCAAGGTACACCGTATTATGGAGGGTGCTTACAAATATTCCAAGTCTATCCTTCTACATACAGAAGGTGGATTGTAGGTACCTTCTTTCCCATATTGGGTCCTGTTTGGAGTTCCTTAACCAGATGGTGTGCCTTTGGCCAGTAGAAGCTGATTTAAGTTGGATATTATACACCATATAATGACCATTTGATCCAATATCAAATCAAGTATTTCATGGTGTGCAATACTCTATTTATACTAATAAAATAGCAATTATATGATGTATAATTACTACATTTGACTATACCATACTAGTGATAACATGGTGTGTAATCTTGAGCTCTGATTCCAATGATTAGGCTGATCTTTTGTGGTCAATCAGCCTAATCTCACATAAAATAGGCTTAAATTTTGACATCAAATATAAAATGACTAAAGCTATTAGATTTTAATAAAATGAATTCTAAATCTTAAACTATAAAAAGTCATTATCAAATAAATAAATAAATAAATAAATAAAAATAGCCAATCTTTTAAAAAAATCTAGATATAAGAAGATAGGTAAATATTTTATTAAATAAGAAATTAGCAATCATTAAAACCCAAATTTCCTGGTGTTGCAACATCTACAATTGCTTCCTCTTGGTAAAACAATCTTTCAAGGAATTCAACAGTTAATGAATAATTGGTGACACTCTTACTGTAAATTCAGAACCTGAGCATAAAAAATGTGAGATTGTTGAATCCTTGGTCCAAATTTTGAATCACTTTTGTGGGATAGCTTTTTTAATTAAATTGAATTCTTTGTATTTTTATTTGGATTTTAAAAATGTGGGAACTCATAGACACTTTGCAAAGTTCAAGTTGAACTGCATATTTCCAATGAACAAAATGAATTAACTGGAATCAGATTTTAAGTGTTCAAATCTATCAATCATTTTCATTAAGTTTACTATGTTTTTTGAAATTTCAGGATTGTAAAATCCAAGAACCAAATTTCAAATCACTTTTGAATGCCACTAGTAAACTCAGATATTAATTGCGGGAACTGGAATCCAAATTGAATGTACAGTAAGCACACTAGGAAATACTAACCCAAATCAAGAAGCTCCACTCTGGATAAAATCAAATGAAAAATCCAATCTCAACAACCATGTTTAGACATGAAATTAAGTGAAATATAAAATTGTCTAAACTGGAAATAATGCAATATTCTGCACTCTAAATCACTAATATAGCAATCACAAAACCATATAATGATATATGAGCTACCCTCCTGATGACACTGAATTTTTAAAAGGTTTTTGGCCCCCAGTGTAGCCAGGAGCCAAACAAACTTCTTTTTGATGAGGCAAGGAGAGGTGGGAAAGATAAACCGTCAGTTTACTAACTATGTATTCATGTATTACTATTAAGGATACTTGATTACAGTAGATTTTAAAAAAACGCTAATGATAAAATATTTTATTTTATTATTAGCATTTTTTAAAATCTACTGTAATCAAGCATCTAAATTTTAGCTGTCTTAAAATGGAATAGGGTGATTTTTAAGAAGGCTTGTGATTCCTAAAAAAATTAGCACAAATCCACTCTAGATCCTTTAGCATCCTTTTTGAGACACCCATAAACAATATTTATTATGAATTCCCCTCATTTTTGATTTGAAATTTGGTTATTGGATTTGACAATCCTTGTCAGGGAACCAACACTGACTGGCCGGCTTGCTAGCGTCTGGGAACTGGCGGGTTGCGGACTGGGTGGGCAGGGCCCACCAAAGGATTGGTGCTAACTTAATGAGTTAGGACATTGACTTGCCCAACCACGACCACAGACTGGCGGCGGGACAATAGTATCTATTACTCCTGTGAGAGTTATATATACAATTCCAAAAAGCTTGTTGGTATGGTCCAGTGGGAGTTTGGCAGCAGAGGCAGGCATTGGCTTGGGGGTGACAGGTGGCTTCATGTCTATTTAGTAGACAGGGAGGAAGCTGTATTTATCTCTGAACAGGCCAGGTTTGGTAATGTACCAAGGGCCTTCTTGGTTGTATCTAGTTCTCTCAGTGATTCTGGCCAAGGGGTCTTGGACTAGTATGTTGTCAGTGGTATAGTCTCTGTACTCAGGCTTTAGGGGGTACTCTGTGAAGTGGACAGGACCAAAGGGAGCACCTTGCAGGCGGTACGTAGCTGGCAGGTTGGCAGGGGGTCAGAGGATCTTTGAGTGAACTGGCAGATTACAAGGATAAAATACGGCAATAATTGGGGAAACCAATATCTCATAACCTTTATTTCAAAATAAATTTGGGGATTTGATATTGGCCTGACAGGTGTTTATCCCACACTGCCAGGCTTCACTTCTTGGTCGGGTTTTCTGGACTTGGGAAGGTTGGCATCAGGTGTCTCAGATGGCAGTGTGGCACTTGGCACTGGCGGTTTGCCACTGGCCACTTTGGGGTGAGAAGACTTTGAATCCTTCTGTTTATTGATTTGAGTGTTGGGTGCCTCTTTGGGTTCAGTACCTTCCCCAGGACTTTGGGAGAGTTTGGAATAATTCCCAGGGGGGAGATTGTCTATTTCACTGGGCAAACCACCAGTGTCAGGCGTTGGCACCTCAGGGGAATTCTCGGCATCTCGCACTGGTGGTTTGCTTGCAGAATCCTGCGGGACAGCTAAGGGTTTGGGTCCTGGCAGGCTGGTAGCAACTTCTTTAATTAGTAGCGGGTTGTTGTGTTCCCAGCCTATGAGTCTGGCGGTCCGTGAAATTTTTTGTCCAGGGTTTGACTCTGGTCCCGTATTTTGAGATTTAGGAGCATTCAAATTGTCATTCCTGACATCATCCCCTTCTTCCCCCAAAATTCCCCCGTTCAGGGCCTTCTTCTCAAGGTATTGTTGGATGGCCTGTTTGGCATTGGTTAGATTGCTCAAGGGTTCCCAGGTGCTTTTTTCCAGGGGGTAGCCTGCCCACTTGACATAGTACTGGGGGGTCTTGTAGTGGACTCAGTTGCCGTGGATGTATTCAACTTCATACTCAATTGAGTGGTCCTTCTGGATTGGTGGGGGGCTTGACTTGATCTTCTGGTGGGGTAGGGAGTTTCTGTCTTTTTTTGAACAACAGGGCACAGTGGAAAATGTTGTGGTTCTTCCACGTGGGGGTAGGTCTAACTTGAAGGCTACTTCTCCAATGAGCTTGGTGATCTTGTGTGGTTCACTTCTTCTGTGAGCTAGTTTTCTGCAAGACACATGCAGGGGCACGTTACAGGAATCCAAATAGACCTTGTCTCCAACTTGGAGGGGTTTACTGGGGGTCTGTTTTTGATCAGCAAAGGCCTTGTATATCTGTACGGCTTGGTTCAGGTTTGCTAGGCATACAGTTTGGGTGTCGTGGATCTGTTCAATCCAGGAACGTCCCAACGGGTTGGTTTCCTTGTTTCCAATGCTAGGGTCCCATGAGGGGTCAACCCCGTAGTTGGCTTTGAAAGGAGACATTCCAGTAGACGCATGGTCTTTGCTGTTGTAGGCGTACTGTGCCATGGGTAGCATCTCGGCCCAGTTATCTTGGTTGGTGTTGGCATAGCACTGTAGGTACTGTTCAAGTATTTGGTTCACTTGTTCAGTCTGGCTGTCAGTCTGTGGGTGGTAGGGGGTTGATACTCAGCGCTTTACCCCCAAGTCCTTCATCACCTGAGCCCAGTAGTTGGAGGTAAATTGTGGTCCTCTATCAGTGATGATTTCTGCTGGAGTGCCGTGTTGGGTTAGGATGTGGTCATGGAAATGTCTAGCTGTCTCTGCGACAGTGCAGTGGGTGGTGGTAGGGACAAAATAGGATATTTTAGTGAATCTATCTACTATGACTAGGATCACATTGAACGAATTAGAAGGGGGTAGTTCCACAATATAGTCCATTGAAATGGACTACCAGGGTCCCGCTGGTATGTCTAGTGATCTTAGAAAGCCCTCGGGTTTGGATCTACGGGGTTTGGTTTTTCCACATGCCTCACAGCCTTTGATGTAGGCGGCCACATCTTTGTCCAGTTGGGGCCAAGCATAATTTTTCTTGATTCCTTGGATTGTCTTGAGTCTGCCAGGGTGGCCGACTATCTCTGAATTGTGGTAGTCTATGAGTACTTTGGTCCTTATTTCACCTTCTGGTACATAGATCCAGTTGTATAACAGCAGGGTAGTTCCTTTCAATGATAATCCCTTCTTGTGGTGTCGGCTATCTGGGTCTGAGGTCAAGTTGGCAATGAGTTCCTCTGAATACTTGTCTAATTTCCGCGCCTCAATGATGTCAGGCTTACAGGCCATGATCTTTATGAACATCAGTTGGATGCCTAGGCTGGTGGGGTTGAGGAGTACATGGGTGTTGTGGTCCTTGGTTTCAGCTGTGGTGGGGATCATATCTGCTCTTCTTCTCAGTGTGTCAGGTACTATGTTGACTTTCCCGGGTTTGTAGTCAATTTTCAGGGTGTAGTTGGCCAGTTCTAGAGCCCATCTGGCCTGTCTCTGGTTCAACTGTCTGGGTTTAAAGAAGTAAACCAAGCTCTTGTGGTCAGTTAGGACTTTTACTGGGAATTCAGCGCCACATAGGTACCGGCGCCAATGTTTCAGGGTCTTTATTATTGCAAACATCTCCTTGTTGTAGATTGGGTAGTTTCCTTTGGCAGGCAGCATCTTCTTGGAGTAATATTCTACAAGATGTAGCATACTATCCCCTCCTTCCTGAAGAAGGACCCCTCTCACCGCAAAGTTGGACGTGTTGGTTTCCAGCACAAATGGCTTGGATGAGTTGGGCATGGCCAGGACAGGGGCAGAGGTGAAAGCAAGTTTCAAGGCAACAATGCAGTTGGGGTCCACTCAAAATGGACTTTGTCTGAGCAAAGGCAGGTCAGGGGCAGAGTAATCTGAGAAATTTTTTGATGAAGTCTCTACAGTAGTTTGCTAGCCCCAGGAAACTCCTAACATCTTTTCAACAGGTGGGGGTGGGCCAAGCTGTGACTGCGTCCACTTTATCTTGGGCCATGGCAAATCCACTAGTCTTTACTATGTATCCCAGGAATACTACCTCTGACTGAAAGAATTCACACTTCTTGAGCTTAGCGTGTAAATTGACTTGGGAGAGTTTCTCCAATATGAGGTCCAGGTGGTGCAGGTATTTCTTGTGAGACTTGCTGTAGATGAGGATGTTGTCCAGATATGCCACATAGAAGCGGTCAATGTATTCCCCCAGGACGGTGTTGATCATCCTTTGGAAGGTGCTGGGGGGCGTTACAGAGGCCAAAGGGCATCACCAGGTACTTGCACAGCCCATATTGGGTTTTAAAGGCAGTCTTGTACTTGTCTCCATCCTTGATTTGGATTTGGTTGAACGCATCTCAGAGGTCAATTTTTGAGTACACCTGGGCTCCAGTCAGTACATCACAGAGTCCATTGGCATTGGGGATGGGATAGCAGTTCTTCACCATGATGTTGTTCAGCTTTTGGTAATTTACGCAGGGACACATCCTGCTGTCTTTTTTCCTAAAAACAGCATGGGCAACAAGCAGGGGGCTTTCAACACCTGTATGAACCCTTTGTTTGTCATATTCTAAAGGCATGCTTTCAAGGCCACTTGCTTGAGGTGGTTACAGCTGGAGATGGGGCTGTGTTGCGTCTAGTCCCTAGCAGCAGGTCTATGGCATGGCCGTAGATTAAATGACTGGGTAGTTTGGTGGCTGCCTCTTCACTAAACATGTGGTCCCATTTATGTAGGGGCGTGGGTAGTATTCCAACACTATGTTCTATCTTTATGGTTAAGAGTTTGTTGGTAGGGGTTTGGCCATGGCTCATGCAAAAGGGGACAGTGTCACAAGATTCAGGTTGGCTCAACGTGGCAGTTTGTTTGCAATAGTTCAGGATCAGGCCATGTTTGTTGGACCAGGAGTTGCCCAGTATAAGGGGGTGGGGCAGTCTGGGTAGGAGGATCAGGGACAACGGGTACACATTATGTCCAATTGTCAATGGGAGTTCTTGTTCACACTCATAGCCCATGTCAAGAGAGCTGTTTCCCATGACCACCTGTAGGCTATGCTCTGAAGCTGTCATGCCTAGTTCCTTTGCCAGGCCGGCGTCAATGAAACTTTCATCAGCTCCTGTATGAATAAAAGCTTCAATCTGGCGCTTGTTTCCCAATAGTTCTATGGTCACTTGGATGAATTTGTAAGACTGAGAAGAAGTGTTTATTTGCGCCAGTGAGATTGGGGCAGTGTTCTTCTTAGGGCAGGCTCTGGTCAAGTGGCCTGCCTCATGGCAGTGGAAACAGAGTCCTTTGCAATAGTGTTGTTGGAGCTCTTTGGGTGTCATTCCTGTTCTGTTGGGAGTTGGTGCTTGGGTTTGGCGGGTCTGGGAGGGGCCAGCATTCTATTGGTTCATGCTAAGGCCCTTGCACAGGGGGACCAGATTGTCTAGGCTTAGGGTGGGCAGATGGTGCTTCAACAAGTCCTTCATTGCTAGGTTGACTCCCTTTTGGAAGATGATGGCCACCAGTTTGTCTTCCAGTTGGGTGTGAGTCTTTAGCTTGAGGAATTTTTCAATGTAAGCTTGGATGGGACAGGCACCCTGTTGGATTTCCAACAAGGAGTTTAGGGCGTAGTATCTGGTGTCGCAGTTTCCCCTGTGGCCATCAGTTCAGCTTCAAACTTGGCATATTCCAGGCAAAATTCCACGTCTTTGGCGGTGGCTTTACCAAACCAATCAAGGGTGTCTCCTGATAGCATGGCAGCTACTCCCAGTACCTTTTCAGTGTCACTGGAATAGGACAAGGCATTGGCTTGGAAATGTAGTCAGAGCACTGGCATGGCGTGGTGGGCCTCTTTGAGAGTGAGTTTTCCCATCTGGGGCATCTCCACTTTGATGAGGGATTGGTTGACTATCACATTCTGAACCTGAGAGGAGGGTCTTTTGGCGGTTTTGGCGGCGGGGTCAGAGTTCTTGGGGTCATCTGGGGTTACGTTTGTGTTCTTCCACGCGGAAGAAATCAGGTTTTTGGTCATCATAAATGTGTAATAAGTGATTATCATTACAAAAAACATACAAGATGCCCCAAGAATAATCAACATCTTGGGGCTCAGGGTACCAGTGTTAAAATAGATTGTCATAATGTCAGGGAATCAACCCTGACTGGCCAGCTTGCTGGCGTCTGGGAACTGGTGGGTTGTGGACTGGATGGGCAGGGCCCACCAAAGGATTGGTGCTAACTTAATGAGTTAGTACATTGACTTGCCCAACCACAACCACGGACTGGCGGCGGGGACAATAGTATCTATTACTCCCATAAGAGTTATATATACAATTCCAAAAAGCTTGTTGGTATGGTCCAGTGGGAGTTTGGCGGCAGAGGCGGGCATTGGCTTGGGGGTGACAGGTGGCTCATGTCTATTTGGTAGACAGGGAGGAAGCTGTATTTATCTCTGAACAGGCCAGGTTTGGTAATGTACCAAGGGCCTTCTTGGTTGTATCTAGTTCTCTCAGTGATTCTGGCCAAGGGGTCTTGGACTAGTATGTTGTCAGTGGTATAGTCTCTGTACTCAGGCTTTAGGGGGTACTCTGTGAAGTGGACAGGACCAAAGGGAGCACCTTGCAGGCGGTACGTAGCTGGCAGGTTGGCAGGGGGTCAGAGGATCTTTGAGTGAACTGGCAGATTACAAGGATAAAATACGGCAATAATTGGGGAAACCAATATCTCATAACCTTTATTTCAAAATAAATTTGGGGATTTGATATTGGCCTGACAGGTGTTTATCTCACACTGCCAGGCTTCACTTCTTGGTTGGGTTTTCTGGACTTGGGCGGGTTGGCATTGGGTGTCTCAGATGGTAGTGTGGCACTCGGCACTGGCGGTTTGCCACTGGCCGCTTTGGGGTGAGAAGAATTTGAATCCTTCTGTTTATTGATTTGAGTGTTGGGTGCCTCTTTGGGTTCAGTACCTTCCCCAGGACTTTGGGAGAGTTTGGAATAATTCCCAGGGGGATATTTGTCTATTTCACCAGGCAAACTGCTGGTGTCAGGTGTTGGTACCTTGGGGGAATTCTTGGCATCTTGCACTGGTGGTTTGCTTGCAGAATCCTGCAGGACAGCTAAGGGTTTGGGTCCTGGCAGGCTGGTAGCAACTTCTTTAATTAGTAGCAGGTTGTCATGTTCCCAGCCTATGAGTCTGGTGGTCCGTGAAATGTTTTGTCCAGGGTTTGACTCTGGTTCCGTATTTTGGATTTAGGAGCATCCAAATTGTCTTTCCTGACAATCCTGCAATTTCAGATTTTTTGATTTTTACATTATGTCTATGATTTGTTTGACATATAGGAAATCTCAAATTGTACATTAGAATCCTGCATTTCTGATTCATGTATCCCGCATTTGTTTGCTGTGTTTTGTCTTTTGTTAGTTGAGTTATTGCCTCAAGGGATTCAAAATTTGCTAATTCAAATAAATCAAAAAAAGTCAAATTAAATGGCTGATTTTATTAAATATTTTAATTTTCACTCAGCTGAGTTTCCCGCAAAAGTGATTTGAAATTTAGACCAAGGATTTGAAAATCCCACATTTTTAAGTTTAGGTTCTGAATTTACAGTAAAGATCCCAATTAGCTCATGTTAATAACAGGTAATCTCCAAGAAGGGTTCCTACTTGATCCCCAAATATATATACAAGAAAAGGTCTTCAAGAACAAAGATCTTCTCAAAAATGTCTATGGTACCTTCCACTGCATACTGCCAAGTGGATATATAGTACATATTTCACGTCAACACAAAATATTGACATGATTCTTTGTTATCATAGAGACTTGAGATAATCATGTACATTTTGGCTACAAGTTTGTCCTAAGACTTGCTACTGGTGGCCAAACATGTTGGACAACATCAAAAAGACTTAAACAATGCAAAGTATGTGAAAAGTATTCTCACTACAAAGAATTTCCAAAATCTGTAATGCTGGTCTCTATCACACAAACATTCAAGGTTTGGGAACTGGATATTGTGAGATCTATGCCAGGAGATATAAAGCAAAAAATACATTGTCATAGCTGTTGGCAACTTCTTCTCACCTTATCTATTAGTAAACCCCTTGGCTAATTAGAAGACTTGAGCCTACAATTTTCAATGGAAGGTTATCCAAACCTATCTGCAAAAATCCCAAGATCTTGATGGTATTCTTCCTTCTGAATCTGAATCTAGAGGTAGATGACCTTCTGGAAGCCCAAAAAAGACAATTATTCCCAAATATACCGCAGAGAATAACTCAACCCCCTAGGTATTCTTTCTGCTCCCAAAAGCCTGTTAAGGCTATAAATATCTAGTGATCTCTTCATAAATAAACTTATAATTTCTTGCTCTATATATAATTCATTTGAGTACAATCCTCATAAACTGTAAGGAACTTATACTCAGCTTATAAGTTTTTATAATGTTATCAAATCCAAACTAGTAGATTCCGCCCTAGGTCTCAGTCATTTTTTTAATTATTATAAACAATAGTAGCTGTTATTTATTCATAGTTATAACATCTTATTTTCTTTGAAGAGCTGGTACTATCTTTAATTGTAGTCAACTTCATCTTGTGAACACTTCCCAAGATTCCAACTATAGCCATTGACTATGCAAAAAGATGTCCTATAGCTCAAGAAACAAAATAACACAAATGAAGCAATGTGAGACAATTAATGGCAAAAAATTATCATCAAGCTTGGGAATAACAACATCCTAATAACATATAGAGAAACAAATCTTACTGCTGTGGATAACAACATCTACCTTTCTAATAACGGGATTAAACATATGGTTGCCAGTCTATATCACACACAAGCTAATGAGAGAGTGGAAAGGTTAAATGGTTCTTTTTTAGAGGCACTTTTTAAATCATCCATCAATGACACATGCCTCTGGAATGATATTCTACCAACAGCACTAATGGTATGTCATACCTATGTAAGCTGCAATACAGGAAAAAGCCTTTATGAACCTGTATATGGGCACAAACCAACCATTTTTAGTATCACTCTGGGGCCACACCAACCTTACCTAAAAGAGTACCTGGCAACAATGAACCAGCAGTAAAACAAGCTAGACAAGAACAGGAAGCCAAAGAAAAGGAAAGAGTGGAGAGGGAAGCAATACCACTCCATAAAGAAGAATTCCAAGTAGAATATTATTTGGGTAGTAAATCAAAATCTACACAAGTTATAATCATGACTAAGAGTACCTGGTGTTGTCATGGAAGTCAACTCAAATAAAACCTATCTTGTCAAAGAAATTGGTACTTTTACAATATTAAAACTTATTCATAATGACTAACTTGTCCTCTGTAAGGCAATAAACACCCAAAACAATTCCTAACTACCTGCTCCCAATATCAAACTGGATTAATATCAAGTTTTAATCACAGATAACCTTAATAAAATCACTAAAGCTCTGCCTTACAGAACCCTAGGGGGATATGTCACAACATCTACAATTACTCTTGCTCAGAAAAACTATTTCCTTAGAAGTTCCATGGTTAATTAATGATTGGTGGCATTCTTATCAAATTTTAATCTTATACAGGATCAAATGATTTAGAATCCTAAATGAAACACTATCCATACAAGCTCCATGACTCCCATGATGAACATGGACAGTAAATGGCTTTCTGTGATACTATATAATCTTCTTTCTTCATATCAAATTCTTTATCATTATCTTCTCAATTTTCTCATTTATCTTGTTTATTATACTTCTCAGAAGTGTATACTCAACAATGGCATTTAATATCCTCTTCAAGTATTCAAGGATCTCATTCTTCTTGTAGAATCTATGCACTAAATTGTCAACTGTGTCCTCCATGGGTTCATGTTGGCTTTTCTTGAAGCAGGTGAGACTTCATTTTCAATATCCCTAATAATCTTGTCAGCCCTGTCTTTTGACTTCTTCAGGCCCTCAAACAGCTTGCCAAAGAATGGCTCACTAACTCACACTGGCTTTAAAAATAGGTTGATTCATCCTTTTTGTAAAATTTGGTCTTGGTACATATTGTTCACCTAATGATGTTCAGAGGCCACCAAGGTGTGTCCTGGGTTAAAGTTAGATCCAGCTGATTCAGGTTGCCATATATAGGTATAAAAGTCTGCAAGAAGGAAACTATGCTGTACTTGTGTTACATCCAAGATCAATGCTTCATCTGCCAACATGTCTCACAACATGCAGGGGGTGCACATAGATTTGTCCTGTTATGTATCTAATAACATAATCCCACCCCTTCAAATGTAGATATAGAGTAATATCCCCAAGTTAGAAGTAAAGTCAATTCCGGACAAAAATCCTTCTATAAGCTATTTGTAACTCAAACCATACTTGAATAATGCCACAATGCTACCCTATTGTGAATTGTTGGTTTGATTTCTTATATATAACCACTTTCTTAACTTTTTTCTTTTTGGGAAATTTTTAAGAGCTTAAAAAATTCCTTGCATTTTTCTCCTAAGCATGGAATTATATTTCTATCAACCCTATATAATAGTCTATATCATTCCTGCTATTTTTATAACTATTTTTAAGCTTTTAGATTCTCTATCAACAATTTCCATTAGTAGAATATACCTAAAAATCAACCATAAGTCTTATATTAACTGCTTTAAAGAACTTCACTTTCTGTCTGAACAGTTTTGATAGTCCTTTAATAGTAATTTCAATGTTTCATTGTTAAGAAATTAATGTTTTTCCATCAAAGTATCAACATTTCATAATTTTCTTTTGAAGTTTTATCAATGATTGTTGGTGCTTTGTCATTATATCAAACCACCTTGATAAATTGTTTCCTGTGAATATTTTTACTCTTGCCATCAAAGAAAACTTCATCAGTGAATTTTTTATTAGCATCTCAAATTTTCCCTGGGAAACCAAGTATTAAAATAACAAGAAGTGATTTCTAGCCACCTAGACTTTCAACCATTACATAAGACAATACCTGGTGTCCCTTCAACTACTTATTCTATTAAATTATATACCTAACATATCTTTTCTTTTTCCATCCAGGTGATGATTCTGGGAATTGCCAATTGCAGAGTAACCATCTCCATTTATTAAGTACCCCAATCCATTGAGATACAGAAGCTATCCCCCCAAATAGATATCACAATGGTGGTCTTAGACTTCTCATTACTGTATGATAGTCATGTATTTTCATCCTACAAGCTATCTAAAAGAGATTGTGATGATCCACGTGTGGGGCTATTCTTCAGGTGTGGGCTGATGCTGTCCAAGCAGAGAACAATTTCCTGTGAGAGGTAAGTTTTTGTTGTTTTGTTTGTTTGCCCAGCTTTAGTGACAGGAGCTTTGCTCAACCAAGGTGTTTGGGGTTTTGTTTTTGCCTTGGGGTGCCAGTAGGATAGCCTTCTATTGATACCTTAGAAGGGTAGAGAGATTACCCAGGTATTGAGCAACTAGGGTTATTGCTGGCATGTTCAAAGCTACAGATAGATGTTAGCCTTGCCAATGTACTCTATCTAATCCTATGCAAGAGAACTACAGACTACAATAGAATAGAACTTTGAAGATAATTACGTTTATTGAAACTGGAGTACAATCTAGCCAGTGGCTGCAATCTATCCAGGTTTAAATAAAAACTTTTTATCATCCTTTCAGGTGACTGTATCAATATATACTGCACCAACCCTTGTTCATGTCCTTTCAGACAGTTCTCAGTGGCTACCTTTGCAATAGGTCTATCTTTGCTGGCTGTGCCTATCCTGATTGGCTGTCCTTGACATGTGTGCTGTTACTGGCATTTGAAAGGCTGCATGGCACCTCATCTACAGCCTACGCTCTTCTTAAGCTAGCCTACTGGCAGTTATCAATTGCTGTATCCTTACATGCCTATTATTGCACTAGGGAGCTACGCCATATTTGGTTGATCCTTAGAAATGGTCCCTGTTCTGTCCTCCTACATTGGAAGGTAGATTCTGGTATTCCTGTTTTTCCATTTACAGGGTGTTGGGAATTTTAACCAAGCAATGATGCCAATTATGACAGAGCTCACAGATTGGGATTGCTACAACCAAATCCATAAATTAGTAGTACAAAATACAATGACACTAATTATGACGGAGCTTGCAGATATGAATTGTAGCTACCAAATAACATAAATTGGTAGTATAAGCTACATGCAATTAGATTAGCAGTAGTCTGCTGACCTAAGCCTAATACTAGCCAATGACAAGCGCCACTGCAGCAATTAATGACATATAATTTTCTGCCGCAGCACTTAATAAATACACAAAGCGCTGTGGCGCCGCCTAGCAATTAGATTAAGCACCAAGGCGCTAAACTACTTTTACATCAAGCGCCGCTGCGCCAACTGAAAATTCTTGCAAGCGCTGCGGCGCCGCCTGGCAAATATTACAGGTGCCACCGCGCCGCCTTACCTTTACATTGAGTGCCAAGGCGCAGGTTTGATTCCCCATAATCTCAAATTTCCTTAATTGTCACATTAATAAGCATTAAGCTGCAGTACGCTAAGAAAGCAGGAAGTGATCCTGAAGTAACTAATTATTCCACGCCAGCAAGGATCACCTGTGCTGGGTGAAGATGAAGATATTCTATTGGTTGACGTGCAAGAAGCGCCAAACCTAGATTAATAATTACCCAAATTAGGGGCATTTTAGAATGTCCTAGAAGATATTGCTAGCAGCCCAGGGATTACCCTTGTAGTAGTTATAAGAAAAATTAATCATTTACAATAAAATGGACCTTGAATCTTTGGAACCATATTTATTTTATCCTTAATCTGGTTGACCTTTATCCTAAACCTTAAGTGCTTCTGCACAATCAGAAGCCATTACTGGGCAATAATCATGGTCCTGCTCAATCCTGGCTCTTCTGCTACAATACTACTCATATCCTCACATATGACTGTATTCTGGCAAATGTCCTGTGCCCTCTAATCTCTAATAATTGTTGCGCTGTAATGCAAAAAGCGCAACACAGGGCTTAATCAGTGATCCTTTTCTGACTGGCAAGCCTTCTATATATTAATCAGACGGTTTGAATTGGGGATTATATGCCATATAATGACAGACTCAATCCAATATTGACTCATGGATTATCCGCCGTTTAATGCTGACCCAAACCAATAAGGAACTAATTATACGCCATGTAATACTGATCCAAACTTGGTATTTCCTAGCCATTTGCACATCACTTGTTTGATATGATCATATACGTCCTTCAGGCTGGGTGGGACTGAGTTGATACAACATCCATTAGGATGGAATTAGAGATATACAATTGATGATCTGAATATTACACAGCATGCAGTCACTAATATAAACTATAGCGGCAAGTGTTAATATGCTGTATAATTGTTATATCAATTATAATAGACATACAATTATACAGTTTATAATCAATACAATATACGGCATATAATTGCTATATCTATTATAATAAACCAGTTATTATAGGGCCTATAATCACTACACATATAAGAATGATAATCTAGTGATAATACAGCGTGTAGCTGATAAGATCTGCATGCAATGATTAGCCTGACAATTTGCGGTCAATCAGCCTAATCTCACACCAGGGATGGTTATGCTAAGATAGTGTAAGCATTCCTAGACCAGCTGGGGCTATAATACAACTGGATTTCCTTTGGAAGGTGAGAATGCTGGGGCAGAATTGCACTTCCAGAGGACTAAATGGGTGAATAATACAATTGGTGACCCTTGGGATGAGGAAGTGTTGAAGAAAAACTTAAATCCTTATACAATATGGGGTGTGAATATATCTGGGCCATTTCAGCTCAAAAGAGTCTGAGAGTTTATCTGTCTATGCATTATGGGTGGTTTCAAGAGAGAGTTTCACTAACACTGTTCAAATAAAAGGGGGCCACCTGCAAGACAGTTTTCTAGAAAAGCAGCTGTTTAACCCAAGGGATCAGAGTGGTGCCCAGAAAGTGCAGTTGATCACTCTTCAAATTCCAAAACTAACTACTTGGGGAGCAAAGAGGATAGAGTGTAGCATTTATAAAGTGGATTCTTGTCTCTGAAAGCCTTGATTAAAGACACTTATGGTGTATAAAAAGAGATATAAGTCCTAGATAGATACCATCTATAGTGTCTAATAGAGAAAAAAAAATAGAAGAACTATGTCACGTCTCATACCAGAGTCCGGCTGGGCTCCTGCAGGGGAAGCAGGCCAGGACTGGAAGTCCATAGTCACAATAGGCACAATTTGGACTAGTTAGTTGACTGCAGTAGCTAAGAAACGCCAACTCCCAGTATGGGGCACAACCTGGTTGGCCAGCCCCAATACTGTGATGTAGAAAAGCCCCAACTTACTAAAGCCCTGGGAAGGAGGCACGTTGGGTAGGGGAGAGCAGTAGAAATCTCCTTCATAGCAGGCAAGATGGTCTCTCTAGCACAACCAGGAGGGAGATCCAGATGATGGGGGTGGTAGTACTCCAAGTCAAGAGTGCGGGGTGGATTGACTGAGGTATTAGGAGTGTTGTGAATGCCGCCATTCACCATGTTTTGATTTTGCCTTTGTTGGGTTATTTTGAGGACAAATCCCTCTCTTTTGCTTTTGCCTCTCAAAATGAGTCTATATCCAAACTGGGAAATACAATTGTTTGGTTTCCTGACTCTGCGCAACTCACTTGCCCCACTCATGCTGGTGGCAAGTGATCATACCGTCCTGGTAGTGTTTTGTGGTATTGCCAACCACTATATATTCTTTTTCCTATTCACCAATAAAATTAAGTTCTATTCACATTTTTGTCTTTGTGTCTTCCAGTACTTTGGCGCCTCTCTCTATTCACAACTAGTAGATATTATTCAATCAGGGCCACAAGGCAATTGCATAGCCTTCCCTGACATTCTAACCAAGACTTAGTACAAATCCAATCCTAAGGTTAGGATTTCCTGTTGTGACTCTGTGCCGCGTCTCAGATCACAACAAAAATGATGCTCACTACAGGGTCTGTAAGCCCCTTGGTTATCCCTTTTGCAATAACGTTTTCAGGACCTTTGCCTCCTCCCATACAAGAGCCAACTTCACCTGAAATTACCAGTCCTCCTATTGAGGAAGATATTGCCAACCAGCCTATTGTCCCTACTTTGTTGAACCTTGGGAGTGGTCCCTGCCTAGTGACCTACCCTTTGGGTACCCCTGACTTGGAACAAGTCATGGTGGTAGCCCTGAGGATATCCCGTGACAGAGCCATCCCTTGCCTCCAGCTTCAGTTCAGCCAAGCAGAATACTATAAATTGATAGTAGCTCCACAATTTCCCAAGCATCTTCTCTCAGCAACTGGCTCTGATGAACACTTATTGTCATCCTTTGTACAACCCACTTTAGCCCATCATCAAATAGTATTAGGGCTCCACATTCAGGAGATTTCATTGCTACAAGCCGCCGTCACTTATCACTGGGATCAGTTTGCAGCATACCAGCAGTAGATAAACTCCTTTTTCTCCTTAGTATCTAATAATCATTGCAACTCTGTCACCTCCCAATCCTTCTTGGTCAACTCCATCAAACAAATGTGCCAGTTTATCCCCAATTATGTCAGAGAGTGTCTTCATGAGTTCTGCCAGTTGGAACAGCCCTGTTGTGCCCAAGTAGATTCCACGCTAAACACATATCTCTCCAATTTTGAACAACTTGTGCAGCAACTCAACAAGTTCAGTGCTTACTCCTTCAACCAATTACAGCAAGTAGCAGTCCATGCTGCAAAGGGCCTCCGCAAACTTGGTAAGGAATTGGATCAAGAAAGGGCTGCTACTGCTGCTATCATTGCCAAACTCCAGACTCAAGTGAATAGATTTTCTACACCCAAACCAGATGCCCTGCCTTCTCCTCCATCTTATGATTTGGCAGATAGAGAGCAGAGACTATGGGATGCCATTTGAAAGTTGAGAACGTCCACCCACAGCCAGGATCTCCCTACCAAAGCCCCTCAGCCTGATTCACAAGTGCTTGCTCTGACGACTCAGGTTGCTGACTTCAACAAGAGGTTGCTACCTTGCGTGAGGTGACAGTGTCTGTTGTTAGTCCAACTGGGGTTGTTGGTGAAGATGGCTGTTGCCCTGGCTTGTCAGGACTCCCCCATTCACTGTGCTAGAGAGTTGATAGCTCTAGCCAATGAGGTGGACCATTTGAAACAAGATCATTCTGAACTTGATAAGGACGTGCAAGAAATGAGTGAGTTAATTGATTCTGTGAATGACAGGTTTGCCCCTTGCCTTTTGGTGGATCTGTCTCTTACATCCCAACTGGATGAACTGTCCTCATTAGTAACAGCACAGGGCCAGTGCCTGGATGTTACTGAGCGGCAGACCACCCTAGCTAATAATATGGGCACCTGCACTGCTGAGACCCTGACTACTCTTGAGGAAAGTGTTTGCCAGCTGTGAGCCAGACAGCCCCCCTCCAAATCCAAAGCAGAATTCTCCCTGCGCATAAATTTACTTGATAGCATCAATGGTGGCCCAACTCCAGAAGCACATTTCAAGCCTACCTTTAAGCAAGTCTTTGACCCCAAAATCTCAATCATTGCAGCTTTCCTAACTATCTATGAAACTGCCATGAGAAGAGTCTTGGATGAGGTTAAGAAGGAACACATTCTAACCTGTCTGCACCTGAACTGTCAAGAGGTAGTAGTGCCAGAGCTGCCCACCATCAAGGCCTGGGAAGATATGAAGCAGCTTCTGATTGACAAGTTTGGCGGTGACCTTAGTTTGAAAGTGAAGAAGGACTCCTTCATGAACATTGCTTTCAAACCAAAGGAGACACTAGCTGAGTTCACAGACAGATTCTACATGGAAGGACAGCAACTGATAACAAGCAGACAATTTACAGCCTATGAAGCTTACATGGCTTGCGCTCAAGCTCTCAAAGTTGACCAGCTTCTGTGCCTTCACTTCAAAGCTCATAAGGCTATGCTTTTCTCCATGAAGAGCATAAATACGCTGTTGCAGGATATGTACCTTACCCATTCTGGAGCAGTTGTTAGGGAAGGTTAAGCTACTTCTAACTCTTGTTTGTCTTCATGTGGCCTGTGTATCCTCATCATGAACTCACAGAATCCTCCTTGACGTCAAGGTTGCCCCAACTGTGGTCAGATAGGTCATCATTCTTTAGTCTGCACTGCCGGCAGGTCAAAGGAGCTGATCCAAAAGAGCAGGCGGGAAAAGAGCAATCAATCTAGAGGCAGAGACGCTCTTGGTTGATGATTCTTCCCAGTCTCTATCAATCCCTCCCTCTATAACTGACTCTGAGCCTGCTGATAATGAGGCTCCTCCTATCCTCCTCTTGTTCCACAAAATCTTTGATGACTCTGACATGGACAATTCCAATATGAAAGATCCCAACGCCTATGGGTATTCAGTCCTTGCTGTCCCCAAAACTATTGCAGCCCCTTATAAGCTATGTTCTGGGAAGAATACAACAACTGCCAAGCCTCTGCCTGAAGCCAAAGAGTTTTTATCTTTCCCATACCTCACTCAAGCCAAGAGATTCCCTGTACTTTTTGATTCTTCCAAGGAAGCTGCTGAGGTTGCTGATGCTGTTTTTAAAAATGTCTCAGTCTTGCTTCCTCTCCAGACAGTCTATAAGGAGTTCCCATTCCTAAGATGCATGATCAAAAAGTGGGACAAAGAACTAGCAGAAGTCCAAGACATTCTGGCTGTCCTCCCTCCCTTTGGTTGTACTACCACTTGAGTGGAAATATCCATCCAAAAAGTGAAAATTAAGGCTGTCTTGGACACTAGATCTTCTGTTAATGTTGTCTCCTCAAAGCTTGTTAAGAAGCTCAAGCTTGCCACCAACCTCAACTATCACCAGTTGTATGGTACAGCTGGGCTATCCATGACTTGCGCTATAGGAGCTTATTATGCTCTTCCCATGCAGTTTGGCAAACTACTCTTGGCCGCACCTGCTGTTGTCTTGGAGAATGAGAGCTACAACCTTCTAGTTGGCACTCAATTCCTTAGGGAATACAATAAGTCATCAACTTAAAGGACTTCTACCTCTCTATCTTAGGGTACAAGGTCCCTCTAATCTTTGAAGAGCCAGTTAAAGTCTCTGGGAAGCACCTCAAGACATGTGCCTTAGAATATCCCACTGGTGTTTTCACTCTGAAATACTGTACCCATTCCTTTGACATGAAGTGTCCTCCTATGGCTTACCCTGCGTCTGAAGAAATCCCTCTCTTGGCCACCACTGCTTTAACCATTCCCCCTGTATCTCAGGCTATCCTAGACTCCCAAATATTCTATGAGCTACCTGGGTGTACGTTCCTAGAGTTATACTCTCCTCCCTTGCTAGGACGCAATGAACCCTATCTCTGTCTGTAAATCTTGGATGTCTCTCATAAAGACCCTGTTCAATTGCTGGTTGCCAAATTAACTGCTCTCCCCATACATGTGTCTAGAGGGCAGGTTGTTGGCTATGGCAAGTTGTTTAATGCCCCTGACGTCCTATCACTACATCCCTTTGGTATGTTCCAGGACTTTAATTTACCTGAGGACAAGCCCCAAGTCCTATCCTTGTTCACTGCTCAAGTCTTCCTGCAACTATCCCCAGATCAACAGAAAGAGGTGCTTGATCTACTGTATCAGTTTTCAGATATCTTTTCTAAAGATAGCACTGATTATGGTCTATCCAAAGGCGTCATTCATCATATTGATACTGGTGATGCTCCCCCCTTCCGTGCTAAACCTTATTGCTGCAGTCATGTAGAAGATGCTCAGGTGTCTAAAGAGCTCAAACAACTATTAGACGCTGGGCTGCTGGCGCCTTCCCAAAGTCCTTGGGCATCCCCACTACTCATCTTAAAAAAAGAAGGATGGGGGTCATTGTATTGTGATGGACTATTGCCAATTGAACTCTTTGACCAAGAAGGACTCATACCCCTTGCCACATATTGATGATGCTCTCCGACAACTTGGAGGCTCTAAGTTCTTCTCTGTCATGGATCTGGCGTCTGGATACTGGCAAGTTGATCTCTCTCCCAAAGATAGACAGAAGGCTGCGCTCATCACTTCCAAAGGATTGTTTGAGCCTACACAAATTCTGCAAGGGCTCTGCAATGCTCCAGCTACTTTCTAACAAGTCATGGACTCCATCCTGCGTGATTTGAAGCTCTCATGTGTTTTAGTGTACTTAGATGATATAACTGTCTTCATTGCTACCTTCACTGATCACCTGGCCCATCTTAAAGAGGTGTTCATAAAGATTTGGAAGCTAGACTTAAGTTAAAACCAACTAAGTGTGCCTTCTTCAAGGAACGCCTTGAATTCTTAGGGCATGAGGTGACTCAAACATGAATTTGCCACATGACTAAGAAAGTTGAGGCCATTGACAAGATGCTTCTGCCCACCAACCTGCGAGAAGTTCAAGTCTTTCTGGGCATGATGGGATACTACAGACAATTCATCCCTGATTTTGCTGACACTAGTAAACTCTTGATCCAGCTGCTGTGTAATGTCCCTTTCAAATGGACCGCCAGCCAACAACAAGCCTTTGAGACCCTCAAAAAAAAGCTCAAAGAGGCTTATATCCTAGTATATTCTGACTAAAATAAGGAAATCATCCTTTAAACTGATGCTAGCAAGCTGGCCATTAGAGCTATCTTGGCTCAATTGGATGATGAAGGTGTGGATCATCCTGTAGCTTATACCTCTTGTGTCCTGAATAAGCATGAGAAAATTTACAGTGTGACCAAGAAAAATTGCCTTGCTGTGCTGCATGCTGTCAAGCAGTTCTGTCATTACGTGTATGGCACCCATTTTGCTGTGGTCACTGACCATGCTTTGCTCAAATGGTTACAATAACTTAAGGAACCAGAAAGACAACTAGCTAGATGGGCTCTCTGCCTCCAAGGGTATGAATTCACTGTGCTGCACTTCCCTGGGATTTAACATCAGAATGCTGATGGACTGTCCAGAATTCCCATCCTTGCTCTACACCCTGCTGAGGCTGACAGGTTGTACAAACTAATTGGATATCCTTCTTTGTGGGAGAACAAGACAGAAGAAGTTTGAGTCACCCTCTCTAAATTATCTGAAGACACACTCATTTGTGACAATCAGCTTTTCAAGAAAGGACAAGACCACTAATTGCCTTATGTAAGGTCTATTCTTTGCCTTTTGTTGGTGCTCCAAGCTCATAAAGAGAAGGGACACAGAGGCGTTGCCAAGACTTATGCCTGGCTCCAGAAGAAATAATTCTGGTGAAATCTTTGCCTGCTGATTCCATATGTCATTGCTAGTTGCCATGATTGTAAGCTCCAATAACCTTGAGCTTCCTCATAAAAGTTCAACCTAGTCCCCCCTCAACACGCATTTCACACTGTCAGCATTGACACTGTAGGATCTCTCCCTTACTCCCGCTCTGGTTGCCGCTTTATCCTAATTGCTGTTAATCATTTTAGCAAGTGGGTAGAAGCTTGCCCTACTAAGGACATCCCTGCCAAGACAACCTCTGTCTTTCTGCTGCAAGATGTATTCTTTTGTCATGGCTGCCCTCAAGTGTTGTTGTCTGACAACAGGACTAACTTCAACAACAAGTTAGTAATCTCTGTTGTTGAAGCCTTGGGGTCTCACCCATCTTTCTCTCCCCCCTATAATCCTTCCACCAATGGGGCGGCTGAGCGCGCAAATTCAACTCTGGTTTCTATCATGAGGAAACTCACTTACTCTGATACCCCCAACTGGGATCTATACTTACCTACTGCTCTTTTTTCCTATTGCCTTAGCAAATATTGCGTCACCAGGTATTCCCCTTTTGCTATGTTTTATGGTTGTGAAGCCACCACTCCGTTGCTCTTGGGGGCCCTCTACTCTTCTCTGATAAGACCATAAACCCTGATGACCATATCAAAGATCTAGTCAACCAAATCATTGATATTCAGGCCACTGCATACACTTCTGCATATAAGACCAAGGTGCTTGAGCTCTCTCCTGACAATGCTGGACACTCTCCTTTGCCTGAGTTCAACATTGGGGACCACATTCTTTACTATCAGCATAGAGTAGGAGGACACGCTCATAAACTAGAATTGTTGTGGATTGGGCCCTTGGAAGTGACCTTCAAGCAAGAATCAGAGTATACTGTAAAACTCCTCTCCAGTGGTTGACTGTTTGCCTGTGTGCATTCCAAGTTTCTCCGCAAGTACCCCCCCCCTAAGGCCAATCTAGAGGGGGCAATGTTGTAAATGCTGCCATTTACCATGTTTTGATTTTGCCTTTGATGGGTTATTTCAAGGATGAGTCTCCCTCTTTTGTGTTTTCCCTTTGAAATGAGTCTGGCTCTAATTTGGGAAATTCAATTGTTCAGTTTCCTGATTCTGTGTAACTCACTTGCCCCACTCATGCTTGTGGCAAGTGATCCTACTGTCCATGTACTGTTTTGTGGTAAAGCTACACAGTATATATTGCATTTCACTTCTATCAATAAAATTTAAGTTATATTCACATTTTTGTCTTTGTGTCTCCACATACTTTGGCGCCTCTCTAGCCATGTCTAGCAGATATTATTCAATCAGGGCCACAAGGTAATTGCATAGCCTTCCTTGCCATTCTAACTGAGACTTAGTACAAATCTAATCCTGAGGTTAGGATTTCCCGTTGTGACTCTGTGCCGCACCTCAGATCACAACAGACATCTTCAAACTAATTCAGTAAATAATAGTGTGAGAAACTTTCTTGGGTTTTTTTCAGTAAATATTTGGATAAATATCCAGGTATATTCTGACAGAGATCCTCAAGAATTTGATGAGGATTGAAGTAGAGGCCTAAGGGGGAGGTGTAACTTTACAGGTGGTTGAGATATGTTATACTGGGAGGGTTGACTGGTAACTGGGGCAGTGAGAGGTACTTGAGATGTGTGAATGCCTTGACTGTCTTAAAAGAATTGGTGATGCATGACATCACACTCCTACTTGGAAATCAGTGTGACTGGCTGATATACTGGGAACTCAAGAAAGGGCATCTGTGTATCTTTATATAAATGGCTAGGGTTGTGGGCATTAAAGGCCAGCTTGATAAACATGTCTCAACCTTCTGGTGTGTTAAGCGCCCAGTATAATTGTGAGTATCAAAAAGCATCTGATTAAACATCTTAGGGTTACAATCTCAGATGTTGTCTGAAATGCTGTAGAATATTAAATCCCCCAAGTGTTATCTGCATAGCCAACAGTTAATATTGACACATGTTGTCAGGATTGACAATTCTTCCTCCCTAGAAACCCAGGCCCAGGAGCAGAGATCAAACCCCAAACTTGGATTCCTTTGGGCCGCCGGGCCTGTGGACCGCAGGATCACGTTTTTCTGGGATTGAACCCCCACAAGCTGATACCAAGAATGTTGAGCCATGCAGTAAAAAGATCCAAACCAAGGAAATCATTGCACCAAATGGAGGATGTCAAAACCGCAGGCTTGACCTGCCAGCAAGGTTTCAACCAAGCAGGTTTGTGACCCGCAATCCAATTACCTGGTCACCAAAGCCAGACTAGGAATTCAACTTGAATCACCAAATCCATCAACATGAACAGATGATGATCCTTCACGGTGGATACCTTGATTTGGCGCTTAACTCATTATCAGGATCAAGCCACCCCCCTCTTCCATCCAGCTGTGTGATCACCAATTATGTTCCTGCTATTCATTGATTCACAATAGCTATATAATCACTATCTCATAATAAAGATTATTATCTATCTTCTAAATATTTTCCCTGTGTAACTCTGCTAAAACAGCACAGTTACAACATTGGTAGCACAGGTAGGTTCTCCATCCTACCTTATCTTGAAAAAATTCTGCCTGTTGCCCGCACACGCCGCGGCCAACAAATCCTCGACAGAATTATTTCTGGCCTTCTGCCCGACTGGACTCTGTATACTCCTGGTACTGAGATACCTGATGGTTTTGTTCCCTACCAAAACACAGTGATCCCGCTACCCGCCTTCAATGCCCTGTCCGCCCAAGGGCTCTTTCAGGCACCTTCCTTGATGCCACAACCAGCTGAAAAAACCACCATGCCTACCTATGTTGCACAAAGACTTTGCAGCGCCGCCTTAGAGCCCTTTGCAGGGGCCAACAACAACAATGCTGCCGCATGGATCCAGTCCGCCCAAAGCAAGCTGGCTCAGATGGAATGCCCTAGCAATTTTGGATTGCAGAGATTTCCATTTGCCTGACCCATGACACTGGCACCTGATGTGACAAGTGGCAAAAAGAGCATACTGACAAGAACTGGGACACCTTCAAACAGGACTTCTTGGCAATATTTGTGCTTAAGGATACTGCGCTCATGATCATACGCCAAGTAATGAACCTTACCCAGACAGACACCGTTAAAGAACTCACCCACGCCTACAAGGAACTCTGTCTCTGTGCCCCATCCAACATGGCCTTTGATACCCCAGCAACACACCTCATGTACTACGACACCCTCAAGTTGCATGTGATGAGACATGTGAACCTGGACCAGGTGACCAACCTGCAAAGCCTGTACTGTGAAGCAGAAAAGCAGAACAAACATCCAACGCTTTGCACAAGGCACAGACTGGGAAACAAGAAAGGCCCAAGGACTCCCATCCAAGCGGGTGCTCCTCTCAACCACCTCCTGGAGGTAACAGCAAAAACAACAACCACAAACCCACGGGTTTGAATGGGAATGGGAATGGAAATAACGGCTAATCAAATTATACCCATTTCCATGTCACCGCCACCCAAGGCAACCAAGATGAAGGAAAAGTCTGGGGAGAGCACTAAGCAAGCCAAGCTCTCCCCACGCAACTCCTGACTCACCCAACAATGAATACTGACCCAAGGACGTGGACCAATGTCCAATGATCCAAGTACCCTCAGAAGACCTGGTACTATACACCATTGCCAGACATCCTAATAAATTGATGTCTTACCCTTTCCACTTTTGCAGTTACACAGGTTCAGCACTCCTGGACTTGGGCGCAGACCAAACTTTAGTCAACAGCAGCTTTGTGGATAAATTCAAGCTGGCCACTAATCCTTTGTGGATTAAAAACATGGTCCTGGCTGATGGGCAACTGTGGTAAGTTTGACTCCCTTAAACTTGACTCCCTGGTACTCGACACTTTGTTGAGTACCAGGGAGTTGAGTGCCGCATATGTGAATCTATTAGTATTTTTGGCTTAACCAATTTTAAGCTAATTTTTACTAGTAATTTAGGGGTTTGAAACCAAAAACCAAGGTTGGATTTACTTGAACTCAACTCTGTTTAATAAAATGGTTAGCTAAAATACCAATTTAAGGGGCAATTTATAAGTAAATTTACTAATAGAAATGAAAAAAACCTGTGTTTGACACTCTAAACTCAAAAGTGACCAGTTTGACACTTTTTAAGCTAAATCAATATTTTATTAATAAAATACTTATGCGCTTATATAAAAATTGTTATTTTTATTATTAGTGTCCATAGTTGTTGATTAGGCTCCCAAGCACCACTATACTGGATTTGGCGGTATATACATTAATCAAGTACCCCACTTATTTTACATTATGTCATTCCCGGGTTTTTGGATTAAGTGGTGCCACATAAATTAAGCCCAATTTATTAAGAGATTTAATATGTAATTTATAAAAAACTGAAACTTGACACTTTCTTTGTTCAACTCTATCCACTTGACACCTGATTAGTTTTGGATTTAACTAATCAAAGGCTTGGAATTAAGGCTAAACTAATATGTGACACACTATGAGCGCCACTTGACACTCACCCACTTGACACTTTAACTTGGGGATTAGTACAGAGAGCTTCTTAACGTTTTAACCAACACTATGGTAAATAATTCACTCCCAGCTCCTCACAGCATACCCTAATCACTAATAAACACATTTCCACTTATTTACTTTTTTAACTTATGTTGTATTTTTTTATTTTTGAGCATACCAAACTGCCTTGCTTTTGGGTTAACTTTCAAACCTGGTTTAAATTTAAGCAAGTTTTATATGTAAAAAACATAGTAAATTTGATGTTTCTGCTCAACTCTGGCATACTCGACAGTGATAATTCAGCTTTTTTTCCACTTGACAGTGAGAATTCAGCTTTTTCTGGCTGTTCAACAGTGCTGAACTTGACACTTTACTATGTTTTGAATTTTCAACTCTCAATAAAAAAATTCCACATAATAATTTTTTTGCTATTATAATCTACTACTTTTTCTGCTGCTCTCCATATAATTTTCATATATTTTTTTATTTTTCAATTAAACTTTTACATTGATTTAACACTAAGATGTTATGCTGAACCTAACATCTTTGATGCTTCATCACAAAATCACTTACTTTCTATGTTTTAACCTTTATATCTATACTTTGAGTTTCTATTTTGCTTCTATTTACTTTTTTATGTTTTTTTTATAAATAAAACTTTATTTGCACACTTTTCATTCAACTTTTGCTTTACTTTACCTCTTTGTGTTTGCAATATCTTCTCAATCATTTTATTTACAATGCTAAACTTTTTGTTAGACAAAATCAAGCAAGAACAGCCAGCAGCCTAAGCGCCAAGCCTCCAAAGGCTCCAAAGAAACTGCCTCCACCCCCAAGCGTGCCAAGAAGCCTGCAAAGGCAAAGTCTCCAACCCTATCTCCTCCCACTCCTCCCCCCCTCCACCCTCATCTTTTACATCCCCTTCACCTTCCCCCCAAAAATCCTCCCCCAATAAATCAGATGGTGATCTTACCGACCACTCATTTTATCACTCAGAGGCTGACTCCGAGCCTACCAAGGAGCGCCGGACCAAGAAGGCAAAGGCTGCCAAGGAGCCCACCTCTTCTTCTGGTAAGAAAAAGGAGGCATCCAAGCAGGCCTCAAAGAATTCTTCCCCTTTCCCTCCCAATGGCTCTTCCCCTCCTTCTTTATCTGACCCCCAAGATGAGCCAGAGGATTACTCCAAGAAGTTTAAAGCTTCTGGTCATATGGCTTGGGATCCACTGGCCATCCACAACATTTGCAACATGGACAAAGATTTTAAAGTTCCCAAGCGCTTCCCCCGGTACTTTCTGATCATGTCCGTAAAGGGCGGCCCTGGTTACGTTGCCAACAATTATATCTTTAATTACAACAACCAAAAGCGGTAGACCAAAAGCAAGCACTTTGTCTGCAAGGATAAGACTTGTGGGGCCCAGTTGAACACCAAGGGCTGGGAGCAAGTAACGTTGGAGAAGGGGGAGCACACTTGTGAGCCCCCCAATCATCTAATCACTCGCATGCTTAAATGGTACCTTGTTCAGGTCATTCCCACCACCACCAACCTTTGCGCTTCTGATCTGGCCATCAAGGCCCTCCAGCATCTCAAAGCCAACAATCTCAAGTTGGTACCAACACAGGAGCAGTTGGTCAAATTCATCAGTGATAAGTGTATTGCTGCAAATCCCCCTCCCCCCAAGGCTTCTGACGTCCTCTCTGAGCTCACACTCACTCATGAGCTTAAGCAGCTTCCTAGTGGGGAGCGCTTCCTGCTTCATGATGACAGGCCTGCAGCCAAGGACTGTATAATCTTCTACTGAACTTAGCAGAACCTGATGGAGTTGAAAAGGGCGTCAACCTGGCTAGTTGATGGTACCTTTGCCACTTGCCCCCGGATGTTCAAGAAGCTCTGGATGGTTCATGCCCAGATTGACATCCGGGTGATTCCACTTGCGTTCTTCCTTCTTCCTGGGGCCACTGAGGCCATCTATACCCGCGTGTTCTCCATCCTCCGCCAAGAAATTGCCCTCCTTCCTCCCGCTGATGATGATGAATCCAAGAAGACTCCCCCCCACACCTGTGCCAACCCACCTGCCTCTGACAAGGACCAGGCCACCCTGGACTTGGAGGAAAAGGCAAGGCTAAGAGCTCTTGGGCCTCGCATATACATTATGGACTTTGAGCCTGCTCAGTTCAATGCATTTGAGCAGCTGTTTAGCAGGGAGGTGAAGGGGTGACACTTCTACTTCTGCCAAGCAGTTGCTTGTAACGTGCAGGCCCACGCGGAGCTTAGTAGGTTGAGCCAGAGGGATACTTTGGACACCTGCAGATTTGTGCTGGCACAATTTAGTGCCTTGGCTTTTTTAAAGCCAGAGCACACTGCAATGGGGTTTGAGGTGCTCTCAAAGGATCCCTACATAGTGAAGAACCTGGAGTTCAAGCCTTTCCTTGAGTACTTTGATCCCCAGTGGATTAGGAAGGTTGTCACGCAGAGGCAAGGCAAGGCCCGTGCCAAGGCCAGCTGGAATGTGTACCGGGCGGCAGTGAATGGTGAGCTCAAGACCACCTCAGCGCTAGAGGCTTACCACAAACACCTCAAGGCCAACTTTAGGCTCCACCCTAAATTCAATAAGTTATTTTCCCTCTTGCAGCACAAGCAAGAGAAAACCATCTCCAAGCTGTGTGATCTCTCCAACTGTGTCCCCCCCACCAAGCCAACAACCTGCTGTACCCTCTTCACCAAGGCCATCCAGGGTGCGGCCAAGCACAAATACAAGGCCTCTGGTCTTAAGCAGCAGCTTGAGCTTATTGCCACTGCCCTCCTGGAAGGGGCCAAGATGAAACAGGGAAAGAATGACAAGGAATAAATTTGCTTGCTTGCTCAGTTATATGATTTTAACTTTTAAATTTTTAACTTTAATTTTTACTTATTAGCTTTGATCATTTAGTTTTTAGTTTTAATTTTAAGTTTTTTTAACTTAATTAGATAGCAGCAATTGCTCTATGTATACATGGTAAGTTTGAGATGAATATTTATAGTTGGAAGTAAGTGAAATATCTTAATTTTTGTTAATTTCCAAATAAAACATATGATATTCACAGTTGTGCTTATATGAACTATATCAAATAAAAATTAATATTTCTTTATATTTTGCATAACTTTATTTTTTGTGTTTTTGTTTATTTTTTTCTCATTGGAATTTTAATTTTTATGGTAATAAAAAATATTTTTATAATGAAGAGTGTAAATTACATAGTAAAATGAGAAACAATTGATTATTTCTCCTTATTTCTATTAATTAAAATACTGTTTTTTATTGCATTTTTGAGCTCTCTAGGGGCACTTTAGTATACCATACTTGTATAGCTTAATTTTTTATATTAAAAGTTTTCAGTACATCAAGATCTGTTAATTAAAAAAGTGTCAAGTACCAGGGAGTCAATCAGGGCAAAAGCTGAATTCTCACTTTACTATAGTGTCAAGTTCAAGGAAGTCAATTTCAAGGGATTCAAACTTACCACAGTTGCCAGCTGATGAACACCACATTGCCGTGACAAAGGAAACTGCCCCCTTCTCTGTCATGCTTGAGAACCTCCACTCCACCATCCAAGGTCCTGTCATTGACTTCCCTAAGTTTGACATTGTACTGGGACTGGACTGGTTACAGAAAAACAACCCCCACATGGACTGGGTAACCTCAGTGTTGACCATCAAGCGTGAAGGTGTCAACCGCCAGATCTACTGGGACTCTGTAGACCAACTCCTACGTGACCACGTCTTTGTACGCATCACGGAGACTTTGGACAAGAAGGAAAGCCTGAAAGCAATTGGCTGGGACTCCTGCCAGTATGAAATCATACACTTCAATAACCACCAGGACACCTCCACACTGCAAGATTGCAATATTGTGGCCTGTCACCCAGAAATCTTTAAGGAAGTGTTACCTGGGCTACCCCCTGAGAAACACATCCAACACTCGATCCAACTCAAGGGGGCTGTACCCAAGGCACGCCCCATTTACAGGCTAACCCCAAACAAGGACAACGCCCTGCGCGCCTATCTCAAGGAGGCACTGGAAAAAGGACTTATCTGCCCCTCACAGTCCCCTTTGGGGCCGCTGTATTATTTGTGGCTAAAAAGGACAGTACCTTAAGCCTGGTCACAGACTACTGCGCCTTGAACGAAGTCACCATTAAGAATTGTTACCCATTGCCACTAATTGACAATCTCTTTGACGCCTTGGGAGGAGCCACATTCTTCTCCAAGATTGATCTAACCGCAGGCTACAATCAGATTTGTATCAAGGAGGAAGACATCCCCAAGACAGCCTTCCGCACCAAGTATGGTTCCTACAAATGTGTGGTACTCAACTTTGGCATGACCAATGCCCCGTTTACCTTTGTAACCTTCATTAACAAAGTGTTTGCGCCACACATAGGTAAACATGCCCTTGTGTACCTGGACAACATTATTGTCTACAGCCCCTCAGTGGAACAACACCACAAAGACCTGGAGGAAGTCTTTGTGACCTTGGCATGGCACAAACTGTTGGCCAAGCCCTTCAAATGCCAGTTTTTCCAAGAGCAACTACCCTTCTTGGGACACATAGTCTCAAAAGACGGCATCAAACCCAACAGTCAGAAGATACAAGCCATCTACAAGATGCCACCTCCCAAAGACAAATCAGAACTCTGCACCTTCTTGGGAATGGTGGCCTATGTACAATGCTTCATCCCTGACTGTGGTGTCTTGACCGCCCCCTTGTCCGCCATAACAGGCGCCATGTCCAAGTTTGTATGGACCCCCCAACGTGACCTCTGTTTTAGACGTCTCAAGGAAAAGCTCACAACAGCTCCCATCTTACAATACCCCAAACAAGACGGAGAGTACCAGATGAAAACCAACTCTTCAGATGCATCCATTGGGGGAGTACTATGAATTAAGAATAGTGATAGTGACTTCCTGCCCGTAGCCTACAAGTTGCGCAAACTGATGGATGGCAAGTGTTGATACCCGATACACAACAAAGAACTGCTGGCCATTGTACACTGCCTAGTCAAATGGCACTGTTACCTGGAACAGCAGGAAGAATTCACAGTGCTAACCAATCATAAGTCGCTCATCTACTTCAAGACACAAGCAAACCTGTCACACCGCCAAGTGTGGTGGATGGAAATCTTAGAAAGGTTTAACATGCTCATCCAATATAAGCCCGGGGCCAAGCTTGCCATGGCAGACGCTGTAAAGTTCCGCGGTCCACCTTTGGCCCTAGATTGGGATGTATTTCCCAGACCATTGAAAAAAGTGGCCTGCCTGCAGGCAAAACCCCTCCAAAACCTGGAGGACTTGGCTCACACAGTAGATGAACGCTTTGTGTTGGCCTTCCCGGCTGAAGTTCTCATTTCCCCTTTGGAGTCCCCTCCAACTGCAGAAGAGACATTAATTCAGTTAGATTGCTTGTTGTCCTGGTGTTGCCTGGTCCCAAAAAAATTAGCAAACCAACAAAAAATGCAGGCCACATGAAGTTGGAAAGGTCAAATCTGCGGCCCAGGGAAATTGGGTACCAAAACCCGCGGCCAGAGGTGTCCCAGGTAACTAATTCCTCCGGCCTGGGAGTCCCCCAGCCCAAAACAATTGGGTTCCAGAGCTCTCTGGTGGAGACATCAGAGGAAGGCATTAGGGGAAATATGCACCCTGAGTCCTCAGAAGGTTCCTAGCCAATAAAGGGGTTGAGCCTTACATCTGGCCCCACAGCCCCTATTTTCTGGGTCTCAAACCAAGATAAGATTGGCTAGTACTCTTTAATAGGCTCCCCTTTAGATTGCACTCCAATAGCCCCTTTCATAAACCCTCCCGTCCTATCACCCCCCTTTTACATAAAAATGGAAGCATGGGCCGTCAGGTCCCTTGCTTACCAATTCCAATTTTTGAATAAAATCCTGACTTTGCAAATCTTTTGTATTTTTAAAGTTTGTTTAACAATAAAGGTATTTATCCCAACTCCCACTGTTGTTCCCGCCTCCTGCTTTCTCTGGCCCGCCTGCCCGTCTGCCCGTCGTTTTTGTTGGGAATTGTTCCTAGAATAATAACTTGGACTGTTCCCTGTTATTTACCCGAGCACTTAATTGTCCCCGCCAACCGCCTTCCCTGGCCTGCCTGCCCATCTGCCCGCCCGCCCGCCTGTCGTTTTTTTGTTGGGATTTGTTCTGAGTACCAGTCCATCTGCCCAGTAGTCTTAGCAAAAGAAGGGTACCCACTGGAACCATGTTGTCACCTTGGTACAAGATGGCTATGTGGATACTGGTGCCCATTTCCCTCTTGTTCTGGTCCTCAAACCCAGTCTTTTGGAGCAAACTTTCCTTGATTTCTTGATCTTCTGAGTTTATTCCTAGTCATTTTACAAATGTAATTGAGCATCTCACCCAGATTCCCTTCAAACCGGGATCCTATGGGTTGTTTTCTTGGTTGTCTTCTCATCTTGAAGAGTTGTTGCCACCTATGGAATCTGTGACTACTGAAACTCTTTCTTCTGACTTGGTCAATCCTTCCCCCTTGCGCCAAATCCCTGAGTCAAACACAGAGGCCCCTTTCACTCAGGATTGCTCTTTATGGTTACTTACTGGAGCCATGGTCATGGCTTTGGATGCATACTTCCCTCCCCTTTCACATCCAGTCTCCTTTGAGAGGCCCCTTCAAGCGGCTATCCCAGTCTTGCACTGGATGGCATCCTGGTGGTTGGTCCCACCAGGATGGGACCCAGACTTTGTTAGTCTAGCCCCCCTCTCTTACATAATTGATAAGCCAATTAATTTAGCTTTTGAAGCTTTTTGCAACTGGTTGCGCTCCCTTGTGCTTGCTCTTATTTGTGCCAGTGTGGGTTTCCTGATCTCTGGGACCCTTACTGTCCTGGCCACTGTGTCCCTTCTGTCCACCTTGAAGAAGTGGGCCTCAGAACGTGCTAAGAGTACATCCATAGCTTCATCTGTTGCCTCTGCCATCAACGTAACATTGGTGAGTCCATGCACCTCCCCACCCACAGCAGCTGTCAAGGAAAAAGTCCTCAATGCTTTGGGTGAGCTCCAGCTGCAACTGTCAGCAGATCTTTCCCCCTCAGATATTCCCATCACAGATGCTCAACGCTCAGTTGCTCTCCTGGATGCCTTAGATGGAGACGTGTGTCTTTGGGTAAGAACCCTCTTACGCCAGAGTCAGGAAGTTGGGGATTCCTCCTCCCTTCTTACTTTGGTGGCTACAGCAGTAGCAGCCCCAGGATCCAAGTCTACCACTATCTTTAAGATGCTTCAATCAAAAGGGTTGGCATCAGACCTGGCATCTCACATTGAGGCTTTTGCTGTGAAAGCAGCTTCCTTTGACCTTTCTGTAGAGGTAGCAGTTGCCATGTTCTGCCACTCATTGGATCCTGCTTCAGCCTCAAAGGAGGCTTGGGATCCTGCTTCTGGCTCCTTGGAAAAAGCATTTGGTCTTGCTCGCCACCTGAGCGCCCTCCCTGCCTACACCCCCAAGCAAGGCATCATGGCCTCCTTTCCCGTGGTTAAGAATCCCCCTGCCAAAGCTCCTCTTAAACCGGCTAAGTCCCAGGGCGGGATAAGTGTCTTGTGTCCTAATTGGCCCACCACTTCTGGGTCAGTCTCTGAGTTTGCAGCGTCTGCCAACATCCCTGATGTTGCCTCAGGAGAGCCTTCTGGCTCTATCTTGAGTATGCAGAATAAAGAGGATTTGTCATATTTCCTTTTAAATGCAACCTTCTATACACGCACCAGAAAGGCCAAAGTCACTGTATTAATTGACACTGGTGCAGCGGGTAATTTCATGAACTGCACCTTAGCAAGATCTATGGACCTCACCTGTCTTGGCCCTAAAAAATTGTTGGGCGCAAGTAAGGTACCAGTTACGGCATATCCTGTTTCTAAACCCCTTAGTTACTGTATTGGTAACCATGTATTTGTTAGCAGATTCTTGGCCGTGGATGATCTACTATTTACTGTCATCCTTGGAGTGGGTTGGTGGCGCCAGCATCAGGTTCACATTGACAGACCTGAAAATGAGCTCCACTTCTCCTTGGACGGTTCTGCTGGTGTTTTGTCCTTGCTAAAACCTGGAGTAGAGCCCCCTAAGAGTTGCTTGTCCTTAAAAGCCTCTCCGGAGGTACCTTCCCCAGTGTTGATCCCAGGAATCCTGGCACTGTACCAAGATGCATTTGATCTGTCCCTTGCTACTGCACTCCCCCAACACATGCATCATGATGTGACCTTTTGGACTACTGTAGACCTGGTAAAGATTGATGCGCCCATGTACCCACTCAGTGAGCATGAGGAAAAAGCATTAGGTGTCTGGCTAGACAACATGCTGGTCAAAGGGTGGATTTTAAAGAAGCCTTCATCTGTGAGCTTGCCAGTAGTGTTTGCAGAAAAATCAGACGGAACCCTGCGCCCTTGTGTGGATTACACCCTCTTGAACAATGTGACTGTTCCAGATTATTATCCCCTTCCTCTAGAAGCCTCTATTGCCCAATCCATTGCCAAGTCTAGGGTCTTTTCCAAGTTGGATCTTGTCAACGCTTTCAATCAGGTTTGGGTGGCAGAAAAAGATGAGTGGCTTACAGCTATCAAAACCCAACGTGGCTGCTTCCAATTCAAGGTAATGCCATTTGGGTTGAAAAACGCACCCGCCATCTTCCAGCGGGTCATCAAGGAAGCTTTAGGAGACTTGCGCTTCTCTTGTGCAGTTGCATATATTGATGATATTCTGATTCATTCACCAAATGCTGAGACACATGCCCGAGATCTGGTTGCTGTGTTAAATGCTATCCAAAAAGAAAATCTGTTCATCAAACCCAGCAAGTGTGAGTTTTTCAAATCACAAGTCACTTTCCTGGGGAATTTGGTTCTGAAAGATGGTCATGTGGTGTCTCCTAATAAGGCCCTTGCTTTGTGTGAATGGGCCACCCCACAGAACCAGAAGGAGTTATGATGCTTCTTGGGTACTGTCATATTTCTCAAGAAGTTCTCGCCTGCTATCTCAGAGCTGGTAGCACCTCTTCACCCCTTGGCTGGTAAAAACGCACCTTTTATCTGGACACCCCAATGTCAGCAGGCGTTTGAGGCTTTCAAAGGGGTCTTTGTGTCTACACCAGTTCTTTGCCATGCTGAAACATCCAAGCCATTTATTGTGGCCTGTGATACTTCCAATGTGGCCATTGGAGCGGTTCTCCTGTCAGGACCATGATGGGCATGAACTCCCAGTTGCATACTATTCTTGGAAGTTTGCATCCAATGAGCAATCCTGGGCCATCTTTGACAAAGAACTTCAGGCTGTGGTGGACTCTATTGCCCATTGGCGTCACCATCTCCAAGGAGCCAACCATGAGTTTGTAGTACGTACAGACCACAAGGTGTTATGTTATTTCCGGAAACCCCAGAAGTTGCTCCCTCGTCAGGCTAGGGTTATGTAGACCCTCTCAGCTTATAAGTTCAAGTATGAGTTTGTCTCAGGCTCTCTCAACATTCTCCCCAATCTGCTCAGCTGTAACCCATCAATGTTCCCATCCAATGCTGAGGACAATCCCCAGATCACTCTCATTCCCACATTGTCAGTTCTGTTGCCCACACCGGGACTTCTGGCCCTATTGGTTCTGGTTCCAGAGTTCCCATTAGTCTTGCTGGGGTCTCTCCTTCATGATGTTGTATCCACCCAGTACACATCACCGGATGAACAGGTGATACTGTCTAAACTTTCCCCAGAACACCCATTATTGGGCCCTTATGTTCTAAAGGAAAGGATAGTTTACCAAAACAACCGGGTATGGGTCCCTAAATCCTTGAGGGAACGTATCCTGACAGAACATCACAACTCTCCACTGTTTGGACATCCTGGCTCATCCAAATTGTTGAACCTGATCTGACGCACCTACAGCTGGCCAGGAATTACCAAAGAGATTACACCTTGGATCAAGAAATGTGTAACCTGTGCCCGTTCCAAGCCAGATTACTCTGTAAATAATGGTCTTCTACACCCCCTGCAACAATCACAAGGTCTGTGGTCCTCCATTTCAGTAGACTTTGTGGTAGAATTGCTTCTGTCAAATGGTTATGATTCCATCATGGTTGTGGTAGATTGTTTTACCAAGTATGCTGTGTTTATTCCTTGTCTCACTACTCTTAACTCCCTGGGAATGGCCAATTTGTTTGTGAAGCACATCTTTACCAACTTTGGGTTGCCTCAGGAGATAATTAGTGACAGAGGTCCTCAGTTCACCTCCAGGTTCTGGGAGGACTTACTGAATATACTGAACATCAAACCTTGCCGCTCAACAGCATATCACCCACAATCAGATGGACAGACAGAAAGAGTTAACCAGACCATGGAGAAGCACTTGAGATGTTATGCAAATGCGGCAATGAACTCTTGGTCAGACAATTTGCCTCTTGCACAGTTTGCATATAACAACACAGTACACTCCTCAACAGTTACCTCTCCCTTTCAGGCAACCCTTGGATTCTCCCCATCCCTTGCTATTGGTCCTACTTTGCAGGCTCATGTTTCAGCTGCGGCAGACATGGCTGAGCACCTCAAGGCCACTCACATCAGGGTACAGAACTCCTTGTCCAAGTCCATACAAGCTTACAAAAGGGTGTCTGACAAGAATAGGCGTCCTGCTCCAAACTACCCTGTAGGATCACTTGTTATGCTAGATGCTACCAACATTTGGATGAAAGTTCCGGCCTTCAAGTTTGCTCCAAAACGGTTAGGTCCATTCAAGGTATTAGAAGATAAGGGCAATGGGGATTATGTGCTGGATCTCCCACCCTCTTACCGCATACATACTACTTTCAATGCCTGTCACTTATCCCCCTTTGAAGGACTGCTACCTTCCAATGCAGGTCCTACAGAGGTTGAGGTAATTCCCAAATATGAGGTAGAGGAAATAATAGCCTCCCGTAGGGTGAGGAAGTCTCTCCAGTATTGTGTATCATGGAAAGGATACCCAGTGTATGACAATAGCTGGGTAAGCTGCAAAGATTGCACAAATTGTCAAGAGCTGGTATTGGAGTTTCACCGTAAGAATCCTGAATCCTTAGGTCCTCCGTGGTCTATTGGCCTTAAAGATTCCTAAGGCTCACAAAAACTTATCCCTGGCTGATCATTCCCAAGGAGGTATCCATCCCCAACAAGAAGGAAAGGATAATGTAAAGTTCCATGGTCCACCTTTGGCCCTAGATCAGGATGTATTTCCCAGACCATCAAAAAAGGTGGCCCGCGTGCAGGCAAAACCCTCCAAAACCTGGAGGACTTGGCTCACACAGTAGATGAACGCTTTGTGTTGGCCTTCCCGGCTGAAGTTCTCATTTCCCCTTTGGAGTCCCCTCCAACTGCAGAAGAGACATTAATTCAGTTAGATTGCTTGTTGTCCTGGTGTCGCCCAGTCCCAAAACAATTAGCAAACCAACAAAAAAATGCAGGCCACATGAAGTTGGAAAGGTCAAATCTGCGGCCCAGGGAAATTGGGTACCAAAACCCGCGGCCAGAGGTGTCCCAGGTAACTAATTCCTCTGGCCTGGGAGTCCCCCAGCCCAAAACAATTGGGTTCCGGAGCTCTCTGGTGGAGACATCAGAGGAAGGCATTAGGGGAAATGTGCACCCTGAGTCCTCAGAAGGTTCCTAGCCAATAAAGGGGTTGAGCCTTACATCTGGCCCCGCAGCCCCTATTTTCTGGGTCTCAAACCAAGATAAGATTGGCTAGTACTCTTTAATAGGCTCCCCTTTAGATTGCACTCCAATAGCCCCTTTCATAAACCCTCCCGTCCTATCACCCCCCTTTTGCATAAAAATGGAAGCATGGGCCGTCAGGTCCCTTGCTTACCAATTCCAATTTTTGAATAAAATCCTGACTTTGCAAATCTTTTGTATTTTTAAAGTTTGTTTAACAATAAAGGTATTTATCCCAACTCCCACTGTTGTTCCCGCCTCCTGCTTTCTCTGGCCCGCCTGCCCGTCTGCCCGTCGTTTTTGTTGGGAATTGTTCCTAGAATAATAACTTGGACCGTTCCCTGTTATTTACCCGAGCACTTAATTGTCCCCGCCAACCGCCTTCCCTGGCCTGCCTGCCCATCTGCCCGCCCGCCCGCCTGTCATTTTTTTGTTGGGATTTGTTCTGAGTACCGGTCCGTCTGCCCAGTAGTCTTAGCAAAAGAAGGGTACCCACTGGAATCATGTTGTCACCTTGGTACAAGATGGCTATGTGAATACTGGTGCCCATTTCCCTCTTGTTCTGGTCCTCAAACCCAGTCTTTTGGAGCAAACTTTCCTTGATTTCTTGATCTTCTGAGTTTATTCCTAGTCATTTTACAAATGTAATTGAGCATCTCACCCAGATTCCCTTCAAACCGGGATCCTATGGGTTGTTTTCTTGGTTGTCTTCTCATCTTGAAGAGTTGTTGCCACCTATGGAATCTGTGACTACTGAAACTCTTTCTTCTGACTTGTTCAATCCTTCCCCCTTGCGCCAAATCCCTGAGTCAAACACAGAGGCCCCTTTCACTCAGGATTGCTCTTTATGGTTACTTACTGGAGCCATGGTCATGGCTTTGGATGCATACTTCCCTCCCCTTTCACATCCAGTCTCCTTTGAGAGGCCCCTTCAAGCGGCTATCCCAGTCTTGCACTGGATGGCATCCTGGTGGTTGGTCCCACCAGGATGGGACCCAGACTTTGTTAGTCTAGCCCCCCTCTCTTACAGACGCCCTGTCCCGTCTTTATGTCCACGCTTCTAGAGGAGAGAATGGGCTTGACTCAGACTGGCCTCTCCTAGTGCTCCGTACAAAAGACTAAGGGTTCCCTGCAGGCACAACCAATATCACCAAAGAAACGGTCATCAAGAATGAACACCTCTTTGCTGACGTATACTGGACTCTTCACAGAAAAATGTTGGATGGCACAACCATTCCCTACATTCTCACACATCAATGAGTTGATACCATTCTTTGCTATCACAGGAATCTTGGACATACTAAGAGCCAAAATCTATACAAATTCCTAAAACATAAAGCCTGGTGACCAACCTTATACCGCAATGTCCAGGAAGTGTTAGAACAGTGTGAGGTCTGCAAAAAGTTTGCCAAAAGAAAAACTCTGCCTAAGTCTGTACTCCCCATTCAAACCCAACTACTGTTCAAAGTATGGGCTCTTGACATTGTGGGCCCCATGCCAGGAAAGCACAACAACAAAAAATACATCATCACAGCCTTTGATTTTGTGACAAGGTGGCCAGTAGCCCAAGCGGTGAAAACACACACCAGTAATGACGTCCAACAATTCATTGGCAAGGAAATAATCAGCAGGTTTGGAAAGCCAGAACTCCTGATAACCAATGGAGACAAAGAATTGACCTCTGAAGACACCAATGTTTACCTCACCAAGAATGGGGTCAAACACACTGTCACAACACCATACCATCCACAGGCCAATGGACGCATAGAGCAGCTTAATGGTAGCCTCATGCAAGCCCTAGCCAAACTCACCGCCGGGAGACCTGAATACTGGTATAAGCAGCTACCAACTGAATTACTTGTGTGTCAAACCCAAGTGAACAGATCACTGGGAAAAGCCCATTTGAACTGGTATACAGCACACAGCAAAATATCATTCAAGCATTGACAGGACCTAAGTTGGAAATTCCAAGTCAAGTCCCCCTTGTTCAGATCCTCAAGTAATAGAGGCCAACAGCGAACAAGCAGCCAAAGAAAAGGAACGCTTACAAAAGACCTTTTTTCTCATCTGCCAGAGACATGAAGTTGGAGACAAAGTCTGGGTCATTAATGTTGACAAAAGCAAACTACAACCCAAAAAAGTAGGGCCAGAAATCATTCTAAAGGTAAATGACAATAACACTTACCTTGTGCAAGGGCTTGGGAAACGCAAGCAAGACAAGACCTTACACCACAACTGCCTACGACCCTGCAAAGCAAGACAGAAACAACAAGAAACCACCTTGCCTGCCACCAAACAACAACTGGTTCAATATGGCGCCCGGGCTCCTGACAACCTCCCTGACAACCTGCCCCCAGAGGAGGCCGACCTTCAGTTGGGGGGTGTCAAAATTGCAGGCTTGACCCGCCAGCAAGGTTCCAACTAAGCAGGCTTGTGACCCGCAATCCAATTATCCGGTCACTCAAAGCCAGACTAGGAAGTCAACTCAAATTACCAAATCCAACAACATGAACAGATGATGATCCTTCCTGGTGGATACCTTGATTTGGCACTTGACTCATTATCAGGATCAAGCCACCCCCTCCTTCCATCCAGCTGTGTGATCACCAATCTTGTTCTTACTATTCTTGATTCACATGAACTATATAATCATTATCTCTCAATAAAGATTATTATCTATCTTCTAAATATTTTTCCCTGTGTAAATCTGCTAAAACAACACAGTTACAACAAGGATTAATCATCACACCTAATGGAGGTACTGATTTGGCAACTATTAGCATAAACTCAAAGTCTACACCAGCAACCAATCAAGAGCCAACCCAGGAAAGAGGCATGGGCCCGCAACTTGGTCCCATGACCTTGACACTAAAACAAGATAATCAGGCAGCCAAATCAATATTCCTGACCAATGAAAAAACTCCTGGGCCAAGTGCCATTTTGCCACCTTTTGACCCAAGTACCCAATTTCCCCAGCCCTGGCCTTCCCAATGCCCAAATGAATCCCCATGAAAAGTGTTAAGTTTGGAGGGGGTACTATATAGATCCAAGAACCCTGCGCTCCAAACTTATTGCTATTTTTGAATAAAGGTTATGTTAATTTGGCTCATACAGCTATTGCCTTATTTTGTATTTGCTGTCTACCAATTCAGTTTGAGATCTCCTGGCCTGCCTGCCCCTCTGTGCGCTATTTCCCGCTCTCCTGGTGTACCCTTGGACCCATCCATTTTACTGACTACCCTCTGAAGTCTGAATACCAGGAATACACCCCAGAAAAGATACTTGAACTCAATTCCCTGGCCTGCATACAATCCGCAGTTAGATACAACCAACAAGGCCCGTGGATATTTTCAACACCCAAGTTGTTCAGAGAAAAATTCAATTATCTCCTTGCTTACGACCTGTCCATGGAGCTGCCCGTGATACCAAAACCCATGCCTGCTTCCGCACCCAACCTCCCAACCAACCATACTGGCAAGCTGTTTGGGATTGTGTACATCACCCTCACAGGGGTGATTGACACTATAATCCTGGCTGCCGGCCCATGGCCTTGGGTGGGGAAGTCTGCCTCATACCTTTTAAAGTTAGCTCTTCTCTTGTGGTGGACATTGCCCGCAAAAAACCTGGCCCGAGTTACCCCTGAAAACAACGGGCCGACCACCCAAGACTGGATCCCTGACACATGTGCCCGTCTCCTCAAATATTCTCTTATGCCTCTTCACTGCATTTCATTTGATAGCTCAGGAACATGTGATATTTTTTATCAGCTTAGCTCCATATATTGATCAGGCCCAAGAAAAATCTTCTGTATGTGTCCACATTGGTTTAACTGGAAAGAGTTTGGTAGAACACTGTTTTTTGGTGAAGATTCCTTTAATTCACCAATGACAGTGCCCTGGTTCTACGTTTTCTACCCTTGGGAGTATTCTTTTTCCCCATAATCCTGTGATGCTGGACATACAATGCCAATTTATAATAAGATATAAAAATTACACTGTTGGATATACTAGACAGGCAGCAGGTAATTGTGGTGCTGATTAGTGGACTTTAGTAGGAATCAAAGTCATCATTGCATTAATTATCTGCATGATTGGTCAGAACCAATATATCAACAACAAGCCAGTGCATTCAGAGCTGTTCAGGGCAGCAGTCAACAAAGATGCTGTGAGGCCTGAGTAGGTGTCTGACCTCAGCCATTTGGAGGTATGTGTCACATTGTAGAGGGTCAAGCATGATAGGATAGGCATCCTTGATCTGGGAACTAGGCTGAGGCTGGTCTTGGGGTTCTTCATATGAGTTTCTAAAAACTAACCCAGTGCTGTGCCTGTCAAAACATACAGCCCATCCTGCTGGCAACTTAAGTTGAGTTGGGTGTATGTGGGGTCAATAGCAGCTATGCTCCCTTGCTTATAAACCTTGGCTTGAGGTTGCTTCTGGTACTGTTTCTTTATTATATCAAAGGTGTCTTCAATTGTAAAAACAATTTTAGAAAACTGTAATAAAAATTCTATCAAGAATGGAAAAGTGAAAATTATTGACAGGGTATTGACTTTATTCAAATGGGTGCTCCTATTTGTGACATCCTCTCAGATGTAGATGATCAAGTTTAGAAGCACGGAAGTTGACAACAATGCTGTGGTTTCCAGAATCTATTTTGATAGGTTCACATTTGAAAGACACTATTTCTGTTTTGAGCCACAAAAATAATTGAGAGCGTCAAAAGGGGAGCTGTTTGGTGCCTGAGAATATCCCTTCTGTGACTGAATCGATTGATTATCTGATTGTATCGCTTTTGTTACGTGATCAATATACTGGTTGATGTAAGTTGCCTTTAAATGTGACTGGTTTATTTTCATTTTGGATATTGGTTTGCTGTCTCGGTTTTAGGATTGTGCATTTGATTTTATTGGTGTTGTGTTTTGACTATTTTTGTAATCTGTACCTATAAAGATGGAACTTTAATTGTGTAAATTGATCTCCGTGTGAACCCATTTGCCTTTCATTATGTGACTGAACCTATTTTGTTCTAAACTATTTTCATTTATCTCAATAGGTTGTAAAACTACTGTATGAATATCTTATTTCTGGCTGAGATCAATGTATTCTTTACACATCAAAATGGTTGGCATGATTCTCTACCAAAAATCATGTCCAAGAGGTCCCAAGCCTTTAACTTGCCTAAATGCCAAACCGAATTTCAGATTATAGATCATGTATATGATATTTGGCAGCCCAATTTATCTCAAGTAAGTTGTATCTCGATGACATCATACCGAGTTGCTATGGTTAACAAGCTGCCACACCTATTGGCAGATTTTTAGAGCTTCAAGTATTTCTTAGCTTAAATGCCTATATCGATGTAGAAGCTATGGCCAAAATAAACAGTACGAGCAGGTGCTCAGATCATAGATGGCTAGGCTAGCTAGTACAAAAAGGAAAAATGTTTGAGTCTGGGCTCAACTGGGAATCGAACCCAGGACCTCTCCCACCCTAAGGGAGAATTATACCACTAAACCATTGAGCCGATATCCCCAAAAAAAGTTTGCCTAAAATGGTTAGTGTCTGAAACTTGCAATAGAGCAACACCGATTCGCCCTTTTTTTCAAGGCGCAAGGACTAATTGGCTAAAAATCTCCATTAAAGGTAAGATTACCCGAACAAGAGTATTTACCAGGGGCGATTGAATACACATCTATGTAAACCTAGTTTCTTTTGAGAACAGTTTAGATTTATTATCGCCCCTTGGATTATGGAGAAACGCTGGGGGTAACTTCTTCCTTATGTGGTACTATGGGAGTTTCTTAGAGGTATAGTTGTTAGTGTATATATTTCACGTGAATGTTTGAATAGATTCATTTACCAACTGCTATCAATTTCTTTTTTTCGTTAAGCTATTTATATTTGTGATTGGTGTAGATGTCAAGCAAGTGGGTCGAATATTTACTGGGGGCTTGTAATAGAAAGTTTGGGACTGATTGATTTTCCGCTAGGCAGGGGTTAACTCTTGATGTTGGTATTATTTTGGCGGGATTAAAGTGTATCTTGTATGGGCAGATTTTTCTGACCGTGAATTAAGATTGGGTTCAACTGTGATGCGCTTGGTGAAGGGGTGAAATAAAACGGGTTGGTGGTAGGTTTGTAAATGGAGGTTGATACCAGAAATGATTCATGCCTGATTATGTGACTAACTGTGGGTGAAATGGATTTCATGTCAGAGCATAATCTTCGCACCCAAATCAAAGTTGTAATAGAGATCCAGAACCAAGAGTGTCGGGCGTGACGTGATGGCGGGGAAAGTGGGTTGAGGAAGGGTGGGAATATCTTAAAATTTAGCCAATCAAAGCCAACCGTCGCAGTGTCGACGTAAGTCCAACTCAACAGTAAATATGCTTATAGTTCAATGAAAGACTAACCAAACTTATAATGTAAAATCTATTTTCGATCGATCAAGCAAGCTTCGGAGGTCGATTCCGTTGGAAGTGACTTGCCAGATAATGAATAAATAGAAGTTATGCTCGGGAAACCTTGATCTTTGACATGGCATCAAGCTCCGCGTACAAGAACAACCTGCATCGCTTTCCCAAGGCCAACTTCGACCCCGAGGAGCTCAACAAGCTCCTTGAACCCGATAACCGCGATAATCGCAAGCGCCTCAAGAAGTTCATCCAAGAGAATATCGCCATCTTTGCCCCCAAGTACAATGTTCTTCAAGCCGATAAGCAGGAACAGGCTTTCGATCAACTCAAGGCAATTGGCAAGAACAACTTTGTTTCCATCAAGGATCTTCGCCACAACCCACTTAATGTCCTGGCAGGTTTGATTTGATTTTGATTTTTTTTGTTAATTTGATTAGTACATGAGATTTCAGGGATTGTGAATGGGTCATCAACCACAAAGCTGACCGTCCATTACAACTTGGTAAACCCAAATGCACCAAATTTAAACTAACTGTTAGTTTGGAGGAACCTTGGTGAAGCTTGGAACAGAACGCCATGAAAGCATCCTTGATGAAGCCAACAATCTTGATGCCACAGGTTGTTTCGCATTGACCGAACTTGGGTATGGTAATAATGCCATCGAGATGGAGGTAAATGAACTATAGTTGAAAATTCCAAACCGTCCTAGACTACTGCTGTCTACGACCAGGCCACCCAAGAGTTCGTCATTAACAGTCCCTCCACCAAGAGCCAGAAATTCTGGGTAAATGCTGAGTGTATTTCATAGACTAACTCTTTTAGATTACTAATGGGGCAAGACATGCCAAATATGCCATCGTTTTCGCTCAACTCGAAGTTTCTGGAGTCCAAGAAGGTATTCTTTGAAAACATAATGATTTTAAATGTGCTAGGGATTCATGCCTTTATTGTCAAGATTCGCGACGGACCCAACAATGACATCTGCAAGGGAGTTACTATCCGTGAAATGGGCAACAAACTCGAGCTTGATGGCGTGGATAACGCCCTTCTCAAATTTAATCATGTTCGGTATATGAAATCATCAGCTTTGTTTTAATTTTGAAGCATTCCTCGAATCAATCTTCTGAACCGCTATTCAGATGTTACCCCCGAAGGAAAGTTTATCTCTGAGATCGAGGGACGTAGAAAGTAAGACTTATCATTCAACAGAGTATTTACCTTGCAGTCGTTTCATCACAGTGGCTGATCAACTTCTAACCGGTCGACTTTGCATTGCGGCCATGTGTATGTCAGGTGCCAAGGTTTCCCTTGCAGTTGCGTTGCGCTACGCCGCAACCCGTCTTTCTACTGGACCTACTGGGAAAAGCGATACCCCCATCCTCATGTACCAGCTCCAGCAGAAAGCTCTCATTCCACTCCTTGCTCGGACTTATGCCATCAACTTCGGCTTAAACTACGCCAGAAGAGTATGGGTCAATCCCGAAGGACATTCTCAGTCGGATATTGTTCGTTTATGCTGCAGTATCAAGCCTCTCACCACCTGGAACTCGGAGCGTTGTGGATCGATCTGCCGCGAACGCTGTGGAGGCCAAGGTTATCTCCAGAACTCCTCCTTTGCCGGCGTGATTGGTTTCGCGCATGCGGTTTGTTAGCAGTGATGATTTTATCTAACATTTCAAGGGCATTACTGCGGAAGGTGACAATGCCGTTTTGATGCAGAAGACAACCAAGGAACTTCTCGCCGACATTGAAAGTGGACATTTCAAATTTTCACCTATGCGCAACAAGTCAAAGTCTGTCGAATGGGATCCAGAGAAGTTTGACAGTCTCGTTGACTTGATGAATTTACGCTTCAAGAGCCGTGCCATCAAAGTAAGAAGCATATATATTTAAAGCTGACCCATTAGTTAGCGGAAATCACTGCCACCAAAATGAAGCAGGGTCGGAATATCTATCAGATTTGGATGAAAGAAGAAAGCGATCTCATCCAGCAGATCGGTCGTTCATACGCGGAATGGTTTAGTTTGGAGGAATTCCTTCGCACCATTTCTGCTGCTGCCACACCCACCAAGGAGGCTCTGCATGCTCTTTGTGAGGTCTATATGCTGTCAACTCTGGAAGCGGACTCAGGATATCTTCTCGCCCATGGATTTATTCGTCCCAATGCTTCACTAAAGATCTCTGATCTCCTTAGTGCATCCGTCAACCGAGTAGCCCCCTATGCCTTGGCTTACGTGGAAGGCTTTGGTATACCCGATGGACTTCTTTTGTCCCCCATCTCACAGGACTGGGAACGGTACAACGAAGATGATTTCAAGGGAGAACTTCCTCTGAAATCCAAAATTTAATTTTGATTATCAATAATATAACTCACTGTAAGAATGACAACATTACCCTTTATGCCACAATATCCTATTTTTGCTTTAAAGGGATACTCATTCTTATTTTAAATTTTACCACCAAACTACTCAGCATTCTGATCATGAAAAGCCTACAAAAATGAGTATTTTGTTGAAAAGCAGGGTTAAACCTCTTGGAAATGTTTCAAGCCAAGAAGACCAATGGCTTGACTCTATCCGCTCAAGACATGAAGGCAAGATGCATCAAGCCGAGTTTGCCAGCTGAGGCACTATGGCTAATAACTTCCAAATACGTATCATAACTGATTTCCCTCAGGAATATTGCCTCCTATAGTATGACACATCCCCCTGAAAGCCACCGCCTCAACTATATATTTCCTTATTCTAAAATGAATCTATTATCCAGTCTAAAACTTCTTCCTCATCTCTTGTACCCACTAAAACAGCAGCTATAGAAAACCTCAAAAAATAAATGCAACTGACCAAAAATACAAACAATCATCATGTACCTCATTTATGTTTTAGACTTACAGAGAAAATGATAAACAGGTGGAGGTGGTTAAGAACTGTCACCTTCTTGGGGCCCTCTACTGTGAGCGGTTGGTTGATACCTTACTAGTACAAAGAACAGCAAAAAAGGTGCTGTGTACCGTCAGACTCCTTAGAAAATGACACATGAATTGGCTGTTGGATGTCACTGAAAAACAGAAATTAAATTTTTCTGGGGGTTAGTCTCTCCAAGCCTTTCTTTTGCCTGCGGGCGCGATAAACGTTGGTTCTGTCTTACTACATTGATCAAAGAGTTGGAAGACAATGGAGGTGTTTGAGGCAAGCACATTCCGCACACAGAAAAGCCCTTCAGGGTAGTGCACCAAGGCCAAGATAGGTAGGACATGCCATCTCAAAAACACCTTCTTGATTTACCCCATCTCGGATCAAATTTGAGATGCCGTTTTTTGCATTAGTGAGTTTGAATCACAAAAAATAAAATAAATAATAAAACAGTTAAAGTTCACTTAAAATTTTATAATGCAGCATCACAAAAGTACGCCATCTCAATTTCATCATTTTGAGCCAAATTAATTAAATCTTATTCTGCTAACTTTATTTTCATATGAAATCACTTAGTGTGAGGCGTGTTCACACCATCTCAATTTACCTGATTTATCTTAAACTAAAATAAGCCTACTTTCACAATAAACCAAAGCCTGCTGTATAAAATCAGATGATATTCGTATATTATTGATCCAAGAAACTTATAATAAGAGCAACTTAAAATAATGCCACTATGGTTGTGGTGCCGGGCCCTGCCTGCAGATATTACCATATCAAGACTACTGACCTATAAGGAAAAGTATAGGAGAACTGCTGCCCTTTCTTGCGTTTTTGATTGGAGAGTTACCCATTGAAACATAAAGATCAGTTTCCAATTAGCCACTTGATAAGGGGCGCCTTTTGGGGAAGCTTTGAATACAGAATTAGGAACAGAAGAATTATATTTTATTGGATAATACTTTAGACTTATATAGCTTTAGCTGTGGTGGGGATTTTAGTTGGATCATACCCAGGGGCTGGTCATGTGCTGGATGAGTTTGAGTCGCTGGATATCTGGACAGTCATGTGATATTGGTTTGTTGCCATTTCCGGTATGTTGAATGGTATATTGGAAAGGCACCAAATTGGGCAATGACTGGATGTTAGGTGTGATGGCAATAGCCAGAATACTTGTACATCCAGACCCTTGACACACCCCTCCCTTAAGGGGTTACTCGGGTACATCAGGAGGGGGCTTTGTCTTGACGGCTGCCGCCTGATGTTCCTGGAGTTGTTTACTAGTGGGCACCAACTGGGTCAAGTGTTCTCCTTTGTTAGGGCGGGAGGAAAGATCTGTGATACTTTTTGGTGATGGGCTCTTTGGCACCCTGGAACTTAACCAGATAGGTGTTCCTGTCTGGTTGGTATCTGATAATTCTTCCTGGTCCTCTGTGTACTGAGTCTAGCTTCTTTCTGTTCCCAGCTAGGACCCAGACAGGAGAGTTGATGGGGAGTGGGCCCTCTGGTGAGGTTATCTTTTGGGTTTTGAGTCTCTTTGTTTCTCCCAGTTTGGCTTTGAGGCATATGTGTTGTAGAGCTGGTTTCTGTTCTATTGTGGGAGGTTTTCCCGGGGGGATCTTCACATACGGTTGATTGTTGCAGGTGACTATTTCTGGCTTGTACCTGTATGTTAGTTTAAACAGTGAGTAGCCTGTCCCTTGATTGATATGAACCCAGGATACTAGTAATGCATGTTTCACGTATAGCGGCCATGTGTCTTTGGCTTTGCCATCTATTATTTTCTCCAGGGTTCTGATAAGGCTGCCGTTCAGGCGTTCAACTCTGCTGTTGGCCTGTGGCCTGTAGGGCGAGGTTGTGGAGTGTTTGATGTTCTTTGTTTTTAGATTGTTGTTTACTACATGGCTTGTTAGCTCTTTTGCTCCATCTGTTATGATGTAGTCTGAAGTGCTGTAGTCTGCTATGATTGCTTTATTGATGAATCAATTTATTGTTTCCTCCTTGTGATCTTTTGTTGCCCAGCAGATGGGCCAACGTGTGGCAAAGCCAATGGCTACAATTAGGAAACATTGATTTGTTTTGGTTTCCGGGAAGGGTCCCACTACGTTCAGTCCCCAAACCTTAAATGGTTCAGGGTCAGGTACTGGGTTGACTGTTGGCTGTGGCGCCTTGGTGCTGGCATATTTTTCACACACTGTGCACTTCTTTAGAACATCAATTATGTCTTGCTTCAGGTTGGGCCACCATACTATCTCTTTTAATGTGAGATATGGGTTGTTAGCCTTAGTGTGTCCTAGCAGACGGTGGTGTCTTAGTATAGTGTCAACTCTTTGTGCAAGTAGAATGTATGAGATGTTGTCATGAATGACATTTCAATACTTGTATTGAAAACCCAAGAGTTGAACCCCAGTCCCCAGAAGGCGGATAAAACCCTCCAGACCAGTCCAGGACCCGCCAATCCGTTAAATCACAGACTTGAACCAGTAAATTACTCCGCGTTCCGCTGGCCTAATACAGAGGACCTTATTACTTGAGTCACGCAAAGTGGACAAGAACCTGCCCACTTGCTAAATTGCATACCTGTCATGAATGACATTTCAATACTTGTATTGAAAACCCAAGAGTTGAACCCCAGTCCCCAGAAGGCGGATAAAACCCTCCAGACCAGTCCAGGACCCGCCAATCCGTTAAATCACAGACTTGAACCAGTAAATTACTCCGCGTTCCGCTGGCCTAATACAGAGGACCTTATTACTTGAGTCACGCAAAGTGGACAAGAACCTGCCCACTTGCTAAATTGCATACCTGTCATGAATGACATTTCAATACTTGTATTGAAAACCCAAGAGTTGAACCCCAGTCCCCAGAAGGTGGATCAAACTCTCCAGACCAGTCCAAGACCCGCCAATCCGTTAAATCACAGACTTGAACCAGTAAATTACTCTGCGTTTGCCGGCCTACTACAGAGGACCTTATTACTTGAGTCACACAAAGTGGACAAGAACTCGCCCACTCGCTAAATTGCATACCTGAGTTAACAAGTTACTCTGAGACCCGTCAGTCTCCCGAGGACAATTCCCCAAATGGTCATCATATTGACGCTAACCTTGAGCCACCAAAGACCCAAACCTATGCAGAGGTTGCAGCTTGCCTTAAGAAGGTTAAAACAAAATATATTTTTAACTTTGCCAATGACCACCAGCAACTGCCAGTTTTCCGCCCAGAAGGGGTAGTACAATTGGACTACTCAGGTGACATAGTGAACAGTGGCAGCAAAACAAAGCTTTGCCATTCCTATTTGCCAGAGCAGGCACAACCTGGATCTGCCGCCCTTGAGACCCCAAGCCAAGACCCACATACCGTCAGTGCCTTGTCTGCAAACCTGAACCCTGCAAAAATTGAAGAAGCAAAGTCCCAGGGTATAAAAACCCTGGCGGTACGGTGAAGACCCTATTGTCATTTTTGATAATAAAGTTTTATGAACCTTTGGTTCAAACAAATCTTACCCTATCTAGTCTTAGTGATCTTCCATCTTAATTTGGGTCAAGTAGTCTACCAGGCCGCTGCCCCTTTCTGAGCCCAACCTGCCAAATTGCCCCAGGTATCATACCTCCCCGGGGAGCTCCCTTTAGACCTGTGCACTTTACCAAGTACCCCCAACCCGGCCTATTCAGAGTACAACCTGGAAACCATTCTTATTGCCAACCCTTTGGCAAGGACTAGAAGTACTGAATACATAGGACATGAAGGAAAGAGAGTTGAGATACCGCCCTTATTATCCAAGGACAAGTACAACTACCTACCAGCGTACTTCGTTCCCATGACTCTGCCATTAACCCCAAGACCATACTGCCCCTTGGAACCCACCACCGCCGCCGAGACTACCTCTACCCAACCGTTTGGAGTACTCTATATTAATTTGAAAGGATTGGTGGATTCTGTGGTCCCCAGCTCCAGACCCTGGTCCTTGCTCAGTCAATCTTTATCTTATATTATCAAGTTAGCACCCATTCTATGGTGGGCCCTACCTGCCAGCTCAACCGCACCTCACCCCGAGCCGCCCAATGCCTCTGCCTATGACTGGCTTCCTGACATTATGACAATCTTTTACAAACACAGTAACCTGGGCCCCAAGATGTTGTTAACACTTGGGGCAACTTGTATGCTCTTTTTTGTGATAATCACTTATTACACCCATAAGGCAATTACCTCCCTGATACTCCCATGGATGAAGAACCAACCCGCAAAAGAATTGAAAGACCCTGCACCTGGTGCCAAACCCCAGAACCTGTGACAGAAATCACTGGATAATATGAAGCCGTTTCTAAATGATGGGGAGTTACCACCCAAATCCAAATAGAATTGATGATTAACCACCAACGCGGCTTTAAATATCTTTTTGTGAAATTTCCAATTGAAACTCCAGGATTAAGTAGAACAATCAATCCTAACTAGAGTAAACCAAGATAAATGACCTGGGAAAGCATCAATGCATCTTCAGCGTAAAATTCTGGGCATTGAGAAGTGACACAATTTTCATTTTCCAGAATGGGGGAGGAGCTACAAAATTGGCTGGCATGAAATTAACATTTTGCGGCGCCAACAACAAAGTTCCAGATGCTGGGCCCCATCTTCCTGAAATGATTCTGTTCAGAATCAGATTGTATGGGATATACTGCAACAACCCAAACACAGGATGCATTTTTAAAATTTAAAATTAGAACTTGAGATAATTGATTTTTATTGAGTAAATTTAGAAGGACTCAACTCTTAGAGTTGAAACAGGGAAAATTATTCAATATATATCAGAAAAATTGACTAAGCAATACCACCTGAGTCTTGATCTCCTATTCCTTTGGCATCTTCCAGTAAGTATCTAGTCCAGGTTGCAAAGAACCCTTGTGTGACCAGTTTCTGACAACCATGCTGATTAATGAGCTTATATTGGGTGACCCTCATATTACGTTGATTTATCAACGTCAGTTTACAAGGGGGAGCTGGTTTCAGCTGGCATACTGGAGCAGCTGTGACCCATTTTTAATCAACTGTTTGGTTTAAATCCGTTAACTTGGTCAATTTTGATACAGGTTTCCTGGCCTTCCGTGCCTTCTTACTTGGATGGACAATACCTGGCATTATGGAACTTACCGTGACAGAACCCAGCCACGTCACAAGTGCAAAATGTGATAGTAAACCAGACCATGACCAAGGTGGATATGCCCCAGATGGGCAAACTCACCTTAGAAGAAGCTCGCTGAGCCATGCCAGTCCTCCGCCTCCACTTCCAAACCAATGCTCATGCCTACCCCAGTGACACTGAGACAGTCTTGGGGGTAGCCATCATGCTATCAGGAGACGCACTGGATTGGTCCAGGAAAGCCACCGCTGAAGATGTCAAATTTTGCCTTAACTATTCAAAATTTGAGGCCAGAATCATGAGCACCAGCAATGACTAAGACACCAGATACTATGCGCTGTACTCTATGCTAGAGATCCAACAAGCTAACCGCCCTATCTAAGCCTATATCAATGAGTTTCTTAAACTTAAGGCACACACCCAACTTGAAGATGAATTATCTGCCATTATCTTCAGAAAGGGAGTCAATTCAGCCATGAAAGACCTGTTGAAGCACCACCCACCTACACTGAGCCTAGAGGAACTACTGCCCTATGCAAAGGCCTGAGTCTAAACCAAGAAGGACAGAACTTGTACCCTGCCTAAGCCAGCAGGGCCATGACGCCCAATCAACCTGGAATGTCCCCTGACAAGTTGCAACACCACTATCAAGATGGGTTGTGTTTCTACTGCCATGAGGCCAGACACCTAACCAGAGCATGCCCTAAGAAGAATACACCTCCTGTATCCTTGGCACAAATAAACACCTCTGCGCAATCTTATAAATTCATCCAAGTGACCATAGACAGTATGGGAATCAAGCGCCCAATAGAGGCCTTTATTGATACAGGAGCCAATGAAAGCTTCATTGACGCCAACCTGGTAAAAGAACTAGGACTAACAGCTTCAGAGCACAGACTACAAGTAACCATGGGAAACAGTTCCCTGAACACTGGCTACAAGTGCAAACAGGAACTTCCCTTGACAATTGGACAGAACGTGTATCCAACTCCCTTGATCCTCTTGCTGGGACTACCTCATCCTCTAGTACTGGGGGACTCATGGTCCAACAGGCATGGTCTGATTCTAAACTATTGTGAGCAGACTGCCACCTTAGGAAAACCTGAATCTTGCAACATTGTTCTGTTCTGTATGAGTTCCGGCAGAACCCCAAGCAACAGACTCTTAACCATAAAAATGGAACCCAGCGTTGGGACACTACCTATTCCCCTGCAGAAGTGGGACCACATATTTATCAAAGAAGAGGCCACAAAACTACCCAGCCACTCAATCTACAACCACGCTATAGACCTACTACCAGGCACCCAACCACACCACAGTCCCATCTATAGTTGCAACCACCAAGAACAAGCGGCCTTGAAAGCTTACTTGGAGGATATGACAAAAAAGGGTTTCATTCAAGTATTGAAGGCCCCCTGCTTGTCACCGATGCTGTTTGTAGGAAAAAAGACGGTGGAATGCGTCCCTGCGTGAACTACCAGAAGCTGAATGATATCACTGTGAAGAACCGCTACCCTATCCCCAACGCCAACAACCTTTGCAATGTACTAACTGGAGCCCAGGTGTACTTGAAAATTGACCTAAAAGATGCATTTAATCAAATCCAAATCAAAGAGGGCAACAAATACAAAATGGCATTCAAGACCAGGTATGGACTTTATGAATACCTGGTGATGCCATTTGGACTATGAAACGCCCCCAGCACCTTCCAGCGCATGATAAACACTGTATTGGGTGAATACCTTGACCAGTTCTGTGTGGCCTATCTTGACAACATCCTCATCTACAGCAAGACCCACAAGGACCACCTGCGCCACCTGGACCTTATACTAGAAAAACTCTTCCAAGCAAACTTACATGCTAAACTTAAGAAGTGTGAATTCTTCCAGTCTGAAGTTGAGTTCCTGGGATACGTAGTGAAGACCGGCGGGTTTGCCATGGCACAGGACAAAGTAGAAGCAGTAACATCTTGGCTGGTGCTCAAATGCAGGAAAGATGTGAGAAGTTTTTTGGGCCTGGAAAATTATTGCAGGGATTTCATCCAAAAATTTTCTCTGATTACCTTGCCCCTGACCTGCCTTTGCTCTGACAAGGTTACATTTGCTTGGACTGACAAGTGTACATCAGCATTTGTGGCCTTGAAACTTGCTTTCACCTCTGCCCCTGTCCTGGCCATGCCCAACTCATCCAAGACATTTGTACTGGAAATCAACACATCCGACTTTGCGGTGGATGGGGTCCTTCTTCAGGAAGGAGGGGATGGTATGCTACATCCTGTAGCATATTACTCCAATAAGATGCTGCCTGATGAAGGAAACTACCCAATCTACGGCAAGGAGATGCTTGCAATAATGAAGACCCTGAAACATTGGTGCCGGTACCTATGTGGTGCTAAATTTCCAGTATAGGTCCTAACCAATAACAAGAACTTGGTTTGCTTCTTTAAACCCAGACAGCTAAACCAGAGACAGGCCAGATGGGCCTTGGAACTGGCTGAATATACCTTGACAATTGACTATAATCCCAGAAAAGTCAACATAGTACCTGATGTACTAAGCAGAAGAGATAATATGATTCCCACTATGTTAGAAAACCAAAGACCACAACACCCATGTACTCCTTGACCCTGTCAGCCTAGGCATCCAACTGATTTACATGAAGATCATGGCCCTCAAAAGTAACATAAATGAGGCACAGAAACAAGATAAGTACTCAGCAAACCTTGTTGCTGACTTGACCTCAGACCCAGAGAGCTGCCAACACAAGAAAGGATTCTTGCTGAAATGATCCACCCTGCTACTACACAACCAAATCTATGTACCAGAAGGCAAAACAAGGACCAAAGTACTCATTGAATACCACAACTCAGAGATGGCCGGCCACCTGGGCAGACTCAAGACACTCCAAGGAAGCAAGAAGAATTACGCTTGGCCCCAACTGGAAAAAGATGTGGCCGCCTACATCAAAGGCTGCAAGACATGTGGAAGAACCAAAACCCGTAGATCCAAACCTGAAGGCCTGCTAAGACCACTAGACATACCCGCAGGGCCCTGGCAGTCCATGTCAATGGACTATATTGTAGAAATGCCCCCCTCCAATGCGTTTAATGCCATCCTGGTCATGGTAGATAGGTTTACTAAGATGTCCTATTTTGTCCCTACCACCACCCACTGCACTGCCGCAGAGACAGCTAGACATTTCCACGACTGCATCCTAACTCAATACGGCACTACAGCGGAAATCATCACTGATAGAGGACCACAATTCACCTCCAAATACTGGACTCAGGTGATGAAGGACTTAGAGGTAAAGCGCTGTGTATCAACCTCCTATCACCCACAGACCAACAGCCAGACTGAACAAGTAAACCAAATACTTGAACAATACCTACAATGCTACACCAACGCCGACCAAGATAACTGGGCCAAGATGCTACCCAAGGCACATTATGCCTATAACAGCAAAGACCACGCCTTCACGGGAATGTCCCCCTTCAAGGCCAATTATGGGTTTGACCCATCTTGGGATCCCAGTATTGGTAGTAAGGAAATAAACCCGTCAGGACAAACCTAGATTGAACAGATACATGACACCCAACAAACCTGTCTTAAGAACCTGACCTGCGCTGTCCAGACTTATAAGGCTTTCACCAACAAAAAGAGGATCCCTGGGAAACCGTTGAAGGTAGGGAACAAAGTCTATCTGGACTCTCAAAATGTGCCTCTGAATGTTCCCTGTCAAAAGTTAGCCCACAGAAGAAGTGGCCCCTACAAGATCACCAAACTAGTAGGTGAAGTAGCATTTGAGCTAGAATTACCCCCTTGTGGAAAATACATAACATCTTCCACCACACGCTTCTATTCAAGAAAGAGGGAAACTCCCTCCCCCACCAGAAACTCAAGACTGACCCCCCTCCCATCCAAGTAGGACGCTATGAAGAATACAAAGTTGAATATGTTCATGGAGACTGTACCCACTATAAGACTCTCCAGTACTACATCAAGTGGAAGGGATATCCACCCGCAGAAAGCACCTAGGAACCATTAAGCAACCTACCTAATGCCCAACTAGCAATCCAATAATACCTTGAGAAGAAGGCCAGGAAGGAAGGGACTCCTGGGAAAGAAGGAGATGATGTCATGAATGACATTTCAATACTTGTATTGAAAACCCAAGAGTTGAACCCCAGTCCCCAGAAGGCAGATCAAACCCTCCAGACCAGTCCAGGACCTGCCAATCCGTTAAATCACAGACTTGAACCAGTAAATTACTCTGCGTTCCGCCGGCCTACTACAGAGGACCCTCCAAAGATTACTTGAGTCACTCAAAGTGGACAAGAACCCGCCCACTTGCTAAATTGCATAGCCAAGTTAACAAGTTACTCTGAGACCTGTCAGTCTCCCAAGGACAATTCCCCAAATAGTCATCAGATTGACACTAACCTTGAGCCACCAAAGACCTGAACCTATGCAGAGGTTGCAGCTTGCCTTAAGGAGGTTAAAACAAAATTGATTTTTACCTTTGCCAATGACCACCAGCAACTGCCAGTCTTCTGCCCAGAAGGGGTAGTACAATTGGACTACTCAGGTGACATAGTGAACAGTGGCGGCAAAACAAAGCATTGCCATTCCTATTTGCCAGAGCAGGCACAACCTGGATCTGCTACCCTTGAGACCCCAAGCCAAGACCCACGTACCACCAGTGCCTTGTCTGCAAACCTGAACCCTGCAAAAATTGAAGAAGCAAAGTCCCAGAGTATAAAAACCCTGGCGGTACGGTGAAGACCCCATTGACATTTTTGATAATAAAGTTTTATGAACCAAAGGTTCAAACAAATCTTACCCTATCTAGTCTTAGTGATCTTCCATCTTAATTTGGGTCAAGTAGACTACCAGGCCGCTGCCCCTTTCTGAGCCCAACCTGCCAAATTGCCCCAGGTATCATACCGCCCCCGGGAGCTCCCTTTAGACCTGTGCACTTTACCAAGTACCCCTCAACCCGGCCTATTCAGAGTACAACTTGGAAACCATTCTCATTGCCAACCCTTTGGCAAGGACTAGAAGTACTGAATACATAGGACGTGAACGAAAGAGAGTTGAGATACCGCCCTTATTATCCAAGGACAAGTACAACTACCTACCAGCGTACTTTGTCCCATGACTCCGCCATTAACCCCAAGACCAGAACGCCCCTTGGAACCCACTGCCGCTGCCAGACCACCTCTATCCAACTGTTTGGAGTACTCTATATTACTTTGAAAGGATTGGTGGATTCTGTGGTCCCCAGCTCCGGACCCTGGTCCTTGCTCAGGCAATCTTTATCTTATATTATCAAGTTAGCACCCATTCTATGGTGGGCCCTACCCGCCAGCTCAACCGCACCTCATCCCAAGCCGCCCAATGCCTCTGCCTATGACTGGCTTCCTGACAGATGTGTTTATCTTTGATGATTTGGTATACCGTGCCATTTGATACGTGGAAATGTTTTTCATTCCTTACTAGCGTATCATGGGTTAGTTGGTGTGTGGATGGATCCTTCCCTTTTGTCTTGTATTCAGTGTTGTATAGGTTGGGCCAGTCAGGGTCCAGGTGGTCAGGGTGATCCTCTCTTGACTGGCATAGCCTAGAGAGAGCATTTGCTGTGACCAGCTCTGCCCCTTTTTGTATTGGATGTCCAGGTTGAGCTGTTCCAGCAAGGACATCCATTTGGCTTGGCGCTGCGCAAGTGCGTTCTGAGTTTTGAAATAGATTAAGGATTTTTGGTCAGTTAGCACTTGGACGTTTAAGTGTCCTTTGAGGTAACATCTCCATTTCTTGCATGTGTGATATATTGCTAGCCATTCTTTATCATGTATTGGGTATCTCTGCCCAGTGTTTGTTAGTTTTCTGCTTTTGTAACATACTGGCAGGAAATCTTGCTGCCCTGGCTGGCGGATGTGTAGGACTGCCCAATGGCAGTGTCACTAGCGTCTGACTCAAGCTTGTAGCACCTGTTGTTATTAGGGTATTGCAAGATTGGTGCTTTGATCAAAGCTTGTTTTAATAGTTGGAAATTATTTTCACTTTCTGGAGTCCAGATGAATTTCTTTTTGGCATTACCTTTGGTTAGGTCATTGATTGGTGCGGTGAGCTTTCCACAGTCTTTGATGTATTTCCTTAGGTAAACTACCATGCCAAGAAAGCATCTAACTTGTTTCACGGAGGTGGGGCGGTGCATTGCATGTTATTTATGGCTTTTATTTTATCTGGGTCTGCTTTGATGCCACTGTCAGAGACAATGTGGCCCAAGAACAAGAGTTCCTTTTCCATAAATTGGCACTTACTAGGCTTAGTGTATAGTTTGTGCTTTGCAAGTTGATTGAGTGTCTTGCAGACATGCGTGAGGTGTTCCTATTTTGTTTTTGAAAATATGATGATGTTGTCAAGGCAACATAATGTGTTTGAGAGGCCGTTTAGCGCTTGGTTCATCATGGTGACAAACGTCACAGGAGTGTTGGACATCCCAAAGTTTATTACTTTACATTCAAACAACCCAAATTGCGTGCAGAACGCGGTCTTTGGTATGTCTTTTTCTTTGAATTCAACTTGGTTGTAACCAGATGTGAGGTCAATTTTTGAGAAATTTTTTTTTCTCCGGAGAGCCTTGCAAATAGGTCTTTAATGAGGGGAAGTGGGTATTTATTCTTTACTATACTTGCGTTTAGTGCTCTGTAGTCAGTAACTAAGCAAAGAGATTCTTCTTTCTTCTTTACAAAGAAAACCTCTGCCCCCACAGGGATTCAGACGGGCAAATAAATCCTTTGGCTAGGTTGTCCTCAATGTGGGCTTTAAGTGTTTGGGTCTCCATGGGGGAGAGTCTGTAGAGGGGTGCAGGTTTGGGCATGGCTTTGCATAAGTTGATGCCATGTTTGACCTCTTGTTTGGGGGGTAACTCTATGAGTTCTTCCTTGAATACATGAGTGTATTCATTTAGGAGTGCCACAAGTTCTGGGCATTGGATCTTTTGTGTTTGTATATTATTAAATTTGGAGTACCTCATTATGTGGTGGGTACTGTCTTTGGTTAGATGTTCAGAGTCATCTTAATTTATGACTTGAATAAATACTGTATCTCTTAAGATCAGGTTGTTGGGTTCTTTGAGAATGTTGAAATTGACTCCATTGCGTTTTATTGTCATGGTTTTTGTTTTCCAACATACACTGGGATTCACTCAGGTGAACCAGTCCATGCCTGCTACAATGTTGTAGTTTATGTTGTTCATGAAAAGTACTTTGATGGACGTTTGTATGCCTTGGAGGTCAATTCTGAAGGGAGTTGTTTTGCCTTTGAGTATAACTTTTGATTTATCTGCCATTCTGGCGTATTTGAAGTTGGATTTACAACTGGCAATTTGTACTTGGTTACAAAAGGTTTTCTAATCATAGTGTGTTGTGCATCAGAGTCAAATAAAATTTTATGTGTATGTGATTTGTAAGTTCATGGATAGACAAGAAGTTGTGAGCAATCTTTAATTTCTATGTTTGTAAAAATGGAGGATTGCAGGACACAGGGGATGCAAGCAGAAAAGTTTGTGCCTTGGTACTTCTTCTTGTTGTGTTGGGGGAGATAGGGGCACTTAAGCCTGTTCCCCCTCCTATTTTCCCTGTTCCTCTGTTTTGAGACCTTTGAGGTCAGAGAATGTGGGGTCAGATTCATAGCAGGTTGCTACTTCAGCATTGTTAACTTTGGCGGTGTCATCTTTCTTGGGACGGGAGCTGTTTGCATTTTGGCTACAATTGCCGCTGTTACAATTGGAGTTGCCGTTGTTATGGTTGGTATTTTGGCGTTTATTGCCATTGGCGTTTTCTCTGCCATTGCTGTTTGAGGAGCGGTTGCCGTTGCGTGCAACATATTCCATGTTGGCGCGTTTTTCAGTGCGCTTGGCTTCAGCAATGAGCACAGGCATGGAGGTATTTGCTTCTGGGCAGATGAGGGCAGCAACAGAGGGTTTCATTCTGTTAATGAATGATGCTCTGGTGTGTACGTTGTCAGCTTGTGCTGGGTTTTGAATTTTACGGCGTATTTCCTCAAATTTATTGGCGTAAGCTGCAATAGTGGTCTTTTGAGGAAGATCACTGAGCTGTATTGCAATATCTTGAAGAGATTTGGTGATGCAGAAATTGTGAGTGATGTTGGCTTTGAACTCTTCCTAGTTGTCAAGCTGGTTGTCAGTTTGTGAGCCAACCCAGGTGGCAAACCAGTTAGCTACGGCCTTGTATAGGCGCTTGCTGCCTTCCTGGACCCATTTCTCATGAGGGATGCGGCTGGCGCGGAGTTTAGCGGCTGTGTGGTCTAGCCAGTTGGTGACGTTTTCTTTGTTTTTACCAAAGAACTTGTCAATACTAATGTATTTGGTGTTAGCAACTTCACCTGTGATAGGTGGTTGTGCGTTTTTTTGTGGTTGAAGAGAGCAACTGTATTGAATTATCTTGGCGCATGCTTTGGGCATGACCAGACCTTTGAATACAGTGCATCCACTAGGAATATCTTTGTCAATGTTGTGAGCATGGAAGTATGTTTTCCAGGTCTCCTGAGATGTGGCCTGGTTGAGTACGTGGGCAAAGGTGGGCAGGTTCTGTTCAGTCATTTTCTCTTTCATTGGTGTGGTCAAAAACTGTAGTGCTACCAGTGATAAGGAGCGCCTTTTTGGGGAAGCTTTAAATATAAAAGTAGGAAGAGAAGAAGTATATTTTATTGGATGATACTTTAGACTTATATAGATTTAGCTGTGATGGAGATATTAGTTGGACCAAACCCAGGGGCTGGTCATGTGCTGGATGGGTTCAAGCCGTTGGATACCTGGACAGTCATGTGATATTGGTTTGTTGCCATTTCTGGTATGTCAAATGGTATATTAGAAAGGCACCAAATCAGGCAATGATTGAATATTAGGTGTGATGGACATAGCCGGAATACTTGTACATCCAGACCCTTGACACTGCTAACTTTATTTTTATATGAAATTACTTAGTGTGAGGCATTTTCAAACCATCTCAATTTACGTGATTTATCTTAAACTAAAATAAGCTTATTCCCACACTAAATCAAAGCCTGCTTTATAAAATCAGAAGATGTTCCTATAGTATTAATCCAAGACACTTATAATAAGAGCAACTTAAAATAATGCCACTATGGTTATGGTGCCGGGCCCTGCTTGCAGATATTACCATATCAAGACTACTGCCCTATAAGGAAAAGTATAAGAGAACTGCTGCCCTTTCTTTGCCTTTTTGATTGGAGAGTTACCCATTGAAACATAAAGATCAATTTCCAATTAGCCACTTGATAAGGAGCGCCTTTTGGGGAAGCTTCAAATATAGAATTAGGAAGAGAAGAAGTATATTTTATTGGATAATACTTTAGACTTATATAGCTTTAGCTGTGGCAGAGATTTTAGTTGGATCATACCCAGGGGCTGGTCATGTACTGGATGGGTTTAAGTTGCTGAATACCTGGACAGTCATGTAATATTAGTTTGTTGTCATTTATGGTATGTCAAATGGTATATTGAAAAGGCACCAAATTGGGTGATGACTGGATGTTAGGTGTGATGGTAATAGCCAGAATACTCATACATCCAGACCCTCAACAAACCCCTCCCTTAAGGGGTTACTTGGGTACATCAGGAGGGGGCTTTGTCTTGATGGCTGCCGCCTGATGTTCCTGGAGTTATTTATTAGTGGGCACTAATTGGGCCGAGTGTTCTCCTTTTCTAGGGCGGAGGCAAGATCTGTGATACTTTTTGGTGATGGGCTCTTTGGCAATCTGGAACTTAACCAGGTAGGTGTTCCTGTCTGGTTGTTATCTGATGATTCTTCCTGGTCCTCTGTGTACTGAGTCTAGCTTCTTTCTATTCCCAGCTAGAACCCAGACGGGGGAGTTGATAGGGACTGGGTCCTCTGTTGAGGTTATCTTTTGGGTTTTGAGTCTCTTTGTTTCTGCCAGTTTGGCTTTGAGGCTTATGTGTTGTAGAGCTGGTTTCTGTTCTATTATGGGAGGATTTCCCGGGGGGATCTTCACATAAGGTTGATTATTGCCGGTGACTATTTATGGCTTGTACCCGTATGTTAGTTCAAACAGTGAGTAGCCTGTCCCTTGATTGGTAAAAGCCTAGGATACTAGTAATGTGTGTTTCACATAGAGTACCAATGTGTCTTTGGCTTTGCCATCCATTATTATTTCCAGGGTTCTGATAAGGCTGCCATTCAGACGTTTAACTCTGCCGTTGGCCTATGGCATGTAGGGCAAGGTTGTGGAGTGTTTGATGTTCTTTGTTTTTTAGAGTATTGGTTACTACATGGCCTGTTAACTCTTTTGCTCCATCTGTTATGATGTAGTCTAGAGTGCCATAGTCTGCTATGATTGCTTTATTGATGAATCAATTTATTGTTTCCGCCTTGTGATCTTTTGTTGCCCAGCAGATGAGCCAACGTATGGCAAAGCCAATGGCTACAATTAGGAAACATTGATTTGTTTTGGTTTCCGGGAAGGGTCCCACTACATCCAGTCCCCAAACCTTAAATGGTTCAGGGTTGGGTACTGGGTTGACTGTTGGCTGTGGCGCCTTGGTGCTGGCGTATTTTTCACACACTGTGCACTTCTTTAGAACATCAATTATGTCTTGCTTCAGGTTGGGCCACCATACTATCTCTTTTAATGTGAGATATGGGTTGTTAGCCTTTGTGTGTCCTAGCAGATGGTGGTGTCTTAGTATAGTGTCAACTCTTTGTGCAAGTGGAATGTATGGGATGTGTTTATCATTGATGATTTGGTATACTGTGCCATTTGATATGTGGAATTTTTTTCATTCCTTACTAGTGTATCATGGATTAGTTGGTATTTAGAAGGATCCTTTCCTTTTGTCTTGTACTCAGTGTTGTATAGGTTGGGCCAGTCAGGGTCCAGGTGGTTAGAGTGATCCTCTCTTGGCTGGCATAGCCTAGAGAGAGCATCAGCTGTGACCAGCTCTGCCCCTTTTTGCATTGGATGTCCAGGTTAAGCTGTTCCAGCAAGGACATCCATTTGGCTTGGCGCCGCGCAAGTGCGTTCTGAGTTTTGAAATAGATTAAGGATTTTTGGTCAGTTAGCACTTGGACGTTTAAGTGTCCTATGTGATAACATCTCCATTTCTTGCATGCATGATATATTGCTTCTAATTCTTTATAGTGTATTGGGTACCTTTGCTCAGTGTTTGTTAGTTTTCTGCTTTCATAACATACTGGCAGGAAATCTTGCTGCCCTGGCTGGCAGATGTGTAAGACTGCGCCAATGGCAGTGTCACTAGCGTCTGACTCAAGCTTGTAGCACCTGTTGTTATTAGGGTATTGCAAGATTGGTGCTTCAATCAAGGCTTGTTTTAATAGTTGGAAATTCTTGTTGCATTCTGGAGTCCAGATGAATTTCTTTTTGGCATTACCTTTTTGTTAGGTCATTGATTGGTGCGGTGAACTTTCTGCAGTCTTTGATGTATTTCCTTAGGTAAGCTACCATACCAAGAAATAATCTTACTTGTTTCACGGAGGTGGGGCATTGCATGTTATTTATGGCTTTTATTTTATCTGGGTCTGCTTTAATGCCACTTTCAGAGACAATGTGGCCCAAGAACAAGAGTTCCTTTTACATAAATTGGCACTTACTTGGCTTAGTGTATAATTTGTGCTTTGCGAGTCAATTGAGTGTCTTGCAGACATGCGTGAGGTGTTCCTATTTTGTTTTTGAAAATATGATGATGTTGTTGAGGTAACATAATGTGTTTGAGAGTCTGTTTAGCGCCTGGTTCATCATGGTGACAAATGTTGCTGGGGCTTTTATCATCCCAAAATTTATTACTTTACATTCAAACAACCCAAATTGCGTGCAGAACGTGGTCTTTGGTATGTCTTTTTCTTTTACTTCAACTTGGTTATAACCAGATGTGAGGTCAAATTTTGAGAAATATTTTTCTCCAGAGAGCCTTGCAAATAGGTCTTCAATGAGGGGAAGTGGGTATTTATTCTTTACTATACTTGCGTTTAGTGCTTTGTAGTCAGTAGCTAAGCAAAGAGATCCTTCTTTCTTCTTTACAAAGAAAACTGCTGCCCCCCACGGGGATTCAGACAGACAAATGAATCCTTTGGCTAGATTGTCCTTGATGTGGGCTTTAAGTGTTTGGGTCTCCATGGGGGAGAGTCTGTAGAGGGGTGAAGGTTTGGGCATGGCTTTGCATAAGTTGATGCCATGTTTGACCTCTTGTTTGGGGGGTAACTCTGTGAGTTCTTCCTTGAATACATGAGTGTATTCATTTAGGAGTGCCACAAGTTCTGGGCATTGGATCTTTTGTGTTTGTATATTATTAAATTTGGAGTACCTCATTATGTGGAGGGTACTATTTTTGGTTAGATGTTCAGATTCATCTTGATTTATGACTTGGACAAATACTGTGTCTCTTAAAATGAGGTTGTTGGGTTCCATGAGAATGTTGAAATTGACTCCATTGCGTTTTATTGTCACGGTTTTTGTTTTCTAACATACACTGGGATTTACTTGGGTGAACCAGTTCATGCCTGCTACAATGTTGTAGTTTATGTTGTTCATGAAAAGTACTTTGATGGACGTTTGTATGCCTTGGAGGTCAATTCTGAAGGGAGTTGTTTTTGCCTTTGAGTAGAACTTTTGATTTATCTGCCATTCTGGCGTATTTGAAGTTGGATTTGACAACTGGTATTTTGTACTTGGTTACAAAAGGTTTTCTAATCATAGTGTGTTGTGCACCAGAGTCAAATAAAAATTTATGTGTATGTGATTTGTAAGTGCATGGATAGACAAGAAGTTGTGAGCAATCTTTAATTTCGATGTTCATAAAAATGGGGATTGCGGGACACGTGGGATGCGAGCAGCAAAGTTTGTGCCTTGGTACTTCTTCTTGTTGTGTTGGGGGAAGACAGGGGCAATTAAGCCTGTTCCCCCTCCTATTTTCCCTGTTCCTCTGTTTTGAGACCTTTGAGGTCAGAGAATGTGGGGTCAGATTCATAGCAGGTTGCTACTTCAGCATTGTTAACTTTGGCGGTGTCATCTTTCTTGGGACGGGAGCTGTTTGCATTTTGGCTACAATTGTAGTTGCTGTTGTTATGGTTGGTATTTTGGCGTTTATTGCCATTGGCGTTTTCTCTGCCATTGTCATTTGAGGAGCAGTTGCCGTTGCGTGCAGCATATCCATGTTGGCGCGTTTTTCAGTGCGCTTGGCTTCAGCAATGAGTGCAGGCATGGAGGTGTTAGCCTCTGGGCGGATGAGGGCAGCAACAGAGGGTTTCATTCTGTTAATGAATGATGCTCTGGTGTGTACATTGTCAGCTTGTGCTGGGTTTTGAATTTTACAGCATATTTTCTCAAATTTATTGGCGTAAGCTGCAATAGTGGTCTTCTGAGGAAGATCACTGAGCTGTATTTCAATGTCTTGGAGAGATTAAGTGATGCAGCAATTGTGGATGATGCTGGCTTTGAACTCTTCCCAGTTTTCAAGCTGGTTGTCAGTTTGTGAGCCTTCCCAGGTGGTAAACCAGTTAGCTGCGGCCTTGTATAGGCGCTTGCTGGCTTCCTGGACCCATTTCTCATGAGGGATGCGGCTGGCGCAGAGTTTAGCGGCTGTGTGGTCTAGGCAGTTGGTGAGGTTTTCTTTGTTTTTACCAAAGAACTTGTCAATATCAATGTGCTTGGTGTTGGTAACTTTGCCTGCAATAGGCAGTTGTGTGTTTGTTTGTGGTTGTAGAGAGCAACTGTATTAAATTATCTTGGCGCATGCTTTGGGCATGACCAGACCTTTGAATACAGTGCATCCACTAGGAATATCTTTGTCAATGTTGTGGGCGTGGAAGTATGTTTTCCAGGTCTCCTGAGATGTGGCCTGGTTGAGTACGTGGGCAAAGGTGGGCAGGCTCTGTTCAGTCATTTTCTCTTTCATTGGTGTGGTCAAAAACTTTAGTGCTACCAGTGATAAGGAGCGCCTTTTGGGGGGAAGCTTCAAATATAGAATTAGGAAGAGAAGAATTATATTTTATTAGATAATACTTTAGACTTATATAGCTTTAGCTGTGGCGGGGATTTTAGTTGGATCAAAATCAGGGGCTGGTCATGTGCTGGATGGGTTTGAGTCACTGGATACCTGGACAGTCATGTGATATTGGTTTGTTGCCATTTCTGGTATTTCAAATGGTATATTGGAAAGGCACCAAATTGGGCAATGACTGGATGTTAGGTGTGATGGCAATAGCCAGAATACTTGTACATCCAGACCCTTGAAACACTAATCAAAGTACCTGCAGCTAGCTACAGCTGCATAGATTGGTGACTCATCAGAGGAGCCTATACATATTGCAATTAGTAGCTCATCAATTCCCCCAATTTTTAATTTGGTATAGAGACCTTCTGCCCCTTACTGAAAGGTATGACCCCCCAGATGAACATTCTGAAACCCTGTTCTAGACCTAGTTCTCAAAAATTGGCTTTACTTTTGCTGCAACCACCTGACCCAGAGATAACATGTTTAGATGTTCACATCCCACCTAATATAAGCCCTTTCTCTCTGAATATTCTCCAAAATGTTTCACCTGATAAGAATAGCTTAGTTCCTTCTTACTCCAGACTTCAGTCAGGATAACTCACCCTTTCTTTCCCCTCCACCACTTCCAACTATATAAGGCCCTCAGATAGCCCCAATAAAGACATCATTGAATAAAACATAACAACCAACTCAACATTCTTAGATTACTTGTAGAGCTCAAATAGAGAAGTTCTGTTGTGTAATAAGATAATAGTCCTGCTGTGTTCCCCCAGTTTCTGCTCAGCTATCCAACCTAACCCTTGTGCACCACGGTTAGAAAGCTTGAGCATCTTCAGGACATCTCAGTAGCACTGTCAACCAATGTATGAGCCTTTCTCAATAAACTAGTGCACTTCTTATTTTTTCAGTTTCATCATTTTTTGACTTTTATTTAGCGTTTGATACAAATATTTGCTTATTTTAAAGCATATGTCATAGCTACAATAGATGATAATGGATGTTTTTGTGTAGATTTTAGCTTTTGCCCTTTACACAGACTTGTTGCTTCTAATTGGCCCCCTTTTTAATTGCAGATTTAAAAGTCTGAGGCTTTTTGAGACTATGGATGCTTTTTAAATTTCAAAAAGCTTAATTTTTAAGGCCTGTTTTTTTATAGCCGCAATGCCATAAACTGAAATGGGGGGTTTACTCTAAAATCAAGATAGCCAAAGTTTGAGATGCTATATCTCAAAATAACGTCTTTTGAGGTGCTGTGCTGTACCCCAAAACACACTCTTTGATAGGGGGAACCCCAATGTGTGGCACTGAAACTCAGGGCAGCAGGTCCAATCCCTGCTGCTCTCATCCACCAGTAGTCTGGCGTCCTGAGGGTCTACCCTTTGTGGTAGCAAAATAACCCCCTAAAAAAAGATAGCCCTTTTTACACAATAAAACTTAGACAGTCAATGAGCAATACATTTAATCACCCAACAGAGCCATATATCTATATTTATAATTGGTATGGCTATAACCCTCTAACCAGAATCACAATATATCATTAGCAATGAACTAATTAGCATCACATCATACCCTCACACTCACAATCAGATATGGGTTGAACTCCAGCCACCATGGATAAAGATCAACACCCATCAGACACAAAGTTTCTAGCAGCATCTATCAATGCTGGTCCTGGTTCACTAATCCAGCATAGCTAGGTTGGACTATCCCTTAAGACCATGTTGTAACTGTGCTGTTTTAGCAGAGTTACCAGGGGAAGAAATGTTTAGAAACTAGATAATATTCTTAATTGGGAGATAATGATTATATAGTTTATGTGAATCATTTATAACAGGAACATGATGGGATTGATCACATAGTGAGATGGTGAAGGGGGTGGTTTGATCCTGATAATGAGTCAAGCGCCAAAATGAGGTATCCACTTTAAGGGATCAGCATTTGTTCATGTTGTTGAATTTGGCAATTTGAGTTGACTTCCTAGTCTGGCTTTGAGTGACTGGATAATTGGATTCTGGGTCACAAACCTGCTTACTTGGAGCCTTGCTGGCGGGTTGAGCCTGCTGTTTTGACAACCACACCATATAAATCATCACTTAAAGCTTCCTTATGGTGTACCTGATCTCATGTAACAGTATTAGCTTTGAAAAGACAGGATCACCATTGCTTCCCTGCTTTATTTCACCCCACAACCCCTTAAAAACTGTTGCCCAAACCATATTTTCTCACTAATAGCTGCAAGTACCGCCTTCATCCCATGCTTTTAGAGATAAATTTCTTCCAATACACAGCCAACAAGGTGTCAGGGATGACGTATGGGAATAAGATTCCATGAGCCACCAGAACTTTGAACCATTGACTACTTCAATTATCATAAAACTCATGCAAGAAGATCCAGAAGGGGACAAGACAAGATTATTCATAAAACAGAAACAGGAGTGAAGAACCATAAGATTTATTGAATTATCATAAGGTGAAGGATAAATATGGGTAAGAGAAAAAAAGGAGATTTATACTCATAAATTCTCAAATAAGAGGAGTCAAGGATGTTAAAAGAGAGACATTAAATTTTGAAGGTATATTAGAATATGTAACAGTGGTTCAAAATGGCACCACTAGATATATCTTGGCCTCAGCTTTCAGGAATGCCTTTAAACATTGAGATTGGTTCTCTAGTTGCAGAGGTATGATTTTTGAGGATCAGCAATTATTTGCAAGGAGGAAGATAGTTTGAAAGGTATCTGGACTGTGAAAGCACTCAGAAATAGCAAAATTGAATTAAGCAATATGAAAACCTATTTAAATTGAGTTCAAACATGATAAAATCAAGTGAATTGATATAAAAAGTTATCAGGATCCTGAATCCTGACACAAGGTTACCACAAACAAGCCATATCCAATCTCACAAAGATGGCAGCAGCAGACAGTAAAGCTAGTATACCAGAGCTAAAAATCTTAATACCTCTTAATTTAAACTAGCTAGCCCTATATCATATCCAAGTCAGGAAAGAGGTTAAAACCTGCATATGTAGCTAAATCTAGCACCACTCTCTCTCACAGACAGCTGACTGAACACCACTCAAAATGAACTATATCAGAAAACTTTTGGGTACTTCTGAATATCCAAGCTTGTTATACCTATGGTTTAAGCTGCTATCCTATTTTTATCTGGAAAGCAGAGCATCAATTCTACTGTGAAAATAGCAAAAAAAGGTCAATAAAAGATTACCATGAAAAATACACAACCTTAAGTGTAAGGATATCACAAGATGATATCTCTGCCAGTTAGAGGATATTATATGCTTTCCATACCATAACCGTTATTATAAAAGTTATAAAAAATGGAGAGGGACTATATGAAAACCTTATTTAAAAAGGGTCCCCATATAGTTAGCTCAGTGATATTTAGAATCACAAGTGTTTTATTTGAAGATAAGGCTCAACTTATTTTCAGTCTCACTCCACATTGGGGTCTATCTCTTGGATTTCTTGAAGGCTGGGTATTGCTTTTAGTTTGGGGTGGTTTAAAGAGCACAGATGAAGTGTTTCAAAGGTTAGGATCCTTATAGAAGTGTTAGCTTCCCAGATTTAGCAACCATTATTTTCTATAGGATTCAAGGCTTTTTAAAATCATTATTGTGTCAAAAGATACTGTAATAGCTATATATAACAAAACATCATTAAATATAGCTATAAAAAATTCACATCTTTTCAGCAAAGATGAGCTGATTACTGAAATATCTAGATTTCTTCCCAAAAATATTAACAACTAAACTTTTTTGCGCCAAAACTATTCTTAATGGGAGTCTAATAAAAACCAGACCCAACACATAGATAATAGCACTTTCAAAGCAAATTTACTTCTTAACATAAATGAGGTTCATGGATGAGATGATGTATATGTCCAAAAAGACCTTCAATAAATTCAAAGGTTCTCATCTTAAATATTAAATATTGTACCAAATCTTTGAAATCTTGCACATGATATGGTTGGCATTACACTTTTGCAACCAGGATGATTACACCAGCTGCTAAAATATCCAGAAAGACACAGAAAAAACTCAATGGGTTGCCTCATGACAGATCTAACATCACAACTTCTCTTAATTTTCTTTACTTGATAGAATATGATATTTTTCTATAAGGAAAAATTCAATCACAGCATAAATTTAACCCATGATCTATCTAGTATATGTTCAAACCTTACTTATGATCTCTGTAACCAGTGTTGTCCCCTTAGTGGACAAATTCCAGGAATATTTCTGATATAGAGGGAAAATTCATCATTTTCACCTCACCATGAGGCAAAAAAGCACTCTAAAAAGTTCCAAAACAAGCCCAGAAAAACTACAAAATTAACAATACCAGCAGCAGGTTATCTTGGTTGGAAAACCTGCCTCAAAAATTCAAAAACTAAATACAGATTTTATTTTGGATAAAAATCTAACCCAAAATTGAATTATGACTCTCCCTTGCAGGCTCTGCCAGCTACCCAGGCTTTTGTAGCCCACATGTCTGTCCCTGCCAGCCTGCCACATACACTTTTGACATTCAGCCTGTTACCTTCTCTCTCAAAAGTCAGATCTCACCTTTTCCTGCCCCACCCAGACTCTCATGACCTGGCTAGCTGCTCTCAGGTCAGCCTGAGGCAGCTACCAAATTAAGAGAATTATCAAATTTAGACCAAGATGCAAAAATCATGCATGTAGATGCAAAAATAAGTATCCATCCCCAAATTGGCAGACAGCAGCTCCTGCTAAAGGCCCTATGCATTTAGAAGGGCCTTAATCCAGCATCTGATCAAACAGCAGTACAGCAATTTATTGAGAAACATCCAAGAAAGATAATTCAAGCCCAAACCAAATTAATGAATGTCCCAATCCATTGTTTTATCCCTGCATTTTCTCACCTGGAGACAATTATATAATAAAGAAAAATCTCTGTGATAGATTTTGCTATCATTGAGTGAATACCCTCAACTCTTTATCACATAAATCACCTTTAAATGTAACAGACAATTAAATCTACAGCTTTAAATTTATCTTTCAAAGTACAAAGATGAATCACATCATCTTCTCTGCTGTTATCACAGCATACCTTGGGATTGGGGGGCAACTAGTAATCATTTTCTTGGTTTGGACCTATATCCAACAACACTGAGAATGGCTACTAATAGGAACCATCACATATAAACTCCTCTAATTTATACACCTGACTGCCTCTGGTGTCTCCAAGATCCATCACTGCACAGGCACTATACACTGCATCATAACATGTCCTGACCTACTTTTTCAATAACTTTGAGCAATTTAAAGTTCATGTAAAGGGGTTCAGATAGTTTATAACCATCCATTCAATTTTTATCACTTTAAAAGAATTTTGGGGGTCTAAGGTATTTTCCTTTATGTCTAGAGTTGTACCCTTGATTCTTGGGTATTGCACCCAATGATGTAATACCTTGTTATACAGATCCTAATTATTCTCAATAAAGATCATCTTATTCCTAGTCTTGTTTAGGTCCATCTCATGGAATTTTATCTTTTTTAACTAAAAACTGCACTACAGTTATATTTGTTTCAACATTGGTGCAGAAGTAGATTTGATTACTAACCTACATCTGTCACAGCCCATACCAGAGTTCAACTGGACTCTCACAGGGGAGGCAGACCGGGCCTGGAAGCCATGTACACAATAGGCACAATTATGACCAGGTAGTTGACTGCAGTAGCTAAGGTACACAAACTCCCAGTATGGGGCACAACCTGGTTGGTCAGCCCCAATACTGTGATATAGACAAATATCAACTTATTGAAGTCCTGAACAGGAGTTGTGTTGGATAAGGGGGGGGTGGTAGGAATCTCCTTCATAGCAGGCGGGATGGTATCTTTGGCACAACCAGGAGGGAGATCCAGATGATGGGGGTGGAAATACTCCAAGTCAAGAGTGCAGGGTAGATTGACTGAGGTAGCAGGAGTATAGCCAGGAGGTTACAGATAGGCAAGTTTATATTGTGTAGAGAATTCACAAATAGATGCAAACAGAATAATTAAATCTGAGCAAAAATAGATAATTTCTGTAAGAAGATAGTGATTTCTGGGCATAAACTCATTTTATTTAAGATTTCAACAGTGAGGAGAGCTTTCCCCCTCACTACTTATACTTAATGGTAAAGATGTAACCTTTTTTGCCACCAGGGATATGGCAGCAACATTTTCAGTCAAACTGACAATTTTACCTGGGAATTGCACATTAGAGCTTAGGGAGGGAATATTATGGGTCAGCATAACAGGAACCTTGCTTGAGCTGCAGCATGCCAAAGTACCACAGCTATTTATAGAGCTTGCAAGCAATTGAGTGCCCAATTGCGCAATCAAACAATAAAGCTCCTGATGAACCATTTCCTGATAATTAAGAGGCCCAAATTTATTAATGGAATCAAAGCCAGGGATTTGAGGCTCGTGTGCCTCAAAAATCCTGGGCCATTTGTTAATAAAAAGGGGGTTTTATTGCTCTGGGAGACAATTGGTAAGGGTTCTCAAGCTGTGGGGTGTTTGGCCTCTAGGAAGGCCATCTGATTGTCCAGGGCATTCTGGGCCCTGACAACATCTAAGAAAATCTCTCAATAAAAGGCATATTAAGGGCTGAATGAATAACTCTTTTGAATAATCATTTATGCTATTCCTGAAGAGTATAACCTAAAGAGAATCTCTAAAAAAATCTGCATAGTTGATCAAAACAAGATTATGTTGCTTGGTATTTATAATGGTCTCTACATAGGTCAAAAAAAATTTCATAATATAATCCCCTTAATTAGACCTCTCTAAACAAATGCTGATTTACTATTAGATACCTTCATTTTTCAGTGTAGACATCACATACATTATCAGCTGGTTACACTCTAATGAAAGCTGCCTACATAAATGTCAACTTTCAGAAACTATGTGGGCTTTCACTACCTCTGGATGATTGATGTGTGACAAAAATTGCTGGGTAGTATTAAGAGGTCTCCAGGTGGTGTGGAATAACAACCCAAATCCATAAGGAACTGATAATTAACCACCACCAAAGCTTAAAATACTGTTTAGTAAAATTTACAAAAGATACACTAGGGTTTAACAGGATGATCAAACCTGGCCAGAGAAGTCCCAGATAAATAGCCTGTGACAAGATCAAAGAATCCTCATAATAGAACTCTGGACATTGGGAGGTAACCATAGTCTCAGTTTTGGACTCTGAGTGAAAAACTCCAAGATTGGCTGGAATTGATGTAAAATTAGGAGGCAAAGAAAACATAGAGTCTAAATCAAGATCCCATCTTCCAGTCAAAATTCAATTTAGTATCAAGCTGTATGAAATATAGCAGAGTAGATCAATTAATAATACATTTAAATAATATTTAACCAGGAGATAATATAAGTTTATTGAGTATAATTTCTAGGGAGGACACAACTCTTGAGAGTTGAACAGTAAATTTTTTTCAATAGTACTAAAATTATTGACTAAGCAATATCACCTGAATCCATGGCTCCTATTCTGTCTCATTCCAAGAGTACCTTGTCTAGCACACAAAAAAACCTTGCATGATTAACTTTTGAAGATCATTCTGATAAACAAGGTTGTATTAAGTGACCCTTAGATTATGTCTATTTATCAGTGTCATTATTCCTTGGGTAATCATATTTTTCTGAAAAACCAGAGAGGCAGTAACCCATTTCCAATCAACAGTTTGAGTTAAATCTATCAACTCTTTTAACTTGGTCAACTATTTCCCCCAATTTCTTGGCTTTCTGGTTAGGGCAGATAATAACCAGCATTATGAAAACTACTGTGACATGATGGGCCCATCTCAGCCTGGTTTACTATCTGGCTGGGCCATAAAGCAGGAGTAAAATGGTTCAACTTCAAGGAAGCCTTCACATCCTACTACAGTGAGGCATTCTCTCTCATTGTGGTGGATACACACTTTTTGGGCATCAAACATACAAAAAGCCTCACAGAATACCTTAAATTATTGAAAAAGTATCTTATAACTGCACCTGAAGCCATCACCAAAGAAAATTTGATAGCTCTCAATATTGTTATTAATAACGTAAAACTTCAAATTTTTAAGTGATTGCTCATGTAGAGATGCATATTATCAACAAGTACTACAAGACCATTATACTAGCAAAAAAAACAGGCCACTATACAAAACCACAAGATAGCTGAAAATTTTTCTCAACCTCATTCAGTACCTGGAAGTGGCCACAGCCAAGAAAGATGCCATCAAATCTGTCTGCAAAAAGCCAACAAAAAGTGCTCCTGTGAGCAAGAACTCCAGGTAAGACATATAAAAGAGTTAAAAAATTCCCATGGATGTACATATGAGAAAATTTGTAATCCTAATTGATTGTCACTTTCAATCACTTCTGGTCAAACCTCCAGCAAATAATATGTATAAAAGATGAATACTCCAGAAGCCTTCCAGGTAAATTATAATAGCTCAATTCTAAAGATCAGTTAGAATCAAAATAAACCACACATTTGGTCTATCACATTTGCTTTTGGGGCAATACTCATTGTCTCTTGTGAATACTGGTGCAGAACACACCATGATCAGCCAGATTTTTTGGGCAGCCAGAAGTTATAATGTGTCCCCAGACATTTCAAGGCTATAAAAATAGCTGACTACAGAAGGGAAGTGCACCTGCTCCTGGGAGATGGCCATAGGGTATACTGAATCATAGTCAGGGAGCAAATGGGTTGATGTGCCATTCAAGTGACAGTGCTCTACTTCCAGCGCCTTGTACCTAGCTTATATTCCTTCAAATTTCTTCAAAATCTTTCCCACCAGCATCCTGGCATCTGCTCTGTGGATCATAAAATATGCCTGGGTCAGTTGTTATGAAGGGCGTATAGCTCTTGGAACAGGGTTCCAAACTCACTCTATAGGAATTCCTTCTCTCTTGGGGTCAGGGGAAGTCCTATTGACAGTCTGGCCCACTCATTGCTAAAAGTTTGGCTCCTGGAAAACCTTCTGCACTGCTTTCTATACTGTTCTTCTTACCTAATATTGTCATGAAAGATATGGGAAAAGAGCCCATGATTTTAACACTATAAAGCTAGATAAAACCTTACAAGTCTTTATTGAAAGAATGAAGGTCCCCCTAGAAAACTTCTGAAAATGCAACTATTTTCAGAATTTAGAGGTCAGCTACTAATTGGGGGGTCACCAGAACTAACTTCACTTGCTTAGGGGAGAAATATATACAAGTTTGAAACCAAAGGATTTATTCAAACTTAGGGTCTTCCAGTAGTATCCTGCCTCTCTAGCACCTTTTCAGTCAACCAGTCTTATATAGCTTCCTTTTGTCTTAGGATAAATTCTCTTTAGACTGGTTCTTTCAAAAGCTTAAACTATCTGTGCTCTCACTTTCTTACAATAAAATAAGATTCCAAAATTACTGTAACAAATTTTATTGCATTCTCCTGAAATTTCTGAGTAAATTAATTTAATCTTTAGAATATCTACCAATGAAAAATCACTAATAAAATAAGCTTCAAACTCAACTAATCCAATCAAAGCTACCCACCTAAAAAAATCTGAAGACTACACTTCACAGGTTTCTCAAACCCAAACAGGAAGCAAAAGTTTCACCAAAATGTTAAAAATTTGTGCCTTTTTACTCTGAATTTCCCCCCTGTTTTCTTTAATGTTTTTCTGTGTTCAAACTCAATTATTTTCATAGGAAATTACTGGTGGGCCTTTTTTTTCACGCTTTCAACAATTAATCTTTGATTTTACATAAAAATTAAACCCAAAGCCTAAAATTTCCCTGAGCTGCTTACCTTTTGGTTCTTTCAGAAACTTGCCCTTAGGAAAACTTTGGTGCACCTTATCTTACTGTTTAACTGTGCTGTTATGTTTTTCTTGCCGTAAAAACCCACTTTGAAAAAATGTTGAACTACCTATTTCAACATTTCCCTGAATTGTTTTGTTCTGTTCCTTCTCTACTAACTCACCTTGGAAAAATGTTGAAACAATTCTCTAAACTGTTCCAAACTTCTTATTTGTAGCCTAGCATCTCACATAGCTATAAACCTACTATTGATCCCCCATCAGTGACCTTCATCCAGGCTATATTTGTGGGTCTCCATTGGTGAGGACACTTGGACTCAGGCTTTAAGTCTCCCAAGTGAGTTTCACCTAGACTAGACCCTATAAGTGGCCTCTACCTAGGCCATCAGAAGCAGGCATTCTTCATGCGCCACTACTGTTTTTAATCACCCAAGTGGTTAATCTTGAGCTTTCAGGCACAAAGTAACCAACTTCACTTCCAAGATACCTCCAAATTATTAATTTCTGCTGCTGTACCTCTGGAAAGCACAGCCTAATGATGGTAACAGTGTCAAAATCAACTGTAGGGATGAAGAAACAAGAATTAAAAAGTGAGAATCTAAAAGTGGCCAAGTTGACACTTTTTAAAATTTCAAAATGACTTTTTAAAACAAAGTAACTGCTTTTTATTGACTTTTTTAGTTGATAAAATGAATAAAAATTATTTTATATGCCATAATTTTTAATTAAAAATGAGTTGTTTTAATTTAATTTTGAAAGTTTGAAATAGTCAACTTGGCAACTTTTAGATTCTCACTTTTTCATCTCTATAGTCAATTTTGTCACTGTTGCCCTAATGATGGTTCTGAGACATCCATAATTGAACAGTAGTAATAAGGACTTCTTAAAGTTATTATTAATTCATAAAAAAGAAACTTTATCCCCTTTCCAGGTAAAGTAACCCAACTGTATTATCACCCCAGTTAGTATCAGGACTTTCATGCTACCTTAGTAAATTCATCCCAGGGAAAAAAGCTAGCTTTATTCTAACCTCATCTAGTCTAAGGATGCCTATATCCTTTATTATAAAAAACCCAGGGTGTCAGTAATGATATTTCAATACTAGTATTGAAAACCCAGGAATTAAACCCTGGCCTTAGAAGATGCCTTTCACCAAACAGGAGGGATAGGGACCTGCTAACCCGCTGGCTCACAGACTCAAGTTGGTGAATTACTCTGCAACCCACCAGCCTAGTAAGATAGATTCCCCAAATGAGGACCATATTGACGCCAATTGTGTGCCACTGAAAAGACAGACCTACACAGAGGTTGTGACTTGCCAAAAGGAGGATAAGAAAGATATGATATTGCCCCTGCCAATAAGCACCAGCTACCACCAGACCTCAGCCTAAAATTACAGTAAAATTGGCCAACTAATAGAACAGAAGCAACAAAACAAAGCCTCACCACTTCTTTTTGTCAGAGCTAGCTAAACCAGAATCTGCTACCCTCAAAGTCCTGCCCCAATGCCCACACCCTGACAGCAAAATGCCTGCGGACCCAAAGGCTGCAAAAAATTAAAGAAGTAAATTCTGATGGCATAAAAACCCCAGTAGTATGGGGGATGACAGTATCATTGTTTTTGATAATAAATATACATGGACCTTTGGTTCCAAAAATTCCTATCTTATTTAGTTTTAGTAGTCTTCAATCTCTACTCTAGTCCAGTAGACATCAAGATGTCAGCTCTTTCTAGTGACCATCCTGCAGACCCACTGCTCATGCTATACCTCCCCCTGAAGCACCCTTTGGTACAGTGCATTTCGCCAAAATCCACCAAACTCCTCCTACTCTGAGTTCAACTGGGAAAACATACTCATTGCTAACCTCTTGGCAAGAACTAGAGTAACTGAAACTATTGGTTGTGAAGGAAAGTGGTACTTAAGGCCACTCATATTGTTATGTGACAAGTACAATTACCTGCCTGCATATCTTGTTCTGATGACCCTGCCTCTGACCTCTCAACCTGATCACCCAACAGAACCAGCCACCACTGATGGCACCATGTTCACCAGCTGTTTGGAGTATTTTACATTACTCTCACAAGCTTGGTGGACTATATGGTGCCAAATTCTGGTCCCTGGTCCTTACTTGGGTAATCTTTATCTTACATTATCAAGTTAGCGCCTATATTGTGATGGGCACTTCCCACTGGCCTGGTCACTTGCAAGGAAGAATCAATCAATCCTGTGAGCGCCAGGTAAAGCACTCCCAGGAATTGACTACTCTGGCCAGTGGTATCAGAAGTGGGTGGGGTTGAGATGGTTGGTTTGGGCGTTGGGGGAGGTTCTATGGGGACCAGGTAGGCAGCAGGATTGTTGTATTTCCCGTTGAAGATCAAAGGATATATAGTGATTTCTCTGCCGTCACGGATAATTTGGTAGAGTTCCTTGGGAGCGTTTGGGCAGGTGTACCACTGCAAGTCTTCCAAGGTCCAGGGTTTGTGATCAGGGTTTAGGGGATAATCAATGAAATGCACAGGGCCAAACAGAGCGTTGGGTGGACAGTAGTAGTCAAAGGCTTTGGTTTTGTAACTGAAGTCAGGCTATTTATCCCTGAGGAAGGATACTGGTACTTGGGAAATTGCAGATGGAAGAGTATTAAAAATAGGTATAAAAAATTTGGTGAACTAAAGGTTCATAACAACTTTTATTGGTAAGGATGAAAATACAGAACTTTTTCAGGTGCTTCTGACTTATATACTTACTCACATGAAAGTGCCTCTGGGCATTTTTCTGGTGCTATCTGTGTGGCAAGGCTTGACATCTCAGGTTCTGCTGTTTGTTTGGCTGCTTCATGGTCATTTTTGGGGTCTTCAGGAACAGTTGTTTGGCTTTTTGGTGACTCATATTGGCCTGGCTGGTCATTGGTTCTGGCAGGTTTGGCTTCAGGAGTCATGGGTTTTCCCCCAATTTGATCACCATTCTTTGACTGGCTTGACAGGAATTTTTGATGTGAAGGAACTTGATTAAAAAAGAGGCTCCCAATTGGGAACCCCAAATTACTAAATGGAAGGTGGGCTTGAACTGGAAGCACTGGGCAGCTAAAATTAGCCTGACCAGGCCCAGCCAAACCCACCAAGGCTTTGAAATAACTTTTGGGGCTTAGAATGGGCCCCAAAGCTATCACCAGGGCAGGAATGGTACCTGCACCTGGATTTTTTTGCTTTGAAATGCAAATCCAGGTGCAGGAAAATCTCCCCTGCCCGCTTGCCCCACCTGGCGGCTAGGAGAGGGTTCAATTCTTGCATGGGGCTTCAAAACTATTACAATTGTAACACCTGTCCTGAGTCACCCAATGCCTTCACTTATTCCTATATCCCTGACACAGGGCCCAATTTATATTCTTCCAAAGTATTAACAAGGGGACAGCTTATTAATATCCCAAGGCATAGATTATCACTAATAATCACCAAGGCTAGTGTGGGGTTCCTATCCACCAGTCCCCAAAGTGTGTCCTGGGTCATAGCCAGGTACCAGATGGAAGGAGTTGCTATTCTCTATTATGTGAAAAGGTATCTAAGAACATATATATAGGGGTCAAAATGGGCTTTTTTTTCAATCTCAGAAGGAAGATCTCCTTAGAAACCTTCTGGTATATAACCCAGGGGCCAAGGTAACTATTGAGATGTGCTAATGCTGAGGGTCCTCCAACCATATCTTGGACCTCTTCTCCTCAGAATTAGACTTCTAGTTCTTAGTCCTCATTTCTGCTCCTTAGTCCCAGGTTCCAGCCCTTGATCCTGAGCTTCAGCTTCTTTATCTTTGGCTCCTGCACCTTTATCTCAGGCTCCTGTACTCTTCTCTAGCTCCAACTCTTTATCTCCAGCTCCAGCTCCTTGGCCTTGGGATTCTGCACCTTTTTATTATTCTTAGGACCTTTGTAATCTACTTGGGTCAGTACTTGTGGCCTTTGAAATCCACTGTGTGTGTCCTTGAAAATCCTCAGATAGCTTTCCTTTTATAGCTCCTTGTTTCAGTCCTGATTCTCTCTCAGAAATCTTGTTTTCCAAATCTTAAACTATCCTGTTTTCCCCCTCTACAATATATTAAACTTTGTATCTTACTTCAGCCAATGAAAACCATGAGTTTTCTGCTTCTGCTCCTCATTTTTTAGGCTTTAACTGAAGAGTTAAACCCTCAAACACTGATCAGTAAAATTTGATCTACAGCCAATCAAACACTTGGATTCAATGGTTTTGCCAAACAGTTCAACTGAATGACTTGCTCTTGACCATGGTTCAAACCTGGCACTGTTTTGCTTCAGATAAACCACTGCTCTGCGTTTCAAATGGGTTCACCATAATTCCCGACACATTTCCCTGGCAAAACTTGAGCGCTTTTGACTATGCTTTACTTAAGGGATTTTTAAGCCCTTGACTCTTCAACATTTCCCCAAGTTTCCTGCATTTTCTTCAGCATTTTAGCACTTTGAACTTATATGTTGCTTACTTTTTGCATTCCCAATCATTTTGGCAAAATTCCAACTTTTGTTCTCACAGTTTCTCTGTCCTTTTTCTGGCCTCTTTACAGCTCCTTTTCAATCAATCAGCTCTTAATAAATTACAGCTTAATTTATGTAAATTATTTTTTTCTTCTCTTTTTTATCCAAAAAAACCAACTCCATCTTTAAATAATATCTTTTGACAGCATTAAATAATTCTTTAACTGTTTCTTTCCTATCATTTTCTCTTTTAAGAAACCAAAACCAGCATGCTAGCTCCTGTATTCATTCCAGATAATCCTTCTGAGCCATTTTCCAGTTCCTCAGCTATTCCTGCATCATGATCTTCTGGTTCTTAAGCTATTTCTTCATCATCTCCAGCCTTATTCATCCATCAACAGTCCTTTCCAGTCTAACCATAAGTCCATTCCATTCAGCAATCAGTCCAGTCCAGTCCTCATCATGAACCACCCAGGTTCCAATCTTCACAATAATCTGCCAGTCTCTCAACTAGTCTTCACTGAAATCATACAGCCCTTGTGGGGTTCCTGGTAACTAGTCTCCAAAGTGTGTCCTGGGTCATAGCCAGGGACCAGATTGGAGGAGTCATCATTTTCCAGTAGTGGGAGGTGGTTTGTTAGAATTTTATACTTAGCCTGCATGACTGCAAATTTTTCCAGTACTTTTCCAATTAATAGAAGGGCATCCCCACCATTGCCAGGGATCCAATCATTGGGCAGTCTCTCTCCAATAGAATGAAGGAGAGCACCCAAGTTGAATTTGACTAGAGTGGACCCTACTAGAATCCCTATCATTAACATGTGAAGGAGGCAACCAAATAAGTGGAATCTCCCCAGGAAGGGAGTGAAATGATTTAGGAGATAATAGATGTTAGTATACCCTAAAATCAACCAGGGGGCCTTGGGGTGGATAATATGAGGGAATTATGCTGTTTCTACGTATGGGGCATGGCGGCAGCGTGGTCCAAAAAATACCAAATGGAGTCTTCTGATTTATTTGTGGGAGTTAGTTTGGGATTTTTGAAGTTTACATTGGCTTTCCCATAGCTGATTAACACACAAAAAGTCCATACAAGAAAGATGAACTTCATGCTGTTTGAAGAGGGAACCTTTGAATCTACTAATCAAGTTTTTAGAAGCTAAAAATATAGATTTATTGGTTTGATAGGAATAAGAAAATTGTTGGAGCAATTTGGAAGGGAAGAATTTTCCAGTTTAAATACTGAGATCAAGTGATGAAGGGAAAATTGTGATTACTAGGTGGTTCTGCAAGAGTGATTTAAGAAATATTGCCTTGCAGAACTGCAGCAGGCAGCAGCCTGCAATGCAAGAAGAGGCAGGTTGGAATATTACATTGCAGTATTGTACTTCACTATAGTTGGGGATGATTTCTGCAATTGGAAGTGATGTACTTCTCTGGCTTGGTTGGTCTGCTGGCTTTGATTGGTCAACTAGGTCCCTGAATATCTGATTTGGATGATTTCTGCATTTAATTTTAACTTGATTGGCTGTTTTATATTGATTGGAGCTAATTTTACATGCTGAATCAATATTCCCATTGTTGTTATCATTTTCTGAAGCCTTGGAATCCAACATTAAAGTATAATTTATATGTCTGTTTCTGTTTTTTACGCTTGCTTTTGTTTTTTGCATTCAAAATTGAATAAAACACATTCATTTATCAATTTCAAATGTGTTTTTGAATTGATTGAATTAATTTTTTTTCCGTTGTTGATTTCTAAATTTGCATTTAAAAATACAGTTTCTGGTTTCTGGATTGTACTCAAGGTCCTCAAGTTTGGTTTGTTATTTGTGTAAGGGATGGAATCCCTTACAACCATGTACCTGTACCTCAGCGGGCGCCAACCCTTCTGGGGCCTGTACTAGTCTTTCAACAACCTGGTAAACTCATTTCCTATGAACTCCCTTCCCATATCTGTCATCTCAAGATGCCTAGTTAACCTTTCCCACTCCTCCTGGGAAGACTTACTGGTGGAAAATTTTCTACAACTTTGACAATATGTATCTTACTCCCCTTGACTAGGGTAAAAGATATGGGGTAGCTCACTTATAGGGCTTGTATTTTGATTACTGGAAAATTTTGGCAGGGGTTGAAATAGGCTTTTATTTACAGTCAGAAGAAAGATCACATTAAAAACCTTCTGATATATTGCCTGGGTATGGGAAACAATATGGATTTTGCCAATACTGGAGTCCTCTAAAAATCTCCTGGTCTCCTTGTATTTGGTCTTGGGCTCCTGGGCTTGATTCCAGCTCCAATTCCTTATCATCAGATCTAGCTTCTTTATCTCAGGCTTCTGCACCTTTAGATTGGTCTTCAGCTTCTTCTGTAGTCCTTGTGGCCTTTGTTATCCACTTGATCCAGTCCCTGAAAAGCCTCAGATAGCCTCCCCATTTATAGCTCCTTGTTTCAGACCAGATTCCTTCTCAGAACTATGGGCTTTCAAAGCTTAAACTATCCAGTTTTTCTCTCTCTATAATATATTAAACCTTATTAATTACTTCAGTCAATGAAAGCCCTGAATTTTCTGCTTCTGCTCCTCATTTTTTAGGCTTTAAAGGAAGAGTTAAACCCTCAAAACACTGATCAAATAAAATTTTCCTTGCAGCCAATCAAAAGCCTCAATTCAACAGTTTTGCTAAACAGTTTACCCAAATGACTTGCTCTTGACTAAGGTTTGAGCCCAAAGCTGTCTTGCTCTGGGTAAACAACTGCTCTGCGTTTCAAACAGGTTTGACGTAATTCCTGTCATGTTTCCCTGGCAAATATTGAACGCTTTTGCCTATGTTTTACATAGGAGATTTTAAAGCCCTTGATTTTTCAACGTTTCTCTGAGTTTCCCTGTGTTTTATTCAACACTTCTGGACTTTGAATCCGCCCGTTGCTTGCCTTTTGTCTCTCCTAGTTGTTCTCAGCAAAATTCAAATACTTGTCTTCACAGTTTCTCTGTCCTGTTTCTGGTCTTTCCCTGGCTCTATTTCAACTCAATTAAATCTTAATAAATTTAAAGTTTAAACACTGTAAAATATTTCTTCTTCCTTTTCTTTCAATATGATAATTACCTCTTTCTTTCTATCATATTTTTGGCAGCATTAAATCATTATTTAACTGCTTCTTCCTTGTTATTTCCTCTCTTAAGAAATCAAAACCAGCATTGTGGGGTTCCTGTCCACCAGTCACCAAAGTTTGTCCTGGATTGTAGCCAGGGACCAGCCAGAAGGGATTGTCATTCTCTAGTAAGGGAAAATGTATCTCAGAAATATGTATAGGGGTCAAAATGGGCTTTTATTCACTCTCAGAAGGAAGATCCCCTTAGAAACCTTCTGGTATATGGCCCAGGGGGTCAAGGAAACAATATGGATTTGCCAATACTTGGAGTCCTCCAACAATATCTTGGACTCCTTGTACTTGGTCTTGGAATCCTGAAACTTAGTCTTGGACTTCTGCTCCTTAAACTTGGACTTCTGCGCCTTGGAATTATACTCCTGCGCCGCGCTTAGGATCCAGCTTCTTATTCTTGGGCTCCTGCTCCGTTATTGTGGGCTTTAGCTCTCTTTATAGCTCCAGTGGCCTTGTTATTTAACTTGTATGAGTACAATCAAGCTCCTGATGATTAACAAAAGGCTTCCAAAAACCTCTCAGCAGAAACTCAAAAGACCTAGAAAAGACCCTGTAAAAGACCCTGTAACTTTCCAGCTAGCTTCCTTCTTATAGTGTCTTTTTCCCAACAGTTCCGCCTTTAAAATGGCTTTCTTCAAAAGCTTAAACCATTGTCGCACACTTTTTCCTATAATAACTTAAGTGTACATACTTACTTCCTCAAAAGCTTAAAGTATTAACTCACTTTTTTCTCACTTATACTTTAAGCTTTTGGCTTCCAATCAATCATATTCATCAGGAAACCTTCCAGAACTCAATCAATGAATTCAGAGCACAAAAATAGACCATTTCTGAAGTTCCACTGAGATCCAACTAGGAAATCAATTTCCACTGCTCAAACTGCTCAAATTGACAACTCTTTGTGCACCAAAGCGTTAAACAGTCCACTATTCTGGCACCATTCCACTCAATCAGCTTCCAATAAATCTACAGTTCAAACACTGCAACTTATTTCTTCTTTTCATTTATTTTACTTATATGATAATTAATTCCTCTTTATATCATATCTTTTGGCAGCATTAATTAATTCTTTTACTGCTTCTTTTTTATAAAAATTTACACTTCCAAGAGTTCAAAACAAGCATCCTAGCTCCTGTATCCACTTCTTTCAGCCCTTCTTAGCCAAATTTCAGTCCATCAACTAATCCTGCATCATGATCTTCTAGTCCTTCACTAATTCTCACTATGAACCACCTTGGTTCCAACTGCACAATGAACCATCTTGGTTCCAAACTTCAGCATGAACCAACAGTCCCTCAACTAGTCTTCACTGTGATCATACAGTCCTTCTTACTAGTCTTCACTGCTGATCCCACATTATGAACCACCTCAGTCCTAAATCTCAGTCTCTGTTACCAAAATCTGTAGACCCAGGAATGAGTCTACATTGAACTGGTGTTTGACTGGGCCCTTGCAAGTGGCAATCCACTTAGGTCATCCAACCATAGATCAATAAAGTCTATGCAGTTGTCTTTACTCACCCAGGTGATTAAGTCTGAGCCTTCTGTTGCAAATTAATCAGCTTTACTTCCCAGAGGCCTGATCACACCAAGTTCTGAAGCTGCTTCCCTGAGCAACCGCCTTGGTGACACCCCTGAGCATACCCATGCCCTCCAATGCTCACTTTGGGATCTCCCTAAAGCTCCCATAGGGACATGGACGAGGACACCCTATTATTCTGTTAGGTAGAGTGCTTGCTCACAGACCTCCTGTAAGTGTATCAGGGTACATAAAGCTCTCAAAGCTCCTCACCCCTAGCTGCCACAGTTCCCTGCTGGGTGAAGATCTCTAGCCCACAGCAGCCAATATCTCCTGCCAGGTGGGGATAACACTTGCCTCTAGCAGTCCTTTGTTACTTACTAGCCAGGCCTTACCTCCCTTAGTAGCCATTATTACCTACTAGGTCTCTACCTGCAACAAACCAACAATAAACTGTCAATCTTCAGCATAGTGTCTTTATTTGAAGCCAAATCAACCCTCACCTGCAAAAATGTCTCCATGTGGACCATCACAGTCCCTCTTACTAGTCTTCACTGTTTATCCTACTACAAAACATGTGGTTCCATTGTCAGTCCCTGTTAACAATACCTCAGACTCAGACTCAGGCAATAAGTTTACAAGGCTACTGGCGCTTGGATGGGCCCCTTACAAGTGTCTTCCACCTGGGCCATTCAGCCACAGACAATCCTCATATCTGTGCAATTTTTTTACTCACTCAGGTGTTCAAGTCTGAGCTTTCAGGTGCAAAGTGACCAACTTTAATTCCAAGAGGCCTGATCATCATCAAGTTCTGCAGCTTCTTTCCCAAGCAACTACCCTGCTGACACCCCTGAGCACATCCATGCCCTCCAATGATTACTTTGGGACCTTCCCAAAGCTCCCATGGAAACATAGGCAAGGACACCCTACCAGTCTGTTAAGTAGGGTGCTTGCTCACAGACCCACTGTAAGTGCACAAGGGCATGTAGAGCTATTGTAGCTCCACCCCTTCCCTGGAAGCCTGCGCTACTTGCCAGGGCCATCCACTCCTCACCCCTAGCAGCCATCATTCCCTGCTGGGTGAGAACAACTAACCATCCCCTAGCAGCCAACAGTCCCTTCTGGGATGGTTCATCACTTGTCTCTAGTAGTCCCTTGTTATCTACTAGGAAGGCCTTACTTTCCCTAGTAGCCAATGTTCCCTACTAGGCCTATACATGTCTCAAAACAACAGAACACTATCAATTCTCAGCATTGTGCCTTTATTTGAAGCCAAATCAACCCTCACCTGCAAAACCACTTTCATGTGGATTGTCACAGCTAGAAAAATCAATAAACCATCCAACATTTACCTTTCTTAGGCAACCAATATTTATTTAGCTAAAATCAGCTCTTGCCTGCAAAATAGCTCCTCATTTGGATCATCACAGGTGGCCATCACACACAAAGCTTTTTATTCTCAGTCAGGATGAGCAAAGTTCAGGTCATCTTTTAAAGGTTGTTGATGGGTGGCCTAAGTCATAATGGAATTGCAGATCTAGATTGATCCCATCATGACAATCCTTATATCAACTGAGAAATTTCTACTATCACCCTCAATTTTAATGGTGTAAGATTTAAATTTTAACCAATTTAAATGAACAGGCCTCTTAAAAACACAGTATTTGATTTAATAAAAGAGTAGGGCTCCTATGAGTTCAAGGGAAAGAATTGAATTTAGTCAGTGTTTATCAGAAGTTATATGATCTAAGAAAACAGGGCTAACTCTATAATCACAACTAACCTGCAACTCCAGGTACTTCTTGACAAGTTCAAGGGTTTACTTGGAAAAACTCCAGGAAACTTCCCTTGCTTCACAAGATGCAGCATGTTGCTCAACTCCAAGGCTACCCATCAAAGGTATGTTCATTATAACATCTAATTCCTAGATAAGACATACACTCTGAAAGCATCTTGTGAATGCACCAGAAAAGAGCTATATACACACCTTTCTATCTTTATATGAGGCTGTGGTATTTTTTGTGGACAAAATATAGCTTCTTGCACTT